>JAULUF010000015.1:19222500-19570000 GCA_031834385.1 Semotilus atromaculatus
TATTTTACACATTAATTGGCTTCTGATGTTTGACTCAAGGCTGTGAAACTGACACCAATCCTCTTTTCCACAGAGCAAGGAACAATGTTAAAGCAGATTGCTGAGAACACAAAGGCAGCCATTCATTTACATGGTGAGTCTCAAACTGTGTCTTTGACTTTCTCTGTGCTCCGGTGTCATATACGTCATAGGTATTTTTAGTCAAGATCATCTTATCAGATTTCTAAAAGTCATTTGTTAGCATAGAGCTGTTAAAAAGTCTGAATGTTTCATCAAACATTAGCTAATGTGGATTTCCTAGTGTAATGGGAAGTAATCCAAATATAGTCATATAAAGCTTCCACACACGTATTTAGTTTGCGGTGGGTGGCAAGAGGCGGGGACACTCCAGTAAAATGTATGATTACTTCATTGCATGTTCTACTAAAGAAAGACCTCGATCATTAACCCAAACACCCAAGAAACCTGAAACAGGCCCACTTCAATACTAGCTTATCGTCTCAAGTTTTGAGAATATATATTAAACGCAGTTAGATCTCACAGGAAAGCATTTGAATGCTGTTTTTACCATTTTGATGCATTTTAAGTGCCACCTTCTCACACATTTATCTTCTCCATTCCCAGGTGAGCGTTATCGCAACCATGAGTCGTATTTCCTGAGATGGGTCAGCGGCGTGGATCAGTCGTTTGCCCAGGGCGGCCTTAAGCTGGTCGACAACAAGATTCAGATTCCTGCCGATGGCCTTTACTTTGTGTACAGCCAGGTGTCCTATGCCGTAAAGTGCAACATGGACGAAGGCGACGATAATGCGCTTCCGAACTTCCTCAGCCACAGCATCATGCGTTATACAGACGCAGTGCGCAAGCAGATGCCCCTGCAGAACTCGGCCCACTCTGTCTGCCAATCAAACAACGAGGACGGGAAGACCGTCTACAGCACCGTCTACCTCGGTGCCGTCTTCCAGCTTATGGAGGGCGATAAGTTGTCTACCAAAACCACCCGTGTGGCGGACGTCGAGGAAGAATATGCCAAAACATTCTTTGGAGTGTTTGCGTTGTGATTTATTAGCCACATGAGTCAAGCGACACTGGTACAAAGACAAGTGTTTTATGTTAAAACTCTGAAAGTATGTTCTCAGGGCATTTGTTTTAAAGTAGTTTGACTAATTCTGAAAGTCCTTATTGTATCGTGACATAATGTTTTGGTTCTAAAACGCACTAGATGCAGTGACAGCCATGCACTGAATACCATGTACTCAGTCATGTGCACTATTAGGGCACTACACCTCGTAAACTTATTTTAAGCTAATATGATGTTTATTATCTTACGTATTTCGTTGTAGAAATTGTAAGGAACAATGTTTTTTCGTGCTAAATATAATTATTTATAACTTTTGAGTGTATTTAATGTATTTTATTGTCCTATTTAACTATTTATTAATGATTGTATATGCTATTATTTGGAAAATTAATGTATTGAGATTGTTTGTTGACAACTATCTGTGATTCTAACAGTGAATAAACAAGAAGTATTACTGCAATACACTTGTCTCATTCCTAACAGCACTCAAAAAGAAGAAGCAGCCTGTGACAGGTCATATGAACACAACAGGGGATTTTTGTATTCCACCACGTGACTTGTGGTTCTTTATCTTCCTAAAGTCTGACTTCCTTATGTTTGTCAAAAATGAGGTCACTGCTTCTTTCCCTCATGAAGGTTTGCAGTTTTTCTCCCAGGTGTGATTAGAACAAAAGCCCAGAGCAAGGAATTAACAGGATTGCATCACTGCGTTACTTTCGTGAAGGGAGGAGATCTCACAACTTAAATCAATTATGTAACTGTGAATTCCAGGGAGTGCTTTCCAAAACACCAAAAACTACTATTTAAAAACCAAATTAAATAGGTTTGTTGCCCTTACAGCTAAAGTAACTAGTCTTGTATTTGTGCAAAAGATTATCAGTCTAAAAGGATCGACATAACACACTGATCGTGTTTGCACGCACCATTTTAAAATGATTTCAACTTTAGTTAGTGTGTGATGTTGCTGTTTGAGCCTAAAAAATATCTGCAAGGTTACAAAACCAAAAGTCCACCCCAAAGGAAGATATTTAATTTAACGAAATTCACTTTCCAAGAACTACAACCAACGCCTCATTTGGACTACAACGTGTTTTTTTCCGAACTTTATGATTGAAGTCCCAATTTTCTCATTCAAATGATATGCGCCCACGGAATAAGCAAAAAGAGGGATGAGGCCTGGTTGAGCAGCTGCTATGTCAGACGCTATTTTATCCACCCCTTTTCCAAAACTCATATGTTTGACCTTCCCATGGCTAATTTATTTTAAACACTGTTCCTGAACATTATTACACCAGCGTTTATACACATTTTACGGAGAACAGCTTCCAAAACCACAATGCAGGCTACGCACAAAAGCTTCTCCTGAAATGCAGCAGTTCCCACTTTGTCGGGACAATCTGTTGTTTGTAATCACAACTTGTTAGTATGTATTATTTTTTGAAGTTGCGTTTTCTATTAACAGTTCCAATCATAAGTTTTATGTTGCTGCTATGATGTAAACAAATGGCAAAGCTTTGCCTCCGCTCGCCTGCTTAGTGTTGATATAGTGTCTACTGTAGCTTTTGTAAGCTCTCACTTTTGTAAGATGGTTCATCGCCCCTTAGGAAAATTAACCATGATTTTGTGATCGATTAATGTTGGTATTACCATAGTTTTCCAACAAATATCATGATTAAATGGAGTATAACACTGCATCTAAAATGTAGAAGAAAATTAGAAACAACAATTATACCACTCTGAAATGTCCTGTGAAATCCGTGCTTCTTATTATTTGGTTATTTTTATAATGAATATACATCCTCCTAGTTATGCCAAGCTCTAAATGATTTTATCTGGTTGACATTGTGAGTGAGGGGGGGCCTTGAAATATCGTTGTGGACAATGGGTGGGGTGGGTTGATATTCACTGGTACACAGAACTGACAGGAAGGAAACCGTGAGATCAGGATCAGGAAAGATAACCGAGCCGGGACTCAAACTGTAGCTGCGCTACACGTCAGAGCGTTTCCCACAAGGAAATTTGCTCCAACTGGTACAAGTACTTTTAATAAAGACCCTCATGATCTTTTCTTTTGACTTCCTTCGTGGGGTTCAAGCCTATGGTTTTACATGTCTTGCATTAGATCTTGAGACTGTTGCTTCTTCATGAACAGACTGATCTCATGAAATAGCGTATGTATGACACGCCAATTCGTATTTCCATTTTTGGCGTGCTATCAACACGCATAATCGCTTTTCAGCGTGTTTATCAACGCCATTGAGTTAACGTTACATTACTATATATAAATATATGACCTACCCCAACGACGTCCCTAAACCTACCCGTCACTTGGGTTATTAGCATTTATGACTCTTCCCCTACCATCCTAGGAAAAAAAATATCGCTCCCCAGATGTAGATATTCATTTAGCTTAGTTTCGCTCGGAAATTTAACGGCGTACACATACACGCGGCGTGGACATACACGCGGCGTGGACATACACGCGGCGTAGACATACACGCG
Organism: Semotilus atromaculatus; assembly: GCA_031834385.1. NCBI lineage: Eukaryota > Metazoa > Chordata > Actinopteri > Cypriniformes > Leuciscidae > Semotilus > Semotilus atromaculatus. Next base: position 19,226,084 of record JAULUF010000015.1, read on the forward strand.
GCGTGGACATACAGCGTAGACATACACGCGGCGTGGACATACAGCGTAGACATACACGCGGCGTGGACATACACGCGGATAGCTGAAAATGCGTATAGATAACACGCCACTTGATTTGAAAGTGGCGTGTATGTTTACGCAAAGTCATGATGTCATGTTGTCATGAACAATTCTGGCTGCACTCTCAGTGCAAAATGAGTTTATTGAATGTTGACATCCAGAAAGTTTGCATATTTAAACTAAACATACATTGTTTTTGTCAGTTAAAAATTAATTACAAGGGAATTACATTATTTTGAGACACTTGAAAGTATAAAAAAAAAATCCTTGTGGTACAGTGCACACATGTGACAGATAGCTTAAGGAAAATCCATAACTGCTGCAACAGCAGGGCCTTTAGAGAAATAAATGCCTCCGAATAATAACAACCATTCCATGTACGTCAGCGGTGACTCCACACAGATGTTTACAAAGAACCCCTCCCATCCGTTCAAAAGGCACTGTTTCAGTAATTACAGATTGTACCTTTAACGTGTGTCAAGTGTTACAGTATATAGTCACACACCCTGAGCTACATTACTAGAATGCTGATATAGAGGAAACATATTATGCCTGTCCAGTCACCAACTGTGAATCATTGCTTGGTATATGCTTGGTATATGTTAGTTTATAGACGAGTACTTTTCATACAAGAATGAAACATGCAGCAATGCACAACTCTGTCCGAAATGAAAATCCCAGAATATTGTATTACATGATTGTCTTACTATAGGAAACAAAGATCAATGTAATATTGCAATAAATCTAAATATACATCGAGATTGTCCACAAGTACAAATTTCAAGCATTGACTCAACTTGTAATAAAAAAATAAAATACAAGAGAGTCAATAAAATTGTATAGATCTAAGTATGGTTATAGTTTTTATGATTTGTGATGCCACTATGACAGTGTTTATGAGGTGATAAATAATTGGGAAAGCTTTCAAGCATAGCATTTGCGTTTAAACGTCACAAAATGGTCATTTATATCATCTTAAAATTGTACAAAAAGTGGTTGCATCCCTTACAATGCACATGAACAATTGTGAAGATACTCATTTGTTACTCATAAGAGGCACAAACGATTTTTTTTAACCATCAATAAATGAAAAAAAAAAACACGTTTTTTTTAAATAAATGAATAAATATTTAAATAATGAAATTAACTTGAGAAGACAAACAAACAAACAAATAAATATTGCACAGACCAACTAATGGTCTTGAATTTGAAATAAGAAATCTCTAATCTGGACAGAGACAACTGTGAATAGCACTCATTTGACCACCGTTACACATATCGGTACGTTATTTAAAAGTTTAAAAATATATATTTTTAAAATGATTTTTTTAACCACCAATAAATGATTTTAAAAAATCTAATAAATTAAGACATAAACAATAAAATAAATAAATATTTATTTCACAGAACAACAATCTGGACAGAGTGCTCACAGAAAAAGATTTGTTTTTAAAATAATATATAATGTTAGATGTGAGATGTGTGATAAATTTGGCCCAAAAGTGCAAAAGCCACAGAAGCTGTTCATAGGCCTGTGCTTATTTTTCACTCAAACTGTGACGCAACACAAATCACAACCGTCATGGAAAATTTGACAAAAATCGGGAGCATTTGTGACTGTGCGCTAATATGAGGGGAAACAAATTGATGCTCATACAGTCCAGGCCAAAACAAACTTGTGTCTTTCTTTTCCATTTCCTTCCACTCCACTTCTTCTAAAAAAAAACAGGAGCAGGAGAGGTTGAGACAAGGACAGAAAAGTCATTAAAGCACCCTGGCACACGGCCTTAGGGATTAGAGGAGAGAAAGCATAGGAGGAAAATAGAGTATCGACCAGACGCGGGTCAAATACCTTTAGGAGTGAGTAAATCACAGGTTCGGCTAAAGCCTCGTCTCATTTTCTTTGTGAACTGGATGAGTGAGAGCAATTCATCTGATGCCGTCTGTTGCCGCAACACAAGGTCTGTCTCATTAAAGTGACAGTCTCTTCAAATGCTAAGCGAAGCGCGGAGACACGCTCTTCTTCCGTCGCTGTCACTCAACAAAATAACTCAAAGAAATGTTTGACTGGTTCTGGCTCCGGCACCCACACAATCCTTCCTAAACACCCCTGTCCTAGTGCTTAAAAGACGCCTTTATCCAAAGGGATTTACGCCAGTCCAATTGCAAAAACAGTCAGTTCCCCTTGAAGAACTCCGGTTTAAGTGCTACGGTCAGGGGCAAAATAATGACAGATCCCAAACGTGTTTTAAGTAACTCTCGACTCGTCTTCACTCCTGCTCCTACCAGAACCTCTAACATTCCTTTACGTCAGCAGTGTTAGGCTCTTCAAAGAATATTACAGGTTCAGTAAGTTAAGCACAATTGACAATCTTCATTACCACAAAAATGGCCATTTGTCCCCATTTTTCTTTAACAAACAAAAGCAAATATTTGGGTTACATTTAGGCATTTACAATGGAAGTGAATGGGGCGATGAAATAGCAACAGATCGTTTCTTCTCTATTGTGAAGCACATTAGAGAGTGGGCCTAATGGATTCTTGAAAAAAATATATATATTATAGGGCGGGGACTTGGTTGTATGCTCGGTTGTTGATTGGATTTTACGATGTGGGCGTTGCACTTGAAAGTGGAGGCGGAGCTTAAGCTGACTTAATGACTAAAATCCTGCACATAGAAATATACACTAGACGTCGCCTTGGGGTTCCAATCATGCGTCAAAACGGTAACGCTGCTATCTCCGCCTGTACTTCGAATTCATGGATGATGGCGGACTTTTGTGCTGCGTATGTGATGTTCACACGAATGAAATCTGAACTATGAAGAATGTTTAAAAAATATATATATATATTTTCTCTGGAATCAGTGATAAACACATGATAAACACAATGAACGAACCAAAAAAACTAGAAATGATGGTGATTTTATTTCCGTCAGACCTTTGTCTACATTGATGCCGATGCATTAAAGAGGAGGGGCTCCCCTGTTCCAAGATGGCGGCTCTATTGACGCATTCGTTCCAATGAACTGCTGTAGCCAAGGCAACATCTAGTGTATATATCTATGAATCCTGCATACGTCCTGAATATTTTACCGGAAGGTCCGGAAGTATGATAATGTCAATTTTTTTTTAACACTGCGACATACACACGGATTCATTGTTCACAATAAGATCTATAACATGCATTTATAAATAGGATGAATTTCCCATGACCCGTCAGAGGAAAAGCAGTTTGGAGAATGGATGGATGGATAGGGTGAATTTAACATAATTTTAGTGTGATAAAATTGCTAACGAACCTATTCTGTGTAACTGTCACCGTGACAAAGTAAAACCAAAAAAAAAAAAAAAAAACTGAAATCCTCAAACAACTGTAAAAATGACAGTTTAAACTTTGCAGCTTAAATAATACATTGAATAAGTGTTTTTTATAGAATTACAAGCTTCACATTTCTGCAAAAATTTATATCCTGCCGTAACCTTTTTTTTATTTATGAAAATCGGGACAAGCCAATATAAAATATTTGTTTATGCTAAATTACAAAACAACACATGCTATCAATTGAGCTTAACTTGAACTGAATCTAGAATATTCCTTTAAAGAATGTTTGATTGAGGGAAAAGAAAAGTTATTTTCTGACATCATTGGTTTTTGATGGATAAAATCACTGTACATGTTGACTGTGCAACCGAAAGTAGTTTCCATACACGCTACCATTCAAATGTTTAGGGTCTATACGATTTTTTTATTTTTTTTTGAAAGAAATTAGTACATTTATTCAAATAGGTTTTAATAAATTGATCGAAAAAATTACAGTAAAGACATATAGCATGTTACTAAATAAATGCTGGTTTTTTTTTTTTTACTTTCTGTTAATCAAATAACTGATTTTTGGAGTAATGATGCTTAAAACTCAGCTTTGGAAATTACATTTTAAAAAATATTAAAATAGAAAAGTTATTTGAAATTGTGATAATGTTTCCAATTTGACTGTTTTACTGTATTTTTGATCAATTAAATGCAGTCTCTGTGAGCACAAGAGACTTCTTAAAAAAAAAAAAAAAACCTTAGCAACCTCAAACTTTTGAAAGGCAGAGTAGTTGTTGCTGAATGTGAATTCATATTAAATACACAGCATTTTTTTATTTTAAATAAAGTGTTTTTGTAGCTGAGATATAGGGAGTTATAAAAAGTAAACAAAGAAGTACATTAACAACCAGTTTCTAGATACATCTTTACATTGCCTTCTTGAGATCCCAGTGCCCGGATCATTTGTACAGCAGGGGCAGGCGGCTGTTGTGGCAGTTGTTCCGGCTCAGTTTGCCCTCGCCCTGGTAGAGGTTGGAAGAGTTGGAGAAGGACGGAGGCAGGGTTTGTTTGTCCGTTGGGGTGGAGTAGCAGGGGGGTTCGGCCTGAGAGGACGGGACGCTGTGGTTCTGGTTCTGATTCTGGACGGATGTGCGTCTGCGAGAACGCAAGGCCTGACGTTCTGCCAGTTGACTCCGCAGCTCCGTCACTCTTTCTTCCTTCTGTACACATTTTTTTATATATTATTATTAACCAATCAAATTAAAAACTTATCTTGACTTTGAATGTGCCACATATACTGTATATACATATATATATATATATATATAAAATACTTTTTTTTTTATGTACTAGTCTTATTTTATTAATAATTATTCTAAAGTTCATTTGTATATTAACATATAAAAGCATGTTCTGGCCTTACTGAACGAACACCATGTGACAGCTCAGTCATGTGCTCATGAGGTCAAAGACAAGGACGTGTATGGTATCATTTCAATAATTCATTCTACCCTACGGATTTCTGGTGTGTTCATTCGTTCATTTATTATGGTGTTAATTAAGACGCAAGCTGTGTGCACACGAGCAGAAGAGGACGTGACGGATAGAGGGAGGGAGGGAAAAGGAGCACGTGCCTCTTGAATGATTTTCTGGAGTTCCCTGTTCTCGCGCTCCAGCTGTCGTGACTTCTCCTCGTCGTTGTTGTTGGTGGACGAGCCGGTTTTCAGCGTGTCCTGCTGCTCCGACTGCCACTCGCCACGAGTGATCAAACGCCGGATCTGCAGAAACGACCGTAATAATCTATGAGACACTGCAGGGGATGATCACTGAATTTATGAATTATCACTGAAACCAATATGTGCAGGAAAGGACGGATAATAAGTAAGGGATCATTTACAGCCAGCCAGTCATAACATGAATCAACTTAGCGATAAAGATCTGTTTTCTGTACATTATTACATGGGTTACTTACCTAATAAATAAATAAATGGACATGAAATACTGGTTCGAATTTAATAAAAAATTACTTATGTGAGAAAGAAGAAAGAGGCCACAAAGCAGGGCTTTATTATAAAAAAAAATAAAAAAAAAGTTATTTTAATAATTGAATTGAAGCTGAAATTAAATTAAAATATAAACATTACATGAAAAACTAAAAAGCTAGACATGTTTTTTGGCAACTATCTGAAATAAGTTGAAGTACTAAAATCATTAACTAAAAAACACATACAAACTAAAACTGAAATAAAGTTAAAACTGAAATTTTATTAAATTAAACATTCATATTTAAAAAAGAATTAACAAATAAAAATGACAAAAGCATGTTTAAAAATTATTAACTGGAAATAAACTAAAACTGAAATAAAGCACCAAAAATTTTTTATAAAAATAAATTGAACCTAAAAAGAAATATTTTATAAGAAATAATAAAAACAACTAAAAAACTAAAACTGAAATGAAAATCATTTCAAAGCAGGCTACAATATTTAATTGAAAACTATATATATAATAGTATAATACTAAAATAAGTCAGAATCAAATTAAAAACGAGTCAGAATCAAACATCCCTGAGCACTGTGTAAAAATAATGCATAATATACTCAGGGTGAACATTCTCCAAGATGTTTTGTGAAACGTAATTTTGTGTTGAAAACGAAAGTTATAGCTTAACCTAATGCACTTATGCAGTGACAAAAAACGAAACTGTGTCAAGGGACAGAACCGAAATCAGACAAAATGAGAAAACGTGTCTACCATAAAGACAAACAGCATGAATGTGGAAGTGATATAAAGCAGGGGATTATTGAAGTGCATGGACCTTGGGCACGAAGAGCACCACGAGGGTGATGTAGACTGAGAAAATGATGGCCAGAGAGGCGAACGCAAATGAAGCATCCTGCTGAGAGGAGAGGATCATGGTCACTGGAGCAGTAATCATGCACAGCACCTGGAGACACAAACACAGAATGAATATTGTTAATCATGTAAAGATATAACTGATTAGATCTTAAAGGGATAGTTCACCCAGTAATGGAAATTCTGTCTTCATTTACTCACCCTTCAAGTTGTTCCAAACCTGTATGAGTTTCTTTCTTCTGTTAAACACAAAAGAAGATATTTTGATGGTGCTGTCAACTGTCTGTTTACCAACATGATTTAAATCTTCTTTTGTGATCAACAGAAGAATGAAACTCATACAGGTTTGGAACAACTTGAAGGGTGAGTAAATGATGACAGAATATACGTTTTGGGTCAACTATCCCTTTAAGGACTCACTTTCTGTCATTCAGAAGGTAAAAATTAAACCACCTATGAATGTGGTTTTGATAGAGTTTGGAAAAGGTTATGTCAGGAAAAATGTTTGCTGTCTAAACAAGACCTTTGTGTACCAAACTATCATCGCCACTAGAGGGCGTAAATCAACTGTAAGAAAAAAATGAATTGCAGAGCAGAAACAGCGCCATGAATAAGAACCGAGAAACTGATGAGATAAGTGAAGAGATAAACAAAGCAGAAGAGAGAGAGAGAGTGAGAACTGTTGATGAAAAAGAGAGGTCACTTTGTCAGAACACTTGCAGAGGGCAGCTTAGAGTTGAAGATCTTATACGATCACTGGAGATGTCATATCTGGTGAACAGTGCAGAAAAATAGCTTGCATTTACCTTCAACGGCTCAGAATGACTCTACACACAGATAACTGCGAGCAATAAACCGACTGTCTGGAGTCAAAACAACGTCCAGAACACCACTAAAGTCTATTTCCTCCCTGACCTCAACAGCACTGGAGCGATATGAGCTATTCTGTGCCGTTCTACCTATCGAAGCATGACACACAGCAGAAACATGCAGTTCTGGGACTCAATCTGATCTTTTGTAAAAGAGCTGTAGAACTGACGTAAAGCATTACCAGTGAAGTGTTACTTGTTTCCTCATTAAGATGTTTTAGTCTGAGTTCGAGCAAATGGGTGCAATTATGCAAATCATCCGGCAAAGCACTTGGAGTTATTGCCGGAATCAAACTGTTTTCAAGCAGTTTAGCAATTCAGAGCGAAGCACAAAACCACAGTAATCAACGCTTCATTCAAAGAATGTGCTAAAAAAGGCTCGGACACAAGACGACGCGTTGATGTTGATAAAAATAAATACACTTAAAGTTAGCTTTACGTCAATAGCTATCCTTTTGTTTTCACAGTTAGTATTTAATGTTAGCTTATAGATGATTTTAATACACACATATCAATATTTAGTATGAATATATTGCAGTATAAATCAATTCTATTTATACTTTTCAACCTAATAGAATAACATAAAATAACTCATCAGCTATGTATTAAAAATAAAAGACAAAAAGTATCTTGAATTAAACGAAGTACAAAATGTTGTCTTTGATGTCAAACTGCTGCTTGTTTATAATGGAGTGAGGGTGATAAAGGTCGAATCCCGAAGGAGTAAGAAACTATGGAAGCTCGTTTCTGCCACTGAATAAAAAATACAAAAGGTAATTGCTACGTTTTATCTCACAAATCTGGCTTTATTCTTGCAATTGTGAGTTATAAAGCCCAATTCTGAGGGGGGAAAAAATCTGAAAAAGTCATCTCACAATTCTAAGAAAAAAGTCCAAAATGCATTGCAATAACCTTTTGTATTTTTTCCACATGAAAAGGGCTATATTAAAAAAAAATCCAGGACTCAGTTCAAAAGAACAGCATTTGAAATAGAATCTTTTGTAACATTATAAATGTCTTTGCTCTCACTTTTCAGTTTAATCAACATAATGCATCCTTGCCGAATAAAAGTATTAATTTCTGACCCCAAACTTTTGAACGGTAGTGTATAAATATTAGCTATTAGTGCACATTTTATTTAGTGATTTGATTAACCTGACCTGTAGCCTACTGTACAGCGCTAGTCATCCTAGTCATGTTTTCTAGCAGGTAAAGAGACATATTTCATGAGCAAACCATTTATTGTAATATAATAAAATATTATATTGGTACGACCGTTTGATTGACGGACTTACTGTCCAATGATTCTAGGTGGTCTTGGAAATGATTGGCTGGAGTTTTTCAAGTCCTGCCAGTTCCACAGATGATTAAATTGCTTAATTTTCATTTCAGTGCTTCTAACTCAGTGGCTGTAAGTGGGTTATGAATAGGATTTCAAGTGAATTTGAAAAAATGGACAAAAAAGAGAATCACATACCCCACCTTTAAACATAGTAAAACACATGGGGAAGATATAATAGTTAAAGGGCACCTATTATGCAAAATTCACTTTTACATGGTGTTTGAACATAAATGTGTGTTGGCAGTGTGTGAGCAAAACCACCCTAGAATGATACAAATCCACCCAGTGTTTTTTTTACAATCTCAATAAATCATAAGCACTGTCTCAGAACGAGCTGTTCTAAGATTCAGCTCAATGTGACGTAGAATTGCGCAAGCCCCACCGACGTAGTTTGATTGACAGTGTGGTTGTGGCATAGACCCCGCCCTCGGTGATCTGTACACCATCCTCCATTGTTTTAACGACAGCCGGTATGTTCTGTTGTGGGATGTAATAATGTACATAGTAGTTTTCACTTACTTCCGACATCAGAGCCACTGAAAACGCAGTGGATGTATTTTATTTACGAAGGAAAGGCGCCACTTAAACTTCCAAAATACATTTATGTTTGCACGAATAATTTTCTGACTGACTGTTTTGTGCACGAGGGTCAATTCAAAGCAGGTCTTGCTTCAAAGTTAATCCTCAAGTGTGGATCGTTGCCTACTGTTCGCGATCCAACGTCACCTTCAGAAGAAGTAAGTGTATTTTATGATTTTTGAGCAAATAGTCATTTCAGTCGATGTCAGCCAATTCAACAACAAATGCGTCTAAAGTTGTTGTCGTCGTAGGATGTCTGTGTATATAATTTAAACCTTGTTTGTATAGTGTGTAACCACACGTTTATAAATATTTTTTTAAAGATATTGTATTAAAAACTGCATATATTTTCTTGTTCTGTAGCCATCCTCTCACATTTGCCACATAAGCACCTGTACGACAAGTAATGTAAACACGACAACAACAGGTCCCTCGCATAAATGTAATTTCGTTTGTACGTAGCAAACGTTATCACAGTATTTGTGTTTGTAGTTTCAAAAAATTGCGCCAACCTTATCACAGTTTGTGTGTGTGTTGCACATCCATGATTGCAAAGGGGACGCGAATTAAAACTAGTACATAAATGTATCAAATAACCATTCCGAGACGTCCTGGTCCATTCTCATTTGTGTTTCTTCTGCCGGAGTCTCATCATAATCTGGGTCTGATTCCGGTTCAAACATGTAACGTTATGGCTGAATGCCATACAAAACAGCGGGTCTCTCACTCATTCTCCTTCTACCGACTGTTTATTGCCATAGGTATGCAAGTTACGCCCGCATCCAAAGGCAGGGCGGGGATATGCAGCTCATTTACATTTATTAAGGTGATATACACCAAAACAGCTCTTTGTAAAACAGGCCCCAAAAATGACATTTTCAAATGGCTATAATAAAGTAACTGTGGGGTATTTTGTGCTGAGACTTCACAAATACATTCTGGGGACACCCGAGACCAATATTACATCTTGTAAAAAGGGGCATAATAGGTGCCCTTTAAAGGATGTAAGATTGTGGCCAAAACTGGTACTGCAATCACTTTCAAATTACTGACTGGAGATTGCCAGATATGCTGCAGGATCCGATTCCGACATGTTATTAGCTGCAGCTGTGGGAACTAGAGCAGAGCTGGCAACCCGAATACTGCAACACTACTGACTTTGTGATTGGTAGATCGGTGGAGGGTGGAGCATCAGACCAAAACACAACATGACGACATCAACATCAGTGGAGGGCTGCAACTTCACTTTTTAAATGACAATATCCTGGCCGGACTACTGTTGTCAGTGATATAAGTATTTGAAATGAACATGATTTCTTAATGTCTAGTGACATATCAGGGAAATTTTATGATTAATTGAAATAAATTTCTTACATACAGCTCCTTTAAATAGTTCTTGCAACGCACTGATACACATACAATATAGGTAGCTATTAATTAGATGAAACCATCTCAGGTGTTTCTACGCCCAGCTGTCTACGGTTAGGACATTATATGCTGTGAAAATAGAAATAGCCAGTGGTCAGACTTACAGATACATTGTAGATGGCCATGCCGACCGCTCTATGGTCATTAATCTTCTCAGTGGAAATGGACTTGGTCTCGTAGGCCAGAAAGATGCCCAGCAGCAGCAGAAGTCCCTTGTAGCCGTACACCACACCTGAAGGGAGCAGGCATTACTTATAGTGAGTGCTCTTAAAGCTCGGATGCTGGTTTAAGCTCTGGGCTCATGCTATTTCTGGGATATTTGAGGTATATGTGATGGTTTTGAGTCCAGTAACATACACACACACAAAAACTAAGTAGGCAGAATAACTCAAAAATAGTGAACCTACCGGTTTCTGTTCATTTGAACCAGTTATTTTTAATGATGCTTTCAAACTGAGGTAAATTTGAAAAACACTTGACTGAAAATTAGTTTTGGCAGTAAAATGGTGAGGAGGATGAGCACATTTAACACCATCCTCACCACCATTCAAACAACAGTTTTCAACATTGATAATAATAATTATGTTTCTTGTGCTGTAAATCATCATATTAGAATGATTTATGAAGAATCATGTGACACTGAAGACTATATGATGCTGAAAATTCAGCTTTACCATCACAGGAATAAATAACACTTTAAAAATATTAAAATAGAAAATTATTACATACATTTCAAAATATTACTGTTTTTACTGCATAATTTGCTTAAATAAATGTAGCCTTGGTGAGCATATTAAAAATCGTACAAAGAGGAAACCTTTCAACGGCATATGTATAACCTAATAGAAAACCTAGCGATAGAGATTTCTAAAGTTGTATTTTACCTGGAAAAAATATATAAAAAGGGTATTTTATAATTTGCAATATTTTTGAGCAATGTCATGAATGAATAATTATTGGGTTGAGCCTATTAGACTTCTCAAAACGACGAAAGAAGAGTTTGGGGTGCAAATATTGATGATATACGAATACTTTACAATTGAAATAATATAAAATGTTTTGTGTATTATAGTACATATTATTTTCATATTACAAACCCTGGTGAAAATGTGCTCAAATGTCATGAAAATTAGTGCAAAAGTGTGACATGAGATGAGAGATTCCCCCTTGAAGACTATCTGAAGATGGATAATCTCTGTCTAGTCTATATGTCCATATTTAAAAAAAGTTGTGAAGGAAATGAAAAGACACAAATAAATAAATACAAACCGGGAGAATGGAAAAGGAAGTGAGAGAGAAGAGAGGGACTAATAAGTCACATTAGAGTTTAATCTCGTTTTGAGTTCAGGGAAGTTTTTTTTTTTCTCTCTGTAATATTATCTTCCTGTACAGTGTGTGAGAGAGTCGGGCTATGAGATCCAGACCTGGGCACTGACCCACAAAATTTAATTTTACACTGCAGCGCTCTGATAGGAAGTCAGAGCAAGCGGAAAAGTATGAGAAAAAGAGAGGGGGGGGGGGGGGGGGGGGGTGAGTTGTGAAATAGTGAGAGGAATACAAAATTAAATGGTGGATAAAAACTCTTGAGCATGTAACAAATTATTAATTAATATTTCGGAGATAGATTGTATCAGTGTAGAGTGAGAAGCAACCCTATAGATAATTAAATTACATATATATATATATATATATATATATGAAAATATATAATGTTCTAGACAAGGGGTGTTAAACGCACAGCCCACAGGGTGATTTTAAGGGGGAAAAAATCATGCAAAAACATGCATTAAAAAACATTATTATCGTTATGATATATTCATATTCTTGAGTTACTTAACCAAGTTAATATATTTATTTATATATTATAAATATTAAAAAATCCTTAGTAAACAGCACTAAAAAGAGTCATTGAGACAGAGTGAGTGAATTCTGGATACGTACCAAGCCACGTGTTCATCTTCTCTGAACTGCAGTGCTCGAGAAGAGGCTGAATCAACACATCCAGATCTTCTTTAGGAGCCTCTTTAGTGAACTTCTGCTTAGAGCGAGAAAACAAGAGAGCGAGAGAGAGCACTTTAAAGGACAGAGATTGAGGTCAATGCAGCAGAGCACCGCACTACAATCCTTCACCATTAACACCTACTTCCATGCGCTTGCTCTGCAGAAATTTCCAAGGCATCTCAGAGGAAACACATCATAAAAATCAAAGTAACAACAAGAATAAAAAAAAAGAATAAAGTGTCATCACACCTCCACGGTTATGTGCAGTGGGTCCATGATCTGCCAGATAAGCAGAGAGATAACATCGATAGCCAGCAGAACTCCAACGGTCACATATAGCTTCCACGGCTCCAAGTGCTGTGGCGAAATAACAAGACCATAATCATTAGTCAATGGTACACAGTCACAAAACATCAAGACAGTAACAATCAACTGCTATAAATGGGGAAATAAAAGTAAGATCATAGAAGTTGATGACACTGTATACCACTTTTTGTCTGTGGAACACAAAAGGAATACGTTTTGAAGCATCTTTATGCATCTCATAGAGTACATGCATTTTAAATATGATGCGTTAACTACACATTGCAAGTACGTATATGAACAGAAAGTAAGCAATGACCCCTAATTTTACAAAGTAAAGTTCACTACCATTAAAAAATTTGGGTCAATACAAAAAACAAAAGAAATGAATACTTTTATTCAGAAAGGATTAATTAAATTGATCAAACGTTTTTTAAACTTTCTCTTCGGCAAAAAATTCTGCAAAAATTTATCACGTTTGATTTTTCAGAGTGTTATCTTGTGGGTTTGAGTCATGGTGAGCAATTTCTTAAAAGAACCAGCTCATAAAAGTAATTCGCTCATGAATCTGCTTATAAGAGTCATTTGTTTGTGAATCGAACAACATTTTTTTCTGCTTGCAGCTTGTGAGAACAACTCTGCTTATAAGAGTCATTTGTTTGTGAATCGAACAACATTTTTTTCTGCTTGCAGCTTGTGAGAACAACTCTATAGAAGTTGTCTTTTTAAGTCAATTCAGACTGGAAACTCACAATCGCAATTTTAGTAAACCAGATTCCTTTTCCTGAAGCTTAGAAAAAAGCCAAAAGAATTAGGAAGAAAGTGGTCCATACAATAGCTTTGTGTGAGAAGCAGATTTTTTTAGCATGTAGCAATGACAATGATCAATGAATAATGACTTAAATTTTAGTCAGTTTTACACAAAATTATCTTATGGTTTCAGAAGACTTGAAATACAGCATAATAAGCCATATGACACTGTAAAAAAAAAGTTACTGCCTTAAATTTTCAAGGACAATCAACTTGGATGTTTAAGTCATTTCAACTTAAATTACATCAAACTGACTTTAAAAAATGAGTTGAAACTTGCGTAACTTAAAAAAAGTAGAAAATTGCTTAACTTATTTTGAGGAGTTAAAGCAATGTAAAAACATATGTTGCCATAACTTATTGGTTACCATATTTTGCAACGGGGATATATTTGTCCTTTTTGGAGCTTAACCGTCATTGCATGAAAAAAGCTGTATAATGATTCTTCAAAAACGTTTACGTTTCACAGGGAAAAAAGAAAAAGCACATGGGTTTGGACTGACACGAAGGGTGAGTAAATAACAACGGAACTCTTTTAAAGTACCAGCGCCGTCAAGGTGCTGTTCTGAATAACACGTTTATTTTCTTGTCAAGGTAAATGATGGAATTGCTCTGACACCATAACAATTGTGTTTACTCCACTGCATCGTGGGTAACAGGAAAGCAGGATGCCAATCATCAGCAAACATCACGAAAGTCATGTGTTACAAATGTCGAGTTATTTTCAGCTCCCATTCCATCCATTAATATATGGCCTCAGGCTCCCTCTGGGCCGTCAGACTGGGAAAACGGGAAAGAACCGAGCTTTCGCAGCACACTTTCTTTTCTCTCTCTCCCTTAATCGCCGTGAAGGCGTCAAATGACCCGAGAGCCCCGTTTCTACAACATTCAGCCTGAGCGCCGAACTTTCTTCAAGTGCTGTCGAACCACTTAGGCAAATTGCCCCATTACGGACATTGGGAGAGTTGAAAGTCATCTCGATTCGTCGTGCAGAGCGCTTGAATAATAAAGCCCCCTGAAGGTCGGATTTCCGTAAAAGAAGTTTAATGCTCATCCATATTCATCCATACTGCATAGTTGGGGTAATCTGGTTGTCGTTTGATGAGGTCTTAGGGTTTCCCTAATGCCGTGTCTTATTGCTTTAGGACACAGGATCAGAGCGAACGCATGTGTCAAGATGCTAATAGTGTGTTTGTGTTGTGTAAGGATGAAACGGACAGAACTTCTCGCAGCAATAAGCGAAAGGAGTGGGAAGGTCCTTCTCTATTTAATGCTGGGAAGCTTCATCTAGCACTGTAGAGTCAGCGGTGTGGGATTCTTTAATATGCAGTAGATAACAGTGAACTAGGCAGCGCTGCGTAATGCAAGCGTGCTGCTCGTCACATCTGCAGATTCTGCAAAATCATCTGAAAATAATGAAGGGGTTACTGGAAAATGCAAAGTCTTGTGCGAACTCTACAGCCCTGTCATCATTATAATTAAACTAAATGTAAATGATGTGAAATCCAATACTTAATGTTCACCAAAAATAGTTTACTCACCCTTGTGATTCAAAACTGGTTTTCTTTCTATTGTGGAGCTCAAGTAAATGTTAGATAATGTTTAGCAAAATGTTTACGCTGGATCACATTATGAAATAAAATGTCTCCAAAACACGCTGGCCATAATTATTGGCACTCTTTTATTAAATACTTTTTGCAACCTCCTTTTTCCAAGATACCAGCTCTGAGCCTTCTCCTATAATGCCTGATGAGTTTGGAGAACACCTGACGAGATCAGAGACCATTCCTCCATTCAGAATCTCTCCAGATCCTTCAGATTCCCAGATCCATGTTGATGCTCCTTCTCTTCAGTTCAGCCCACTCATTTTCTATAGGGTTCAGGTCAGGGACTGGGATGGCAATTTCAGATGCTTGGTTTTGTGCTCTGTGACCCATTTTTGTGTTGATGTTGGTGTTTGTCTTGGATGGAAGATCCAGCCAGGAAGATACCTGTTGGTATTTGTTAGAATCCATAATACCATGTATCAGAACAAGATTTCCAGGCCCACAACATTAAAGATCCAGCAATATTAAGACGTGGGCATGGGGTACTTTTTATCCCTATCCCTATACTTTTGAAGTTCCAGTTGTGTCTGACAACTGAATATGCTGGAGTTTGTTTTTGGTGGAGCGAGGAGGATTTTTCTTGAAACATGTGGTGATGTAGGGGTTGTTTAATTTATTAATTTTTTCAGGTTTTCTGACCCACTCAACTAATCTCTGCAATTCTCCACCTGTGATCCTTGGAGAGTCTTTGGCCACCATACTCTCCTCCTCACCGTGCATTAAGACAATATAGACACGCACGTCCTCTTCCAGCAGATTCGTAACATCTTTAGTTGATTGGAACTTCTTAATTATTGCCCTGATGGTGGATATAGGGATTTTCAATGCTTTAGCTATTTTCTTATGCTAATACTTTTTTTCTTACACCCACTTTCTATTTTGTGAAGCTCAACAATCTTTTGCTGCACATCAGAACTATATTCTTTGGTTTTACTCATTGTGATGGATGATTAAGGGAATTTGGCCTTTGTGTTTCCTCATATTTAAACTCCTGTGAAACAAGAAGTTATAGCTAGACAATTTCATGTTCCTAGTCACCCTGGTGTGCTAAAACGTGTATACTAGATATTTTAATCAGAAAAACTTATAGGGGTGCCAATAATTATGGCCAGCGGTTTTTGGAGAAAAACATTTATTTCATAATAATATAATATGTTATAATATAATAATAATAATAATATTAATAATATGTTATAAATAATTCATTGTAAATTAAAAATATTATTCATTTTTTTTATAATTGAAAAAAATGTAATAATTAAATTACAATATTGTGAAGCTGTATGCAGATGTAAAGAAAGTCATTAAGGGAAATCATTTTTAATTATTGTGCAAGCTGTTCCTTTAAATGCAAGATGCATTTTGTATCCACTCAAGACTGCTTTACCTTCCTCTTCTCTTTTTTCTCATCTTTCTTGGTGAAGACCGTGTGAACCCACCAGATCTTGGTGAACATGCTGCCATAGGCTAAACTGAAGCCAAGTCCTAGCAGCCACAGGCGAAACTACGAGAGGATGACAGAGAGAGTTCATTTGGGAGCTTAGCTCCAAAGCAGCAATTCACTTTTTACAACAAATCTTCACTGTGCTGAAAGGTCAAGGCTGAATGAGAGGAAATGGCGATATAAAAGTGACTATAACATTTACGACTCTACCTGGCACACCACAGGGAACTGTGATCTATGGACATGGAGGCCATCGATGCCCAAAGGAAAGACAGCTGCCAATGCCAGCACGCATCCCACCGCGGTCATGTTGTTCAGATAGGGCTGAGAGTTCTGAATGTATCTGTCAGGAGGGGTAGAACAGACTACAACTCAGCCCACAGATCAATTACACCATTTCAAAATGAGAACATTTCATGTTGGACTGAAATATTATTTTCTAAGTGGCATGGGAGCAT
The DNA here is from genome assembly GCA_031834385.1 of Semotilus atromaculatus. Taxonomy (NCBI): domain Eukaryota; kingdom Metazoa; phylum Chordata; class Actinopteri; order Cypriniformes; family Leuciscidae; genus Semotilus; species Semotilus atromaculatus. The sequence continues at coordinate 19,243,153 of JAULUF010000015.1, forward strand.
TTAAAGGACTCATAAAATCAGGAAAAATTGATTTTCCTTCATCCTAATCTTGTAAAAATCCTCCCCAGGTCAAAATGGGTTTTATTAAAACTTCTAACCGTGATCATTTCATTTCAGTTGTGTGAAATCGTGTTTTGTGAACCAGCCAAAATGTGATGTCGCTTTGTAATGAGGCTGCACTGCACTGAAAAATAAACTAATATATATATATATATAAATCTCACCCTTAAAATAAGATACAATTACTTGATTAATTTTTAGACAACATATCTTTAATAAAGTATTTTCTTTAATATTGAATATTAAAGTCATTTTTTAAATATTTTTTCTACCTCAATGGCAAATCGTTTTTTTTATATATGAACTCTTTCCCCCGCCATTGACGGAAATACTGAAATACATTGAACAACATTAAAATAATCATCAATTTTGGGCTCCATTCGTTTTCATCTCTAACAACAAAAATGTTGCAAACTGGGAATACTTTTCTATATAACAGAGATATTTAATGATGCCATCATTGTAAATGGCTTGTAAACAAAACATTTGGTTTAATGTCTTGAATAAAGACATTTAACCAAAGCATAAATATACTGACTTATAAGACCTTTTCTAGCAGTCAAACAACAATATAAAATCAATAGATTCAAATTTTGATGTCATCATCTTTTAGACAATTATCTGAAAACAATGTTAGGGGCATATTTGCTGTTGTGTGGCCAAATTAAAATCATAAGAAAAATGAGTTGAGTCAGTAATTGTAAGGTTTAAAGCATGTGGATTTCGTTTGAACACAGGATACTGACCTGATGCTACTGTTGTATATGTTGAAGGAGAGGCACACAATGCCTAGAATGATTCCCAGCCCCGCAAAGACAGACACTGATACAAAGAGCTTCTGGGAAAGATAACGGAACTCCTTAATCACCTTGGTCTGGTCTGCCGGAGGGCCGAGGCCTGTCGAGAGAGAAACCAGTCAGGAAAATCAGAGGAACTCAGAATGCCAGAAACAGAATGCCAGATAAGAGCGTAAAGATCACTGCGTGGTGACACTAGATACATAAACACGTGCAGAAAAAAAAGTTCGAGATTGACTTTATTGACAGTTTAATGGAAAAAAGTATTCCGGTTTGGTTCAGAGATTCATTAGCTACGTCTGTGCTGTCCGACTTTAGAAACACGACTAGGAGAGAGTATTCATTTTTTGACAGACAATTTTCTGTGAAATAGGGCCACTGGGTCGGTTTGACACGTCTGGAAAGTTTCGGGGGAAAAGGAAGCTCACGACGTTCACACATTAGCAGGACCAGACGGAATCTGACTCCTTTCACTCTTTTCACACTTTCTGTGTTCGTTTTGGAAGGAATTCTGCAGAATTCTGTGAAACAGATTTAAAGATGTGTTAAATGGAGCTGGGAGTACAACACTTTTTTTTTTGTGCTATCTCAAAGAATAAACAAACACACTAAAAATATTTAATGAGCAAACATGCAAGGGACACGGAATGTGTAAAACTGACAGAAGGCTGTTCTAATTCTGAGCGTGTGAGGGCTCAGGGTGCCAGTTGAATATTCGACTAAAATCTTCGGGTTTCATCTCTATTAACAAAAATGTTACAAAATGAGAATACGTTAAAAAAAGGGAGATTTTTAATGATGGCATCTGGTGTGAACAGATTGTAAATGAGACCTTTGGTTTACATGACAGGAAGAGAAGTGGAAGAGAGCGGGGCTGAAGACTGAAGGAAGAGGTAACACTTTATTTTGATGGTCCACTTAATACATTCTACTAACTATAAGTAACTGTGCAACTACATTTCAACATTAACTCTCATTATAATACTAGTAAACTGTTAGGTTTGGGTTGGGTGTTAGGGTTCAGGTTAGTAGACTAAGTTGACATGTAGTTACTTCCAGTCAGTAGGATGTTTGTTGGAGGACCATCAAAATAAAGAGTTATTAGATATTAAGCAGTATCTACTGATACTCTAATGAGAGTTAGTTGACATGTAGTTAAAAAAGTTACTTTGCTTATATTGGTAGAATAAAGTGTTACCAAGGAAGACTAATGTAAATGCATAAATAGATTTACTAGGTTTACTGACAAGACCTTTTCTACCAGTCACACATAAAATTGATAGATTAAAATGTTGATATCGTTATCTTTTATTTAAGTTATCTGGAAACAATGTTATGGACATTTCTACTGTTGTATGGCAACATTTTAATCATAAAATTTTGAATATTTTTGTAATGTTTTTGAAGAAGCCTCTTATGCTCAGCCAGGCTGCATTCATTTGATTAAAAATACAGAAAAAAATATTGTTAAATAGTATTGCAATTTAAAATAAATGTTTTCTATTGTAATATGTTCATATATTTCCTTCACAAATCATTCTGATATGCTGATTTGCTGCTAAAGAAACATTTCTTATTATTATCAATGTTGAAAACAGAACTTTGTAGATTTTACATTTACTGTCACTTTTGATCAATTTATTGCACCTTTGCTGAATAAAAGTATTAATTATAAAATTATATGAATATATATATATATACATACAGAGAGAGAGTGTGAGTGTTTGGAGTTTTATAAATTAATATAAATATTCAATTTGCATCTTAACATGTTGTAGCTAACTAAAGAGTTCTCAGTACGTGAATGCCTTTTTAAAAACATTGTTATCACTCCTCACACTAATGTTATCACTCTTCACTGGAACTGACTATAATTATACATTTACGCCTCTTGCTGTTCAGTCTGTCACTATAATTACAACCAAAAACAGGATTCCTGTGGGAACAATAATTACAGTGAGGATGGCTGTCTTGTGTGTGTAAAGCTTTTTGAAATAGACAAATAAACGATTGACAGGAATCTAGCAATGAGAAATAGTTAAAAAAATTTTGTTAAAACATTTTTTTTCTGTCAGAGGCAACCATTACCAGGGACGGAAAGCTGACCGTGAGGGAAATGTGTCAGTGAAAGACAGCTGGTCCTTGGTTTGTCAAAGTGACACGATGTTTGTTGATACTTTTCAGAATGTCAGAACACTGACGAGTCAAGAGTGACATTTGCTACTGCAATGTGGCAGCAATACTGTGAGAGATAAATGTGTGTGTGTGTGTGTGTGTGTGTGTGTGTGTGTGTGTGTGTGTGAGAGAGAGAGAGAGAGAGAGAGTTAGAAAGCTCTGTCCATCAGTTGATGCATTCTCACAGTAAACCTTCCGTCGTCCTTGATCTAAGAATCAGGACTGGGTGTTGCTATGGAGACCTGGCTTAACAACAGTTTCCACAGCAATTTGGAAGAGAAAGTCTTACTAAAGTGGTTGTCAAGTGCTACCAAGAGATGGTTGAAAACTAATGGCACTGCCAAATGGTTAAAAAACTTGAGTCCTGAGCTCTGACCTGAGGCTACATGTATTATATGTTTTAAAGGTCACAATTTTATGCTAATAAAAATTAAAAACCCCATCAATGCTTGAGAAACTCCACTAATGGGTTCCGGAGGAGGTTATGTGTTATTTGGGAAGAACATCTGCTGCTTCTGCTATTATCAAGGGCAAAGAAATGGCAAGCCATGTCACCAGCTCTACGCTCTACTTTTCTCAGTGGGGAGAGCGGAAGAAGTGACTAAATAGGTCATAACTCAGTTTTTCTGAAAATAGCCATGATTGGCTAAAAAGGATGTAAATTTGCTACTGGGGGAAGAAAGCGATTTTAAACTATGTCAAATGGCTTTTTTGGAGGGATTTATGTCCTTTAGCAGAGAGAAGAGTGTTGACAGGAATGGGATCAGGACATGACAGAGGCCAGGCTTGAAACTCTGACTCTGAAGTGTAAAACCCATGTGCGCAACTGATGCTCTAAATCAAATGCTTCTCAAGATCCCAAAAATGGCTTGGCCAAAGCAGTTTTCTTTCACATGTTGACATTTTTAAACTGGAAGTTGGGGCAAGACATACCGGATTGGGAGGGCTTGTCTCTTTTTTTCAAATGGATACACGCGCACACACTCACACACACACACACACACACGCTACCGTTCAAAAGGTTGGGGTTGTTACGTTTTTTTTAAGTCTCTTATGCTCGTTAAGGCTGGATGTATGTGATAAAATTAGGGTTGCAAAGTTTCCAGAAACTTTCCAGGATTTTCGGAAACTTTCCAGGATTTTCAGAAACTTTCCAGGATTTTTGGGAAACTTTCCAGGATTTTTGGAAAGTTTCTGGAAATTTACCGGAAATGTTCAGCCCCTTTGCAACCCTAGATAAAATACAGTAAAAACAGTAATATTGTGAAATATAATTAGAATTTAAAATAACTTTTTTCTATTTTAAAATATTTTACTATGTAATTTATTTCTGTGATGGTAAAACTGATTTTTCTGCATTATTACTCCAGTCTTCAGTGTCACATGATCCTTCAGAAATCTGATTTAGAGACCACACGACCACAACTGCCCTCAGGTAAACCTTCAGAAACCATCAGAAACATGCCAATCTTTATGTATTTAACTTGGGTTATAGTTGAACATTCTGAAATCAATTACTCACCCTCATGTCAAAACACAATTTAGAAACACCCAGTCAAATACAGTAAATTTCAATGTCGTGTCACTGAACTGACATCACCATCTTTACTAATCTTTCACTTTTTCCAGACTTTACAGTAAAACTTCTGCCTGTAGCATTGATATTCATCGTGTAGCCATTCAAAAAACAAGCGCTGGTGAAGTGTGAGGTCATTACTCGTCTAATGTAGGGCAGTGCTGCTTTGTTACAGTCACGCTGGTGGAATCCACTCAATGGGATCACGGCATGAAGGATTGATTAGAGCCCAAATCAAGAACGACTCACAGAAGAGGACCGGGCAAATCCAGCAAATAATCGCCTCTGTATCTCTTGGGAGAGAAAATACAGGATTTTGGTGGTGGCAATTCAATTCCCACCTCTTGGCAGAAAACCAATTTGTGGGGTAATAGGGAAGGCACTGTTTGGTGTTTTGTAAATGATTTACTAGAATAGCATCCATGCAGGAAAAGGAGCAAGTTGAGCAACAACTGTGAGTTTTATATCAAAGCCATTCTAGTGCGTTGACATTACAAACGATGGGATGCTTTTAAAAGTAAAGCATTTCTTTTGCTTTGTTCACACTGCATATTTAGGACTGACTGGCAAAATGGATGGGAAACCTGAAATGAATTTATGAGGTGCATGAGACCGAAGGCGTCAAAAGCCTTTCTGTATTATTGACACATTCATGCATATGCTGAGTGTGAAACCACTCATCCGTTTGCTCATTCAGTACACTAAGTGTAAATGAGAGGATCCATTCACAGCCGTAGACACTGCACTTTGTGTGACGTTACACTCACCTTGCACCTTGAATGATGAAAAAAGTACTTAATCTAATCTAATCATTCAGACTTAAACATTTTAAGACCATATTTATATATAGTTTGCATCGGGTTAGTGAATAACATAGTATTTATTACAACCATGCTTTTAAAAGCCTTTTAAGAGACTGGTAAAATAGTTTGAATACCATATAATAATACTAAACCATACTTTTGAATATTATACTAATCAATACACTACTGTTCAAAAGTGTGGGGTAATTTTTTTATTTTTTTTTAGAAATCAATAGTTTTATTCAGCAGCTGAGTGCTGCGTACCAAACGAGAATGAACCTCATTGGTTCTTACAGAAGATCAAATGTGATGCGTAACACACAAGGAGGAACCTCATTGGTTCTCTCACATCAAGCAAGCATGGTTGAGCTTCCGTTTACCACAATTGATGTGTCCGTTGATGAATGTTCATATGTGAATAAAAGCTTTATTAAATCTGTTCATTGTATAAAGTGATCGTGTCTATTCAGAAAATTTGGACTAAACCGCTCGATTTAAATGGTTTAGTTTTATGATCTTTTTGAAGCGTCAAAGTTGTAGTTGTGTGGACTGTCAATGGAGGGACAGAAATCTCTTACATTTTATTTAAAATATCTTCGTTTCGAAGATGAACAAAAGTCTTACAGGTTTGGAACGACATGAGGGTGCAGAATTTTCATTTTTGGGTGAACTAACCCAAATGGTAATAATATTTCACAATATTACTCAATGCCTTATAGAATAAATGCCTTGCTGAGCATGAGAGACTTCTTTCAAAAACATTTTTAAAAAATCATATCATAATCCTAAAGAAATAATCACATAAACATGTTGTAAACATATTTATGCTAGACTTATAAACATATATTTTGCTAGAATACACAGCTATTTTGAATGACTGTCAATAGAGAAATTAGGTTTTTAGAGCCACAGTGAACCATGCTAATAAGTCATCCCTTGAGCCTTTGTACCAGACTACAAACTAAATGGATCAGAGTCGAAGACGTCAAAATATTGGATTTTTGATGCCTGTCTGGACAAAACCTTGGTTTACCTTTCCACAAGAAGATTAAATTACTTTTTTCAATTTCACACTGTTTCCTACATGTTATACTTTACCATTTATCTGCGAGCATCATCACACATTTTTATTTGATCTGCTCTGCGCCTTACATCGGTTTCATCAATATCAGTTTATCAATCGAGAAACTTCACACAGCCGCACAAAGGTCAGAGCGAGCGGTGCAAGGCATATGGCTTCGCTCCCCTGGGCCTATATGGCCTCCTCTAGCAGAAAGGACAGCTAATTGTTAGCGATGTATTAAAGAGCGCGGCAGGGATTTGTTGAGCTAACAGAAATCAATACTGGTAAGCCTCAATCTCGACGGGCCGAGTGCGGCTGTGAAAGGTGACGGGAGTGGAATGGACAGAGCTGTCTCGACGTGCAGAAAAAAGGCTGGTTTCTCTTACCAATCCATTTGTCGTTTCCGTACCAGGACAGGTTGCCTTTTGTGCTGTCATAGTACCCAATCTTTTTGTAGCTCCCACCTGAGGAAAAAAGAGGGATTTAAATGAGAGATGACAAAATTCTGAAAGAAAAGTGAATATGAAACCACTTCTCATGCCGAGATCTTCCCGAAACAAAGATAACCTCATCTGTCTGTGAATTATAAATGGACAGACTACCCCAGAAAACAGGAACATTCTGGCAAGGTTCTTTCAAAGTTATTAACAAACATTAATAAAATGTTAGTTCATATTTTTCTGGTTTTTAATAACATTTTCAAAATGTTAGCACAAATATATATTTATACATTGTTCATGAAATGTTTCACTTGGACGTTCGTCTAAATTTTTTTTACCATAACTACTTACTACTTGTTTCAAAACATTCGAAATTCAAAAAGTAACATTCCCATATTGTTTGTAAAATAACCAAATGGAACCCGTACTGATTTTGCTAACCTTCGTATATACACAGGAGCAAACTTTTTTAAACATTAAAAAAAAAAACGGGACATCTTGAACTTTCTGCGAACATTCAGAAACAATGTTTCCATAACTTAATGGGAAAATGATCAAAACGTTCTTAGAACATAATTTTGTTAGCTGTGTAGACGGAATGAAAAAAGTAATGCTATTTTTAAAAGTTTTCCTGTGTAAATATAGCATCTAATTAACTAAAGGTCACATTAACAAAACGTGCTTTCACCAAGCACTGCAATAAAAAGCTTCAAAAGAGGCCTGACTCAACAAATCTGCAAAAGTAGTCGACTTAAAGCTGCATCAATAGGTCGAAGATAAAAAAAACAAGCCCAGCTGCATTGATCAAAGTTAGTCTGAAAGGGAACATATTGTAGAAAAACCCTTATTGCACTTTGGAAATCAAAGACTTTGATGTACTATGTAGACAAACATTCACAACATAAATGTTAGACTCTCTTACCAGTCCAGACCATTCATTGAAACTAAACAAAAAAATATGGGTCATTCCGAAATCTTAAACACTTAAATACGACCTCAGACAGTGAAATAATGAGGAGGAAGTAAGATAGATGGGCTTTTCTTTAACTGCAGCAAGTTTTTTTCCCTGTGAACTTTTAGAGCTACCAAACTAGAGAAAGCAGAGAAAAAAGGTTGTTGCCAAATAAGAAGGAAAAATTCAACACCCATAATGCACTGCGCATGTTGCCATCCGAGGCCACTCCCACCAGTCTGCTATGGATACGCTTGACCAGACTCAAATACCGCCTTGCTTTAGTAGGAAATACTTCTTAGCAAATTTTTAGTCACAATGGTGTCGACTTGTATTGTTTCAGTGCGCAGGAATTCAAAGAGAAAACGTTTAACTTAATTTTAAATCCGCTTAAAACATGCTTTTAAAAAAGTATCGATACTAGAGCTGGATACACTATCGTCAAAGAAAATACTGCGATAGTTAGCTGTATCAATATTTTTGCACAGCCCTACAGCTTGATTGGGAATAAGTGGTGTGACAGTCAAAGGGCCCTATTTTAACGATCTGAAACGCAAGTGTCAAAGCGCAAAGCGCAAGTAACTTTGTGGGCGGATCCCGGCGCTGTTGCTATTTTCCCGGCGGGATAAATGCCTCTTGCGCCTGGCGCAAATCTAAAAGGGGTTGGTCTGAAGTAGCTTCATTATTCATAGGTGTGGTTTGGGCGTAACGTGAAATAAACCAATCAGAGCGTCATATCACATTCCCTTTAAGAGCATGATGAACGAGGTGCGCTTGTTCCATGGCGCAATACTATTATAACGGCGCATTTACCAGGAGCGCTTCAGAATCGGTTCACAGCCGAGGAGATCGATGTTCTCGTCAGGGCCGTAAAAGAAAGAGAAGTGGCATTGGGGATGGGACAAACCCACCCAAATTAGCTTCGGTTATACATGCATATAATAATTTGAGTAAATATATAAGCTTTATGCCTATTTTTCCCCTCGTCATGGACACAACAATGATTTCCCTCGTGTTTTTATATTTTTACTTATAAAATGTATCATTTGCAAAAAGGAAAATGCATCTGTGTAGATGAGAGAATCATCTACAGTGTATGCGCGTTGTTCACACTCTGTATTATGACCAAGCATGCGCGCTTAAAATAGCATCTGAATGTACGCTCAACGCGCCACTGACTTTAGACTAGGTTTTTTCTGGTCAGTGGCGCAATTGTTTTCTGGAACTGCAAAATAGCATGAGGGAAAGTTTGCGCCGGAACACGCCTCCTCTTTGCGCTGAACCGCCCCGGGGAGCGCAAGTGTATTTCTTAGTTAACCGACGTGTGTCTGTGGAGGGAAAAGTCCGCTTTCCGCGGGTGCAAAATAGGAATGATACATGCGTAGGTGTACAAAGTCATTTGCGCCGGGTGCAAGATAGGGCCCAAAGTCTTTAAAAAACTTTATTTTATTTTCATAAAATAAAAATAAAATAGTGTATTTTTACTGTTTAGTCGAAGCAAGTACATTTGACTAACAGCATAAGTGAACAGTCATCAAAACAGACAAATATACAATACTACAAAAAGGAAGGATGTGACCCTTTAAAGTGCCTTAGTGTCATCATCTACATTCGTTTTAGGGTTTTTCTGTTTTGTTTGTACCTTGCAGTTGCTCAATGAGAGTCCAGGCCATACGTGAACCCTGAGCGTCAAACACGACGTGACCCTACGAGACACAGTTCAAAGACATTATGATAAAGACACGTCAATACAAAATCATTATAAAAGAAATCCATTTGTGATTCATCGTGGAAAAAAAGAATAAAATCTGTGGAAAAATAAAGGCTGAATCATTCTATAATGAGTTTGAACTCTGATTCATTGTGTGCATTATAAAAAACGAATCATCTGAGACTGATGATTGCCAATGTGAATATAAAATTTAAAAAAGGTGTTCTGACAGGTCTGAGAAATTAATGTCTGGACTATTTTATCTCGTTGTTATTTGACAGCTATTTCTCCTTCGCTTTTCATCAACTCACAGACACTCCTTCAAACGAGCTGGTGTTGAGGGCTCGGTATATTTCAGCAGTGATTTCCTTGTTGTTGTAGTTGAAGTCCTCCAGCGCCCAGCCTTTGGCCCTCAGCGGGGCCACCGTTTTATTGAGGGCCAGTGCGAGAGCCCACATGGCATCATACGCCAACGGAGCTTCCTGAAACCCACCCGTTTCTTCTGGGTTTTTGCCCCCGAGACGTGACATCAGCTGCACCAGGAACTCTTGGGATGTCTGTGGAGGATTGGAGAAGGATTAATGATCCCATCCTGAAATTTTCATAGATAGTTTTTACATCATAGTCCAAATCTTAAAATCCACTCACGAGGTTGGAGGCTCCGCGGACGGTCTCCGGGTTTAGCATGACGATCTCTGTGGTGACGTGTCCTTCCACGGCTTCCGTCATGTTCTCCACTGTGCAATTGATGGCCGGATCTTTGATCTTAAACCAGTTGTCTGCGTACCAGCCGATGAGGAACCATACATGCTTCTTGCCATAGAGTTTTTCTTTGAAGACCTGCCAAAGATGACACCATATTTTGAAGGACCGTGCACAAGCAATAATCTTATTCAATATTTTAATCTCGGTTAAGCCACAGTGAGTTAACTCAAGCTGAGTAGGAGCATGGAACTGAATTGTGCTGAATTGATTTAAAATAAATTGACAGCTCAGATGTATTTGTAAAAAGAATCGTAGTTTGTTACTTACCTCACAAAACACCTTTCTGGCTTCAGTCTCGTAAAAGAGGCCAACTATGATTCTAGCATCTTGACGCTGTAGACAAAGACGCATCAAACAATGTGACAAAGTAAAGTGTCACTATACTTATATTTACATCCATATATTTTTAGGCAAATTTTGGGATAGTGCATAAAAACACTGGATGGAAACTTTGTAAAATGTATTTAAGCATTTATTACCATTCTATTTTTTACTATTTTCCATGGAAAAGCAATTTTGTGCTCTTGAACACATGGGATGGAAGAGAGGCTTTTAGCACGCATTTTTTGCACTATATTGAGATTTTATGCATAAATAAAATTCACAGATTGGATGGAAACAGCAACTGATAACGAACTGCAAGAATGATTATTTATAATGACTTTACCATGATTTGTACATTTATATACAGTGCATATACTGTACGTGAGCTGCAGTCATGGCTGCCATTTTGTAAACAGCCTACAGATAATGAACTATACTAGGATATTTTTTTTATTCTGCTTTTACTCTGAATTATTAATGATACAATTTAGGCTCTATTGAACAATTCTAATTTAAAGCAATAAGCCACTTGAGTATGTGTTTTACAGTGATATTGACATGGGTAAGAACACCTTTTTGTTACTTATTGCTTTAATTTACTCTGTTTGTGACATGCCTTAAAGATGAAGTGTGTCATTTCTACACCGTTAGCATCACCAAACTGAACTGGAAAAATAATGACCGTTTTAAAAAAAGCTAGACACAAGGCTAGACATATGCCAAAACAAGCCAAGCATTTAACAAGACAGTCCTATTCTCATGAGATCTTTATGCAATATCATTTTACAATAAATTATGCTGTCTAACTATTCAATAACAAATGCCAGTAGCGACCAAGACAGTATCCGAACCGTCACTTGATCTGACGAAGGAAACCGATTCTTCAGAGTGTTGATTTATTTCACATAAGATTTTCATGTGCTCTGCCTGCTAGCTAGCTACCCGACACGGGCTGAGGAGAGGAAGTGAGCGGCTGGTGAATTTTTCATCAAAGCACCTTCAGGTTTTTGACAGCCACTGCGGGATCCGTGAGGAAGCTCTGTCTAACGCTTATCTCGATGCCGGCCTCCTTCACACGCTCCTCCAGATCATCCAAAGTCTGGAGAGAGAGAGAGAAAGAGAGAGAGAGTGCTGTGAGACAGTGGGAGTGACAGGCAAAGAGTGATGTTCGTGGAGAGAGGACAGACAGGAAGAGAGCACATGAAAAGATCAAGGAGCGAATGAAAGAGAAGAACAAAAGGTGAATGGTCAAAGCAAAGACCAAAGTTAAAAATGACAAAGTAAAGGAAATGGAAAAATAAAACAGTCCGGAACAGTCAGAAAGAAAGGTAAATGGGGAAAGAGATATATATATATATATATATATACTGTAAAAAAAATATTGTTGGTTTAACTTAAAAAAGTAAGTTACCTGATTGCCTTAAATTTTTTATTCCAATGAACTCAAAATCTTGAGTTAAAACAATGAAGAAATCACTGACTTACATATAACACTGCCTGTTACCTATGTAAGTAATGAGGCAGCTTTTTTTGGAAAAGTGCTCTTGAGACATCCAACATCAATGAATGGAGGAAATGGCAAAAGAAAGATGATGTGAACAGGAGAGAAGGATTGGGAATAAAGTAAATGAGAAAAAGAGATGAGCTGGTGAAGAGATGGAGGGGGATCATTAGCCTATGGAATTACACTAGCTCAATAGCCTACTGAATCAATGCATGAGAGATTTATGACTTGGTCAATATTCCTAGCAGCCAACATGAAGAAAAACGACTTTAAGTCCTTCATCACTTAAGGAGAGAATAATCAACCACGGTCTTTGCCATTAACTCTGAGACATTAACCTTCGAGTAAAGGGGCAGCAGCTAAGCTGCCAACAGTTTTAAGAGGAAAAGGAAACTACTTTTCTGGGAAATTACTTCCTTTAAAGGGGTCATATAATTTTTAACATTTAATTTTCCCCTGAGGTCCACTTACAGCGTTCATCAGTTTTTTTTTTTTTTTTTTTTTTTTGTGCATGTGAAATGAGATACAATGCTGTAATGTAGCCTCTTTGCAAAGCCTGTATTACATTTTGACAGGTTTACAAAACAATCAAAGCTGAAATGTGAAAAAATGTGATGGTCTTTTCTAATTTTGGGATATGCAAAGCAGTAGGTGCTACACACAGCCAAGAAGATGGATCTGACTATACCTTTACCCTCATCAGGTCTTCATGTGTTCACCAATTAATATTTTGGTATTTACATTGGCATGTCTACTCTACTTCCTCCTTACAGGCATGGCAAGTCCCAGAACACCAAATACTAGGCATTCAATGTTACCTTAAGTGGATTTTTGCATCTTTTTTTATCAGGGGAGGAAGTTTCTGAATTCTTAAATAAAGTAAAACAGTAAATTGCTTTTGTGGTTTCACTACAAGCACCAGCAAACAAAGAGACCTAGTGAGACCCACTGAGACCTAGTAACAATAGGAAAACCACAGTATGACTGTACTAAACACGAGCACTGACCGAGGTAAAGACTTCAGTGGTCTGCTGGATGGTGGCGATCTTTGTCCATCCCCACTTCTGGAAGAGCCGCACACGTGTGGGATTATGCAAAGTTGCTGACGGGTGCGTACGGAAGAAAGTGGGAAAGCGCTGGCGGTTGGATAAAGCTGGAGAACTAGAGCCGTATGAAAACTTCAGAGAGACAGCAAGAGAAAGAGATTGGTAAAAAGGTAGAAGGATAGAGAGAGCACATTAAAAAGATTTACTCAGCTATATGGTTGACCTTATTTGATGCCCCTGAAAAGAACGAAACACAAAGAAAAAGCAGAGCAAAAATATGAGTACGATTTTTGCACACACTGTAAGAAGGGTAAATGTCAACCCAGGGAAGCCAGAAGCTTTGAGAAAACCTGAATAAACAAGCCAATCTGTTTCTTCATCCAATGTTGACGCGTCAATACTTAGAAACGCACAGCGGAGGACCGATATCCAGTTTATGCTTCAGCCTTTTAGAACTAAATATTTGTATTTCAAGCAATAAACCAGGTTGCTTGATGAAAAAAATTCCCTTGTGAAAAAGAAAGGTGCTTTATTGTATTGAATGTGTACTTCAAATCTTAAAAGTACTTGCAGATAAAATAACATTAATGAAATAAAAGGCCACTTAATTGTATAATGTCAAATTAAAAGTTTTAATATTTTTAAAAGTAAATATTTAGGCTACTCATTATATTTTAATAACATTTTGTCATGCTTTAAAGTAGTACACTTCATTTGATGTGTTAACAATATTAAAGCACATAATTATTATTTGAACTATAGTGTGTTATTCAATATTGAATTTATAGTTAATATATATGAGCCCTCTGGTGCTCCTATTTTAGTTCAACGAAATTAATATACTATATTTAATGTTTTTTATTTAAAGCCCAGCTGTAGTCAATAACTGTATCCCTTAAAACTAATATTTGATCACCAAAATGACATATTTAAATGTTTTTTCCTTGAAAAAAAAATCTTCATGCCTTAAAATAGTTTGAATGTAACTACACCTTTGCCTCATTAAGTATACGCAATTCTATGATTATACAAATTAGCCCCGCCTCCACTCACTATGCGGTTATTATTTAAAAAAAAAATAATTTTATTTACCCGTTAATCACATTTTGAGCATAGACCTGAAAATGAAAATGTCTTAAATCTTGAATGCTTTGGAGTACAGACTTAAGTTTGGCGGACTATTCTTAAAAAAATAAAATAAAAATATTATAGAAATGCAAGTTTATTTTTATGAAAAATGCACAAAAATACTATTTTAAATTTTTATATGAAATATATATTTTCCAAACCAGATTTACTCTAAAACTGAAATAAAATCAAAGCCATAAATCTTAAGAAGTTGTGTCTAAATTTGAGGTTAGTATCTCAAAAGATGAGCTGATTTTGCCTCCGTACCAAACCCTTCCACTTGATGAAATTTGTTTCCCATTCATTTAGAATGCGTTCATTTTTGACAGCGAGGAGTACAAGGGTGACTATTTTTTCAGGATCATTAACCTTTTAGAATCACGTGTGTGTGTATGTGTGTACATACCAATAGCCAAAACCTTGACCCAGTTTCATACAGCAGTAAAAGTAAAAAATGCTAAAAAACCAAATCCAATTTTTTTTCCAAGAGAGCACCGAAGTTTACCAGAGGGTTAAATCAACTAAACTCCAATTTCGTCATTAAAAATTAATGTTTCCATTATATTTAAACACATTATATAAAAATTCAATAGAAATTACATTAAATTCTATATTAGTTTACCAAAAATGCTGCATTACACAATGTACTTAAATTGTACTAGCACTCTAAATTCAGCTAATTGCATATAATATTTCATTATCATAATAAAATAACATTTTCATTTATTCGTAATTAAAATCCATTAAAGTGGCAGAAAACATTACATTTAGTTTGCACTTAAGTATATTATTTTAAAGTATACTATTTCTGTAATAATTAGTATTCGTTTTAAAAGCATGCTAAGGTGTACTTTTTCACAAGGATTGATTTGTCTAAACTGTCACATCTAAACACAGTTATTCATTTTTCAAGAGAATCTCTTTCGTAATCTACTTGAGTACAAACCCACTGAAGACTGAAGTCTTTCAGAGGGTTTCCTTGGAGAGTTGATTTGTTCAAAGTGAACTTACAACTCACTTTTCCAACTTTTTCTAAATTGCATGCCGCAAACTCAACTTTTTCACACAATTAAACTTGAGAACAAAGTCAGAGTAGAGAACATTACTTTGCAAATTCCTGCAAACCTCGGCGGATGCCAGATGATTGAAAAAGAATAATTGGAAAAATTAATTACTAAGCGTATCTAGTGTATTTCATTCTCTTTTTTCACTTTCGCACTCTCATTCGGTTCTCGGTCTTCCTTGAGAGCCTCTTTTGACAGTTTTAATTTGTCAGCTTTTTCAAGAGTGTCAACAAACTACAGAAAGCCAATGAGATCACAAGTCCAAATTCTTTTTGTTCCTTGACCCAGAAATAACAGAACTCCTTGTTTTGGGTTGCACATTTGCTCATCCAAATCTCGAATCGAGTTGTAGTTAAAGGATTAGTTCACTTTTGCTGATAATTTACTCACCCCCTTTCTTTCTTCAGTCGAAAAGAAATTAAGGTTTTTGATCAAAACACGCGCATCACAGAACAGAGCAAGGCGAGCATTTGTGCTTATGAAACTTAAACTTTTTTATGTATTTTTGAAATGACCGATCGTTTCGCAAGATAAGACCCTTATTCATCGTCTGGTGTCGTTTTAAAGCCCTTTGAAGCTGCACTGAAACTGTCATTTGGGTCCTGTGGAAGTCCATTATATGGAGAAAAATCCTGGAATGTTTTCATCAAAAACCTTAATTTCTTTTCGACTGAAGAAAGAAAGACACGGACATCTTGGATGACATGGGGGTGAGTAAATTATCAGCTAAAGTTTTTTTAAAAGTGAACTAATCCTTTAAAGGTGTAAAACGACCGTTTTTATCATTTTACCGTTTTGTTTAACCAGGAATGACAATAAACCAGCTTCCCAATATGAACCTCTGTAATGTTCGACAGTGAAATGCAGGTGTATATGGAGAAATAATACAGATATAAAGAGTTTAGACACATAGCAAACACACCACAATTAGGTTCCACATGCGCGCCGCCTCAGCCACAAGCGTAGAAACGGAGCTGCAGCCCGGCATCAAGACGATCTTTATGGGCTCTGTGTACAGCAAGTCATACAGCAGTTTAGTGGCCTCTCCTGGATCACACTGAGGGAAAAAGAAAAAGTCATAATTAGTCAAGAAAAAGTTCTTCCTTTGAACATGCCATAATCATTAAAGCCTCAATAAAATCAGCACAGAAACACAGCATCTCATTGCCCAGAAAAACGATCTTGGACTGCAGTGACGCCGCAACCAAAGACCTCTCGTGCTGCAGTTCACGGTGACAAATACAACAGGAAGTGATTCACAAATGAGGGGGTGACTGCTTGAACGCAGCAGATGCAGTCCCACTGAAATGATGCCCTTGGTAACAGTCAGCAGAAACACTTCATTAGGAGCATCATGAACGGTTTTAGTTCTGCTCAAGTTAGAAATAAATGGCATGGTGCTGGCTTCAAAAACAATGGCTGTCAGAAAGGAACCACTTTGGATCCAGGAGTAGATTAGATCAGAGAGAGTTTATTGTCATTCCAAACCGAAAGTAACTCACTCCCACTAAAGTTTACTCTTTGAATTCCTGCACCTGGGAAAAGTACAAGTCGACACCATTGTGCCTAAAAGTTTGCTGAGAATATTTCCTACTAAATCAAGGCGGTATTTGAGTCTGGTCAAGTGTATCCATAGCAGACTGGTGGGAGTGGCCTTGGACGGCAACATGCGCAGTGCATTATGGGTGTTTTACCTATTTGGCGAAAGGGAAGACAACAGCCTTTTTTTTTCAGTCACACTTTAGTTTATGGTCCAATTCTCACTACTAACTAACTATAAACTCCTAATTACTGCTTATTAATAGTTTAGTAAGGTAGTTGTTAAAGGAGAACTCCAGCGCAAAATGAACCTTTGGTCTAATTACACATTGTTACCTAGTCAACCGTTATCTGAGATTTGTTTTCATGATTATCGAATGTAAATAGTTTTATCTGTAAAAACAGTTTAGCCTATAACGCTAGTATAACGCTAGTAAATAGGGCATAGAGTCTACGAGCGATCTACGAACGCCGATCCAAGTGCGCTGGTGAGATGTGATTAAATTATTTTTATTTATTTATTTTCTCTGTTGCGTTCAGTGCTTCTCTTATGCGCTCAGTGCTTTCTTCCGGAAACAACGGACCATATGAGATTCTACACAATTCAGCGCACTTGGATCGGCGTTCGTAGATCGACTGGTAGAGACTGTTTTTCAAACATGGCTTCTGCCTGTATTCGCGAAGCTGACTGTATGTATAAAATATCTTCTTATTAAACTGTCTGGACACTGACAAAGTTCTCAATGCTTCGGTTTGAAGGTAGGGACCCTTATTATGCTACCGTGTTAGTGTGGGGCTATTTTGAGCCTTGTTAGTGGTATTAACAAGCGATTTTTATTTGTCATTACTCTGTGCCCTATATACTAGCGTTATAGTCTAAACTGTTTTTAGAGATAAAACTATTTACATTCGATAATCATGAAAACAAATCTCAGATAACGGTTGACTAGGTAACAATGTGTAATTAGACCAAAGGTTCATTTTGCGCTGGAGTTCTCCTTTAAGTTTAGGGACTTTCATTTATCTTCAGAACACAAATAAAGATATTTGAATGAAATCGGAGGGATTTCTGTCCCTCCATTGAAGGTCTAGTAACCTAAAACTCAGACGCTGCAAAACGTTCATAAAGATATAATTTTAAAAACCCATATGAATCGAGCGGTTTAATCCAAGTCTTCTTAAACGAGACATGATGGCTTTATATGATGAATTTTCCTCGCATATAAACACACAGAGCTCAGCAGGGAATTGGTTACAAGCAATAGCTAATAATAATATTTTTGTCAGATATCGTTGTATCAATCCAGTACATTTCTGAAAGAGCCACATGTGGCTTCTCTGCCCCAGTCTGTCTCGGCATCTCCAGGGAGCTGAGGCATTTTTATTCAGTCCACGGGCTCGGAGAAGCAGCCATCGAGAGCCGCTTGACGTGAGGGAGGCATCTGTGTTCTCAAAGTCCCTGGGGCTGAAGGTTATGCAGGTCTCAGGACCAGAATACTGAGCGTCGGCTAAAAACCTTTTCTCACCGCTGTTGGACACAATGACAGATTTTGTTTTTGTTGGGTCTGATATAATGGTGCAGGGTAGTGCAAAAATTCAGAATTGAAGAATTGGCTTCCTTTCAGTTGACAATTTGGAATTTGAACTGATTTGGCTACGCCTCACTGGAAGTTCAACTTCATAACCTCTATCGACCATTTTGAAAATGAACTTAATTTAATTTTTAAATTAAATTTAAACGTAATTTATGAACTTCACTTAATTGAGTGTGCACTCATACAAGAAAAGTATTTTTATTTTTCATGATTGTCCCAATACCCACAACCGCGGTCTTTGCACTTGATTAATTGTCTAATTACATTACATATTTCCTGTATTTATTATTATTACTATTATTATATATTTATTTCCTGTAAGTGTGGGCTGAACTTTTGATCACCCGATGTGACGTTACTGCAAAATAGTATTGTAAAAATGCAAGTTTTGGCAGAGATTTATTTATAATTTTTGTATCTATCTATCTAATCTATCTATCTATCTATCTATCTATCTATCTATCTATCTATCTATCTATCTATCTATCTATCTATCTATCCATCTATCCATCTATCCATCTATCTATCTGTCTATGACTGTCGGCCCGTCCGTCTATCTAATTTTTAAAAACTTTCAAAAAAGGCTTTGTCAAGCCAACATTCATTCAGCATTCATTCTTGACAAACTTTGCTATTCTTGTAAAACATACAGTTATATGAACTCCCCTGAATTCCAGTTTATTTTAAATCTACTTCCTTAGATTTAAATTTGAATTGCAATTCTGCATCCTGTTTCTTACCCCAGTTAAAATGTAACTTCCATATAATTTCCATTATGTATCTGACTAAAAAGTATAGTCTAGTACAGTTTTATATAATGCCATGTCAGCATCTGTGGCTCTCTTCAAGACAAAAACTATCTGACTAATAAAATAAAACTTACAAGTCCTTTTGATTGAGTCATGATTTTTGGTGAATGCAAGCACAGTGTGCATAAAAATAAAGAGATCAGCATACAGTGCAAGCCAGATCTGTAGCTTTGACTTTGTTTACTATACAGATTCAAATGCTAAATGTCTCATTCCAACGAAGCAAAACACGTCCTCCCGTGACTCAGACCGTGAGTGAGTCTTTATCTGCTGTTCTGCCTTATATTAACTTGCAAGTGTTGATTTGTTGTTTCTAAACTGTGATTCTGCATCCCTGAACCCTGATGAGAATGAATAAAGCATGCATTTGGATATGGAAATCCTTCCCGTTACAATCTGGATACAACAGATGCCAATTAAAACAGGGAAAACACAAGTGTCTCATCAGAGCATCAGTCTCTCTCTCTCTCTCTCTCTCTCTCTCTCTCTCTCTCTCTCTCTACCTCGGTCTCGCTCTATCACGGTTAATAATTGATCAAAGTTTGCAGGCTGAGCTTTGATATAACCATGGCAACCGTCTGGAGAGGGTGAGTGTATCTCTGCAAGGGGGTCCCTGTAAATATCGCAAATATCTCACACACACACACACACACACACACACACACACACACACACACACACACACACGATGGACCACAACTTTCTTTGTGATTTCCATTTTTGACCAGTATCATAGCAATGAATCAAAAGCCAAATGCGGATTTAAATTTTATCTCATAAAATGTGCCATTTTCTATCATTCTAATTATAGTGACAACTATAGTAATTATAATAATTATATTAATTATGCTTATGTAAGCATAATTGTTCATACTAAACAAACCCCTAACACTAAGTACTACATTTGTTGTGTAATTCCATGCTGTTTGTATTATGGGATCTAAAGTAAATTATACCTTAAAATATTAGGGAGAGGTTTGATATTTGATATTGTGATCAGACTTAAAATTTTTGCCTGGCAGATGATAAAATGTAAAATAAAATAAAAAATAAAAAAAATTATTCCCATAGACTTAAATTGAAGAAAGGACCCACGCCATATCTAAAATATCATAGAAACTTGGCGGTGGGTTCTTTTGACTTGTGCCAATAAGCAACCACCTAGCAACCAAATAACCACCCACAACACCGTAGCATCATGTCAGCAAGTTTTTGCATGACTCACATTTTCTTCATAAGAAGTTCAAATCTAGTTGGTCTCAATTAATTAAAGCACAAATCTCCTGTGGATAATTTCCTAAAAGTGCCATTTTAAAAAAGGAAAGGGGAATAAAATGGATTAGAAAAAATATTATCTGCGTTCTGCAGCCAGAGCATGGCAGGGGTTACAATAACACTCATTTATGAAATAAATATTTATCAAATGTCAAATGAAATTGAAATTTTGAGGTGACTTTCATGTTTCTATGCAAACATTGCTCTGCGTGATAATTGGCTATTTGAGAGAGATTAAACGAATGCCCCAAACATGCCTGAGATTCTTTGAAAAATAATTAAATGCAAAACCCACATCAAATTTGATTTTCTCCCTTTGTAATTACATTTCTGACACCCGAAAGCAATTTTGATTAGTATCTCATCCAGGTATGAAGTGCTCACCAATCAAGAGGAAATGCTCAAAATATCTGCCGGTTTAAATGTCAACGAGTCTGAGCACTTCACACCTGCTCTTCCATCTCCACGGCATACTAACACATGACATTTATACCAAGTCACACTCTGCCATTCCGAATATTGCATTTTTCTACTTTTTCACCTGGAGTATGCTAAATTAAAACTTCATACATCATGGGCCATATGGTGACATTTCTAGAAAGCCGTTAATAATATCAGGAATTGTAGACATAATTTTCATTAAATCATGAATTAAGGTGAAGTAAATCATGATTATTGCAGTACTGCTAATATCGCTGGCTCCTGCATGATAAATTGTTTGCGATATTTCTCATTTGAAAGTCACTTTGGATAAAAGTATTAGCTAAAGGATTATAGGCCTATGTAAGCTGTATATGACGACTAGAGCTATTTTGAAGTATGAGAAATGGAAAAACAATTTAACCTTTCTATTGTCTTTCTATTGTTCCGGTCTTTTTCTTTCTTTTTTTTGGTGGTAAAAAATACTTTTAATACAATCATTACATGTCATTTAAAGATAAAAAATAAAAGGTCTTGTGACCGTTTTTACAAAATGATGTATTTATTTATTTATTTAAAAAAGTTAACAATTTAAGGAAAAATGTATGACCTTTCAAATTTGACCCAAAAATATTTTATATTTACAAAGGCCCTTAAAGGTGCAGTAAGCGATTTGTGAGAATCACTGTTGTACACTGCTGATATTTGAAATCAACCCAAAGAAACACACCCCTCCATTCATTACTCCACCCGCCAAATGTACAAACATACCATGCAAGAGTGGATGTCTCTTTATCATGAAGCAAAGAAAAATAATGCTTTATGTATAATAAAGCAAAGATGACGAACAAGCAACAAGGATGATCAGAAAATGAACATGCAGTACACAAGACTACATACAAGCCTGTGTTTGTTGCAAATACAGAATATCTTGAAACTCTGTGAAACATGGCAGTGCTACACAAGTATAGATCAGAAACAACTCATCCTCTGCATCCGTTTTCAGGCCTTCCTGCTTCGGTCTCTCCAGTGCTGGAAAGTTTTTCTTATATTAACACGGGTCCTAAAGCTCTTCCCTGATCATAACCCTTCTTTTTTTCAGGGATATTCCTCAGACCAAAGGGCAATTCTAGGATTTTCATTTTAGGGGGGCTCAGCCCCCAATGAGTGTATGATTTTTTTTTTTTTTAAAGGGTAATACTTTAGTTTAGGGTGTATTCTCACTATTAATAGTTGCATATTAACATGCATATGGCAGGGTTATATAATCACTGAGGTCCCAAATGTGAGGCAGTTAGGGGGATTCGGAGCTCCCCAAATAAAATTTAGATTTTTCTGATCTACATATGTGCATTTTAAGATGTTTTGAAGGCCAAAAAAATTGGATAACAATAGCTTTAAAA
Source organism: Semotilus atromaculatus (assembly GCA_031834385.1). Lineage (NCBI taxonomy): Eukaryota > Metazoa > Chordata > Actinopteri > Cypriniformes > Leuciscidae > Semotilus > Semotilus atromaculatus. Next base: position 19,265,602 of record JAULUF010000015.1, read on the forward strand.
CCATGTCAGTGGGCAGTAGATTATTCTCTATCACTCTTTTTTTTCTCTGTTTTTATCTTGCCCTGTCTCTTAAAGACTCCACTCCTAAATCTGAGCTTTGACTGATGCTTTTCATTTCGTGTCAGAGAAGAAAGTAAACATGGTCTCAGACACAGTCTCTTAGGTAGTTTATTAAATTCATTTATTAAATATTTTCCGTTAAAAATGGAAAAATTAGACAAAAGTGTATTAGTTTGCCTTATTATTTATGACCTAAAACAGCTGTCAAATATGAAATGTTTAGTTAAGCTACTTACATCTTATCTCGCACTTGACCATAAACTGAAGCGTCGAGTCTCTCTGATAAACTTCGCGCTCTGCAGCTTGAGCGTCTGTGAACATAGAGCCCGCCTACTTTGATTTGATTGGTAATATCAAATATTCTGACGTTGATGAGCAGTGACAGACCAGTGAGGCTCAGATGAACACACACACACACACACACACACACACCCTGTCATTTGTTTCTGACGTGCTCTCTGCTCAGCGGCGTTGCGGATTGAAGATGAAGAAAGCACTGATTATACCAAGACGAAGCCTACTGCCGCCGGTTTCATATGTTTTAAAGGGGACAGAAGCGAACACGATTTAGTGTGTAGCCAACACTTAATCACAATTTTTTTTTTTTTTTTGGGGGGGGCTAGGCAGAAGAAAAAGGGCCTAGTGACGTCCATGCACTGACCTTTTCTCTTTTGTAGTGTCTCTCAGCCATCTCTCTTTTTACAGTCTTTCTTCAGATCTCTCTCTTGCTCACTCTCTCTCCTCTACTCTCTCCTCCCCACTGATGTTCATCAGTGAACATGCCCCCTACTGCTGATTGGCTCATTCTCTTTCCACACGATCATGAGTGGACATGCCCCCTACTGCTGATTGGCTCACTCTCTCTCCTACCCCATCATGAGGGGACACGCCCTCTACTGCTGATTGGCTCACTCTCTCTCCTCCCCCATCATGAGGGGACACGCCCTCTACTGCTGATTGGCTCACTCTCTCTCCTACCCCATCATGAGTGGACACGCCCTCTACTGCTGATTGGCTCACTCTCTCTCCTATCCCATCATGAGGGGACACACCCTCTACTGCTGATTGGCTCACTCTCTCTCCTACCCCATCATGAGTGGACACGCCCTCTACTGCTGATTGGCTCACTCTCTCTCCTACCCCATCATGAGGGGACACGCCCTCTACTGCTGATTGGCTCACTCTCTCTCCTATCCCATCATGAGGGGACACACCCTCTACTGCTGATTGGCTCACTCTCTCTCCTACCCCATCATGAGTGGACACGCCCTCTACTGCTGATTGGCTCACTCTCTCTCCTACCCCATCATGAGGGGACACGCCCTCTACTGCTGATTGGATCACTCTCTCTCCTACCCCATCATGAGGGGACACACCCTCTACTGCTGATTGGCTCACTCTCTCTCCTACCCCATCATGAGTGGACACGCCTTCTACTGCTGATTGGCTCACTCTCTCCTACCCCATCATGAGGGGACACGCCCTCTACTGCTGATTGGCTCACTCTCTCTCCTACCCCATCATGAGTGGACACGCCCTCTACTGCTGATTGGCTCACTCTCTCTCCTACCCCATCATGAGTGGACACGCCCTCTACTGCTGATTGGCTCACTCTCTCTCCTACCCCATCATGAGTGGACACGCCCTCTACTGCTGATTGGCTCACTCTCTCTCCTACCCCATCATGAGTGGACACGCCCTCTACTGCTGATTGGCTCACTCTCTCTCCAACCCCATCATGAGGGGACACGCCCTCTACTGCTGATTGGCTCACTCTCTCTCTTACCCCATCATGAGTGGACACGCCCTCTACTGCTGATTGGCTCACTCTCTCTCCTATCCCATCATGAGTGGACACGCCCTCTACTGCTGATTGGCTCACTCTCTCTCCTACCCCATCATGAGTGGACACGCCCTCTACTGCTGATTGGCTCACTCTCTCTCCTACCCCATCATGAGTGGACATGCCCTCTACTGCTGATTGGCTCACTCTCTCTCCTACCCCATCATGAGTGGACACGCCCTCTACTGCTGATTGGCTCACTCTCTCTCCTACCCCATCATGAGTGGACACGCCCTCTACTGCTGATTGGCTCACTCTCTCTCCTACCCCATCATGAGTGGACATGCCCTCTACTGCTGATTGGCTCACTCTCTCTCCTACCCCATCATAAGTGGACACGGCCTCTACTGCTGATTGGCTCACTCTCTCTCCTACCCCATCATGAGGGGACACGCCCTCTACTGCTGATTGGCTCACTCTCTCTCTTACCCCATCATGAGTGGACACGCCCTCTACTGCTGATTGGCTCACTCTCTCTCTTACCCCATCATGAGTGGACACGCCCTCTACTGCTGATTGGCTCACTCTCTCTCCTATCCCATCATGAGTGGACACGCCCTCTACTGCTGATTGGCTCACTCTCTCTCTTACCCCATCATGAGTGGACACGCCCTCTACTGCTGATTGGCTCACTCTCTCTCCTACCCCATCATGAGTGGACACACCCTCTACTGCTGATTGGCTCATTCTCTCTCTTACCCCATCATGAGTGGACACGCCCTCTACTGCTGATTGGCTCACTCTCTCTCCTATCCCATCATGAGTGGACACGCCCTCTACTGCTGATTGGCTCACTCTCTCTCCTACCCCCTCATGAGTGGACACGCCCTCTACTGCTGATTGGCTCACTCTCTCTCCTAGCCCATCATGAGTGGACACGGCCTCTACTGCTGATTGGCTCACTCTCTCTCCTATCCCATCATGAGTGGACACGCCCTCTACTGCTGATTGGCTTACTCTCTCTCCTACCCCATCATGAGTGGACACGCCCTCTACTGCTGATTGGCTCACTCTCTCTCTTACCCCATCATGAGTGGACACGCCCTCTACTGCTGATTGGCTCACTCTCTCTCCTATACCATCATGAGTGGACACGCCCTCTACTGCTGATTGGCTCACTCTCTCTCCTACCCCATCATGAGTGGACACGCCCTCTACTGCTGATTGGCTCACTCTCTCTCCTACCCCATCATGAGTGGACACGCCCTCTACTGCTGATTGGCTCACTCTCTCTCTTACCCCATCATGAGTGGACACGCCCTCTACTGCTGATTGGCTCACTCTCTCTCCTACCCCATCATGAGTGGACACACCCTCTACTGCTGATTGGCTCATTCTCTCCCATTCTCTCTGACACTCCCATTAAAAAAAACTGGAAAAATACTCTAGCCGCGTGAAAAACGCTTTGGTGGACACAGGGTCTTATTGCACCTTTAAGTGTATGTTTACACAACAACTATGTTCTAAAAAATGGAAAAGCTTCTCTTTCCTTTTTCCCTTTTCGCGTAGAGACAACAACGTTATCAAAAGGATCCCCATTGAAATGGATCTGCGAAAATGACTAAAAACACTGTATTATTCATGCCAGGCCAGTAAGTTGGCGATGCCACTTAGTAAAGAAATACTACGCACCTATAGACTGAACACATAATACATGCAACGTCAATGTTGTCCCAAATTCACATTTTGTTGCAAATAAACATAGATGATAATGATATTGTTTTCAAAACTTTGCACTTTAGAACCGGTTTTCAAAACTTTGCATTTTCAGGCCTCCAAAACGCATTGTGTAAATGAATGGCCAAAACAGATAAAAAAGTTTTCCGTTTTTAAATAAAAAAAAAAGGTGCTGTATAAATGGGCCTTAAAATACTATTATCTCTTTCCCACACAAAATATGTAACTCAATGAACATAAGTTTTTTTTATCATACATTTTGGATTAATACACCCATTTTAAGCAAATCATTATTTCTTAAGACTTTTTAATGCTTTTCAATGTGGGTCAAATTCGACTCAAGAATCACAGGTGGATGCGGATTCCTAAGTAGGAGGTTTAGTGAACTATAACTGGGAAGACGATGACTATCTTGAAACCTTACAGAACGTTATGATTCATCTTTAAGAACCTCTCATTTGTGAGCGGTCAGACGGGTCCTGCAGATACACAAGAGTCTGTCTGTAGAAGAACCTCCTTATCCTTACGAGATCTACAGGGATGCAAGTTTGTTTGAACTGTGGTTTCACTGGTGGCTGTTGCCATGCCAACCCTCATCTCCCTGATTCTTCCTCTATAGTGAGTGCGATTGCAATGCAGAGTGTGGTTCACCAATCACAACCATGGTACAACACATCTCTGTCCAGTTAGAGCACTCTTTAACCGTTTCCTCACCTATGGGGTGTTCAGAACCGTCACACCACCCTGAGAAAACTAAACTGGCCCGCTTTGAACTTCAGAAAGTGCTACGTATTCATTGGCAGTGATAAGAGATACATCACAATTGCACACTCTTGGACATATTTACTATCAGACATTTTAGCTATCAAACCAGCACTGATGACATATATAAATGCGCTTTCAGATGCTGACAGAACTGAAACTAACTTTTGACAAAAGTCAGAAAATGTTTCTGTTAATGCATATTGCACACACACACACACACAAAAATCTAATTTAAAAATAAATAAACAAAATGCACTAAGGAATAAAATGTAGGGGGTGTTCTTTCGAAAACTCTGCAATGCTAAAGGCATACATAAGCATTCTTGGTGCATGAATTTTGGAGTATTTTTAGGAAGCCAAATTACTTTATGCAGCTGAAGCCTTACAGGCTGTTGATAACAGCCAAGTGCAGCGAGTTGTGAAATATTAATGTACCAACAACTGCAATGTCAATTCGATACCAACTCCTGAATCTCAAGATACAATCAGTGCCACAATATCAATGAAACACCTGCTAAACACTGATAATTTCCTGCCATCTTAAATTAACATCTGGTACTTATCTATGTTTCAGTCCTTGAACATGAAATATTTGAATACATTAACACACTCCTGTTCCTAAAGTACTCAGCAAAAACCCTTGAAAAAATATTAATTCATTGTTCATGGTTGAAAAAAACACTATTTCTGATCAAATGCAATTAAACTAGCTAAAATGACACTGGGAAATTAGGAGATTGGATGTATTATCTAATTTTGACATGAAACATGTTAGAATATTTCTGAAAGTATTCAGTAACTTACTTGTATGCTATTGTATAAAATGTTCGCAATTGTATGGTGGTAAAGCCAATTTCATTGTCATGCAAAACCAAAAACACTAGTAATACATATGCTGGGACAGTTCAATTTAAATGAATTATCTCTAAAAGCAGCAAAACATATTAAGCAATTTTTTAATTATATATTAATTACGTATATAAATTACATATATATATATATATATATATATTTATCTCATGTTATCATATTAAATTATCATGTCAACTGCAATTTTGAATGCAATTATATGATTAAATGTTGAGCAAAAATATGGAAAAACATATAGGCTACTTAATATTTAAATATATTTAAATATCAGGAAAACATATATGTTGATTGTAAAGTTTTGGCCAGTTCTTACCATGCTGTCGTAATGAATGAGCTCCAGCTCGTAGTCCGGCAGAATGTCGCTACGGTTGTTCACAAGGTCTAAAGCCATCTGCGCTGCGGGGAGACACGCTTGACCACCGGGCCATCCTCCACTCATGGGAAACAGAGCTCCGATGTACAGTTTCTTCTTGCCTGCAACCGCACACGGCCAGGGGAGAAAGATTAACAGTGCGTAAAGGAGAGACAAGCTTCTCCAAACTCTCCCCAAGGTCCTGATCCCCTCCGTAGATGCCATCAATATCCAATTCGATATGTATACGTTTTGAACTTAAAATGTGCCTTTTGAGCCAAAGCTGAAAGTGTCAGCACGTGCGATGTGTCCAGTTTAAAGTAACAGATCCGTGTGTGGAAAGCGCAAAAACAGCAGTACTGAACACTTTAAGCGCAAAGTAATATTTAGACGCGCATGTGTTAATCCTTGTCAAAATATGAAATTGCTAGATATACTATAGTTGGGGTTGATTGTTTACAATAGTAATATATTTTAATCGTTGGTGTCAGTCATTTATTGAACTTCTCTTGAACGCGTTCTTGGAGTTCAGTCTTGCGCACGTTTGAAATCTTTCAGAATATTTAGACTCTTTGTAATCTTCAGACTCTTGTTTAATGAGTCTTCAGAACCTTTGGAATATAATAGGCTACATTAGAATCTTTAGACTCTTCTGAATTATTATTATTATTTTTTTAATTCTTTAAGAATCTTCTCCGTAGTTTAGACCCCGACACCAAATCACTGATGTCCTGTCACAGAAAGCGCTCCAACATAAACCAACTCTCCAAACATGTAAAAGCACAAACTACAGAAATCACGCTTTCATTGTTGGGCACAAAAAAATGCGCCATCGGGCAGTTATTGTCTCTTTCCCTTTCACAGTCACAGACGGTGTGTTTATAGTACAGCAATGCTCATGGTTCACGACAGGAGAGAAAAACAGGTGGTGTTGAGCGACATTACGCGCTCCGCAAATCCTCTAGCGTTGCTTTATTTACCGCGCCGCTCACGAAACGTGGTTAAGTTTTAAGCTGTCGAGCATATTATCCTGGCATCTGATCAGAATATAGAAAAAAGAACAATTGTGCTGCGGCATAATCCTTTAATCCGCCGGCAGGAGAGGGGGGAAGATTGACCACCAAGCGCACAGAGATCCGTACTCAGAGCAGACAGCAGAGAACTGTTACTGAACCACTGACAGACGAACAGTAGTAGTGGTGTATAGCAGAGGGGGCGGGGTTAAAGTAAACGCTCTCTTCTGAATCAGAATCATTTTCAAAAGTCATACAGACAGTTGATCTATCTATCTATCTATCTATCTATCTATCTATCTATCTATCTATCTATCTATCTATCTATCTATCTATAGCGTAAAACAGACAGAGTAGAAATTGAACTCCAGATGTCACAAAACAGCGAGTTACTAAACGTAATTAAACAGGGTAGGCCTATATACATCTGGGCTGAATCCGAAATCGTCCCCTAAACCCTCAATCACTATTCCCTACGTTATTCCACTAATACAATTCACTTAGAGGTGAATGCAAACGAGTAAGCGAATTCAGACAGCCGTTGAGCGTACATCGGTTGTACACTCGTTATTGCAGTGCAATATGTGGGACAGAATGAGTGCACTCAATAACGTCCACTATGGTTTCGGACACTACAAATGGCTGTCCCCTCAAATAATGCCATATTTTAGGGTATAGGGGGCGATTTCGGATTCGGCCCTGGAAAACAGTGAAAATGCAACCTTATTAATTATTCATGCCCCAATGCATCATTGATGGGAACACCAGTATCATTTAATTTCACTTCATTTTCGCTTTATTTGATAGGGACAATGCTCATTGATCAACAAACAAGTTATTTGCTGTAAACAAGCCATAAAGTTGAGTAGGTTTTACTTAATTTTATAACGTTGATATTTACGCTTTACTTTATACTTTATACCTTTTAAAAGGTTGAAATTACATTTGGTTTTTCTGTAGTATTTAATTCACCAAAAAATAATTTTATTCAGGCTAATGAATCAATGTTATGTCTTAAAGTGACAGCAGCCTAATATCCCTGCTGTGTTTTTAATGTTAATCAAACAACAAAAGACAAGGAAATCACTCACTGCTCTTGACTGAATAGCTTTTTGTAATCAATCTATCTATCTATCTATCTATCTATCTATCTATCTATCTATCTATCTATCTATCTATCTATCTATCTATCTGATCTTATCTGTAGTGTATTTGCAAAGTTGCTCATAATGACACCTTATACACCATTATGTCACTTTTGTGGCCCCCACAGCCCTCTGAATTCCTCTATTCAATTTAAATACTCTAAAACAACAGAGTAGAGCTGAAATTGATGACATGAACCACCGTGAACTTCAGGACCTGAGATATCCGGTGACATTTGGAGCTCCCTTTGAATCTGCTCTCTCCATATGTCAGTCATTAATTATTCATCCCTGATCTTTAGCTGTTATTTAATAAAAGAAAGGCCGGAGGAGCCACCTGTGAGGATATATAATTACCCTTTAGTTTACGTGATAACTAAATATGTTTACAAAACAGAATGATATTTTCTCTTGTTCTTGTTCATAAAGTTACTGTGGTCCTATAGAGGGGTTTATAGAGGGCTGGCAAACAAAAGGTCACCTTTATGCTGAATTATCCTTCAACAAGCACGGTAAGAGCAATGTAATCACCACCCCATACAAATGCACAGGCTTGAATTTATGCACACACACTTTGCTGAGATATAGACACCTAACCTCATATACATTCATAGACACAGGGCAGAAATACACACATATCTACACACTGGCCAAGTGTTAATCTTCAGCCTGCTGAGAGTGCACTAAGTAGGCGGTGATCTCTCGCTGTGAGTTTACAGAGGGATGAGAGAGAGAGAGAGAGGGAGAGAGGGAGAGAGGGAGAGAGAGAAAGCTTGATAGTCTAACTCAGCAGAGCTGAAAGAAACGAGGGGAAATGAAAGCATGGACAGAGGGATTGAGAGGAATGGAAGGCAATTAAAGGGAGGGATGGACGAATGAGAGGGTGCTACAGTCTTGCTTGCAGGAGCGCTTGTATTAATGCTGAGAGATTCTGGCAGCCTAAAGAATTATAATGAGATTCTATAGTCTGGTAGTTGACAAAGTCCTACTACTACATTGTATATGCACCTAAAACTATTTTAAACAGCATTTTGCTTATTCTTTATTCTTATTATTATGCATAAAACTTATATGACCTCATATAACTAGAAGGTTTGTCATATATACATGGAATATTTGTCTTTTTCAAGATATGTTGTCCAAATGAATTTGTATCTTTTAGATCATGTGTGTTATCTTTAAAGTAATCCACTGTATATGTTAGTGTACTAAATGTGAAGTTTAAATATATACTACATCTAAAATGTACACTTTTTCTCTCCTAGGAAAAGAGCAAAAATATTGATGACATCCTGGACTACACCGATTTTTGACCAATCAAATGCCCTGTTCACACTTGGTATCAAGATGGCTTTTGGTCAATCGAATCACAAGTAGATGAGGAAGAAACATTCCTGTTTACACCTGGTGTTTTAATCTGTCTCTTTTGTCCACTTTCAACCACTTCTGTCCTGATTTTTTCGAGGGAAGGGTCTATGTCAAGTCAAGTCAAGTCAAATATATATATATATAGCGCTTTTCACAATACAGATTGTATCAAAGCAGCTTCACAGTATCAATCAAAACAACATAACAATGTTCGTTTCTTAGTGGAAAAAGCAGAAAAACATACGGAGAGCATCAGCTTTTGTTTGTGCTCTGACAGCCGCAAGACCACACTGAACGCTGTGCATGAGTGTTAGAAATCAAGAATGGTGAGAGAACGTTGTGCTTGGTATGTTTTTTGTTACAGAGATTAGGCGGTGTTTTGAGGCTGTTCAAACACATTCAAACACAATACGGTCGAATGTTTTCACCTCTGGAAGTGGTCAAAAGTGGACAAGCTCAAAATGTTTTAGAGTCCGTTTACACCTGTATTTAGCGTCGTCCACTTGATTGAACAAAACTCATCTTAATGCCAGGTGTAAACAGGGCCAAATGCTTTCTATTTTGAAAATGGCCCTCCATGAGGACTTTAACCCTCATTTAGCGGTCACATTCACACTTTTCCCAGTCAAAAGTGTCCGAACACCTCAAATATAACTTTTTTCCCCCAGTAAAATGAATGTAAAATATAGTTTTGTTTGATATATTTTTTTACATAATATCTTGTATTTTGAGAGAATTTTATGGTACGAAGTAATAGTTATGCAATAATCATTATCCATTTGTTTCCACAATTTTTATTGTGCCTGCATATATACCGTATTAGGATGTCTACGATAATAATGTGCACTTTAAATGGAATCTGCAATTATACGGTTGAAGTATAATAAATGAACAGTTGGAGAGCCTTTGCCCTAAGTGCAGATCCCTTTTCTACTTTTTGACCAATTTTACAATACAATATAATTAAATACATTAATCCATACATTTTTTTTATTAGCCCCTTCATTGCTGTGTGCTTTTTTCCTGCATGATGGCTGATTGGTAGATTGTGCCCCAAAAAATCCCCCGCCGCCCCCATTAATTTCTATGGCGGTCGTTTTTGAGTGCGACTCTGTGTGGCCATTTTACCTTTTCGTATCAAGTTGAAGTTCACAATTGTGTATTCACATAGCAAGTGCCACAAAAGGCACCAAGTGTCAATCCGACGAAGAATACATTTTAAAAACCCAACGTAAAATGTTCAGCCAAACGTGATCAACTCTCAACTCTCTTTGTTTTACTGTATAACCAGAACTAGTGAAGATACAGAGATATTTAAAAATAGTATACAACATTTTTTTAAAAAGAAAGAATTAAATGGTGACAAGTTACGGGATCACTTTCACATATTCATATGATTTTTTTATCTTAAAATCTTCTTGTTGATCAAATTATAAATTAATAGGATCATAGAGTACATCCACATAAAACAACAGTTCTCTCATAACCTATTTAATGTAGCAATAATCATAGAAACAAAAATGTTCTGGATGGTAAAACTAGATACATTTATAAAGCAAAGTATGCTTTTTTTACACAGACACACATATAGCACTATAATAATGGAGATTCTTATGATGCATTGTGGATTTCACTCAACTGATGGTAAAATACAACCCCCTTGTGGGTGAATGAAGCATTACAATTTAGATTTTCACTCAATGAGAATTGAGGTCTGCAATTTGGATTTATAATATAGTGGACTATCAGTGATAAAAAGATTATCATGACCTGTAAAATATATTTATTGAGTCTTTGGAAAAGTGATCTCTCAAATCAGAAGTCTTTGAGATGACCTTATGTCTTACCTGTATAGTTACTGTCATCTGATGATGCACAAATATGGGGGGGGGGACAACAACAAGAAGACAGAGTTAGACATATCATTCATATTAATAAAACACATACATTTGAGTTTGTGAAAGTGACAGTTAACTCAAATCATATATATACTCACAGACACAGAATGGTTTAGGTGAGTCCCATTTGCCCAGTTTGGTACAGTGAGAGATATTGAAACCGTCCAATAGGAAGCCAGCATGACAGCTGTAATGAAGAACTGTGCCCTCTACTGGTTGTCCAGAGGGCTGCAGCGTCGCCCTCCCGTTCTCCAGAGACATCCAGGAACGCGGGCAAACCAATACTGAGAATTTTAGCAACACTTTTAGCACACGCTGACATCGTTTCAGCACATTTGTATTACCTTGAAATTTCACAGCTTTAATGTGTTATGCCACCACCACCACAACACATTGACAATTACTGGTAGCCTACATTTAAATAAAATACTATTTGTTACTATAAGTAAATAACATATCATAGAAATGATTCTAATATACGGATTTGGTGCTCAATTGATTTTGGTTATACATTTTTAAAGGTGCCCTAGAATGTGAAATTGAATTTATTTTGGCATAGTTAAATAAGAGTTCAGTACATGGACATGATATACAGTGAGTCTCAAACACCATTGCTTTCTCCTTCTTACTTAAATCTCGTTTTTGAAAAACACCCCTGAAAAATAGGTGAATCTCCACATAACACCGACTGTGACGCAACAGTCGGGATCATTAATATGTACGACTCCAAAAATGTGCATATGCCAGCCCATGTTCATTGACAGGCGGAACTGTGCAGCCGAAGCATGGCAGTTGTTCAGTGTTTGGATGTACAAATGAACACAAAAGTACTTTTTAGTTCCTTCATCCGAGCCTCTGAAGAAACAATGGGTTAATTTTATTTTCTCTGGAAATTTCCAAACATTTCACCGACGAGACTGTTTCCTCAACTTGGGCCAATACAGAGCTGGCCTCGATCGATCGAGCTACCAAGCAACACTTTCTGATGTGTTCAAGTTCAGACAGGTAATCTTTCTCTCAAAATCTTTCAATACTGTATTTACATCATCGTGTTTGCATTGGTGAAAGCATTAGAGAGAGTGCAGAAACTGCATTGCAATGATAAGATCTTTATTCTCGGGATCAACACACTGTCATCTGTTTGCTCAATGCTCATCACGGCCACATTTTATGTGATGGGAATAGATCTAAATACTTTAAAAACATCTCACGATTCGTTAATCTTGATAGCTGTAATAGTAAAAACATATAATATCTGTAGTAAAAGTATTCGAGAGAGTTTCACATGTAATATGTAGCTATTTCATATGCAAGCATGTCAGCCAATCACAGCAGAGGCCGGTTACACACAGCAGACACGCCCCTTCAAACAGAGCGTTTGGGATCAGGGCTAAAATCAGGCTAGGAAAAATGCCTTTTATTTCTAAATTATGACTATTTTTGATCTAAAAAACATACTAACATTATAAGGGCAACCCAGAAAACATACAATAAAAATAAAAACCATTCTAGGGCACCTTTAATAATGTTACTTATCATAAATGTTGAAAACAGCTTTGACTGCTTAATATTTTTGTGGAAATCATGCATTTGTTCAAGATTCTTGGTATAAATAGAAAATTTAAAAAATGGCATTTATTTGAAATAGGAATCTTTTTTTAACATTATAAATTGAACACTGAAAGAGGAAGACATTTTGAAATCTTTAGCATCAAATCTTTCAAAATAATAAATTACATTTTAAACATATTAAAATAGAAACCCATTAGTATCCTACATGTATACTTACTAAATAAATTAACAAATGGACATACTGATTTGCAGTGATTTGTATTATGTGACAAGAAAGAGACTGTGGAGCAATACGAAAAATAATACAAGATCAGTTGGTCAATTATAGAGTTAAGTTCCTTATACAAAAGCTTTTGACCTGAGAATGCTATTATTGACCAATCAGAATCCAGTATTTCAGAGAGCTGTGTAATAAATATAGATATTAATCAATAGAATAGGACAGCAAGGACACTTACAGCATCTGCTGAGATGGTTCATGTCAGTCCAGGTGCCATCTGGGAGGCACTTTCGGACCTTAGGCCCCACAATAATTCTGCTTCCTCTACAGATATATTCTATCTCATAGTCTACTGGCAAGATCTCTACACTGCGGATCTACAGAGAGAAAGAGAGACGTTTTGTACATTGAATTAGATGTTGCTAAGGTTCAAAGTCCCATCAGAACTGACATTGATGTTTATGGCTGCCAGTTTAATGTGCAGCCATAGACTTTTACCTGTTCCTGAGTCAGTCCTCTGTACCGTATCCCTCCGTCTCTGGGGGGACGAATGATTACACATCCTGAAAGAGAGTAAGAGAGATGGGGGAGGATGAAACGAATAGAGAGAATGACATGTTGCTGGTAAATTTACATCTGATATATTAGATTTGTGTCCCCTTGCAAGACCGCAATGCACTGTTGGCTTATAAGGATTTGAATGGTACTGTGTCTATCAAAATGCAGTGCTCATACCCTTTGGATAATAAGATAAGATATTTAGCACTTAATAAGATTAATAAGATGTTTAGCACTTAAAGTGTCAGAAGCAGGGTTCCCATCCAGGTTGAGTTAGTACCTGGATGGGAGACCTCCTGGGAAAACCAGGTTGCTGCTGGAAGAGGTGTTAGTGAGGCCAGCTCACCCTAGTGGTCTGTGTGGGTCCTAACACCCCAGTATAGTGATGGGGACACTACACTGTCAAAAAGCACCGTCCTTCAGATTAGATGTTAAACCGAGGTCCTGACTCTCTGTGGTCATAACAAATCCCAGGATGTCATTCGAAAAAGACTAGGGGTGTAACTAGGGGTGTGACGGTTATGATATAACCGTGAGACCGACGGTTATAGTTGAACACCGTCATTAGAACTCTATAACCGCCAAAACCGTGTTATTAAAATATATTACAGATAAGGTTATACTATCAGTGTTGGGGACTACACGGAATACTTGTACCGGCGTTAGGTATTCAGAATACAAATGATGAGTAACTGTAGTCTCCACAGAACATAAAATATTCATTAGCCTATATTATTCATACAATATTCATTTCATTCAATATTTTTCGTGTTCGCATTTATGAGGAAAAAACAATGTTATGGACGTGAGCGCTCTGAAAGCGGCACTAAAAGATGCTTTAAAACTTTCAGAGAGGCATCAAACAGAAAGCACAAAACCTTTCTTTAAAACGAATTTCGTTTTATATTAATTGTATCTTAATTTTAATCAATGTTTCATCAACCAATTGACTGGATTTAATAAAGAAGAAGTAATAAAAGATAAATATAGCAGACGATAGATAATCACGAAACAGAGGCGCCGGCGCGTGAACTGGAGCTCGTCTCATAAATGAACCGAAACTCAGCGTATAAGGTCGCCTACTCGCCTCACAGTCACAGACATGTCTACTTTTAAACAGAACAATTCAAAACGAAAGAAAGCAGACTACAGACTGCTCTCTGCTTATGTAAATGTGCATTTCTCTCTGGCACGTTCACTACTGCGAAGATCGCGAGTCAGCATCGTCGTCACCTTCATCTTTTCAGATACTGACAAAGAAAACACTTGTTTATTAATAAACAATTAAAATATCTCCTTGCTATATTTTACATATTCATAATCAAAATTTTTGCCAGTTCTTTGTGACAGATTGTAGGTGCTTTACTGGCAGCACAACATGAACGCGTCACCACCGCATCACCACATCCACCAGAATAAGCCTGTTTTTTTTTTTTTTTAAGGATTTGTTTAGTGTGCGTGTTTCATTTAATGGAAAGCACATTCACTGCTAGTTGTCTTGCTGTTAATTTTAAATAAACGTAGAGCAAGTAGCTAATCAGTGCCTGCTCGTATATTCAAACTAAGTTGTCCTATCCCCCCGGACGATGACGGTTATGTTATGAACCGTCACATTTAACTCACATCATAACCGTCATCACCAATTCTGAAACCGGCACACCCCTAGGTGTAACCCCGGCATCCTGACCAAATTTACCCAGTGGCCAATCATCATGGTCTCCTAATCATTCCCATCTAAGCGTAGCAGATCCATTCCAAAAAGCCCAAATACATTAACATTGCCATATCCATTAGCATTACCATGGCAATCTCTTTGAGAGTTGTCATGACAGAACTGAATGAATTGGTGTGAAACAAAAACTAATCAAGTGAATAAATGATTCAATGACTCACTCATAACATGAATCAGTAGGGGGTGCTCCCACAGAAACCTAAAATTCTAAACTAAAGTTTAATGCGTTTTATGAAGAATTGTTCCAGTGCACCTATGCAACCATTGTGGATGTGGGGGGGTGCTACCACAGAAACCTAAAATTCTCGGGCCGGCAGCATGTGTCAATTTCAATCTTAACCGTTCTATTTCATCAAAAACGATCTTAAAACAGGGCTTTAAGTGTAAAATACCGAACTTGTCCTTAAAAACTAATAGGTTTAATCAATGATTTATTGTCATTTATAAAGAGAATACTTGATGGCGCAGCTATGTCACCTGCACTGATAATCCCCAATGCACCACTAATGCACAGACTGAAAGACTATTTTCAGACTGTCAGTCCAAATCCGATTGGAATCTGATTTGAAATGATTGATGTTCACACTGTGTATCGCAATTGTTCAGATCCAATTTGTGTCCATGCTGCTCTTTCGTTATTCAGAAAATCTGCATTGGTTTCTATGGCAATGGCGTTGCGTAGGCATACGCCAAAAACAACAACAAAAACCACAACACTGAGGGGTTTGCAATAGAGATCTTGTTTGTCTTATTTTAATTATACAAAATGGCCAACATTTTACAACATGGAAATGTGTAGCCGCTGACTGGACTACTGCGTCTTCTGAGACAACAGCAGAAACATAGGAATTCATGGCTTTATTCTGCTCTGTCGTCTCCTCCAGTTTTGAAACATGTCTCCGTTATATTGTCATTTCCTGCTCGTCCGGCACTTTGCGACAACAGCCCTGATAGCACAAGTACATCTCGGAGACGTCTATTTGATGTCTGCATTTACATCTGCAAGAGTGTTTGCTCATCTGCAATACGTCTCCAGGACGTTTCCTGTTAGATGTCATATAGACATTTAGAAGATGTTTAAGATTTATAATGCATGTATACGGGGACAAACTTAACGACTAGCTGAAACATTCTAAGACTGAAGACACTTACAGACTGTTTCCATCAACTGCAGCAGATTTTAGACACCGACTGAACGCGACTCTGCGTGTTTGGGCATGATCAGTCGTAAGTATCAAATTACATTCATAATCGGCCTTACAGTCGATAAGTGTGTCCTTGGCTTAAGACGTTTATCAGAGGTTTTTACACAGCAGATGCTTTCCAGATTAACAGATCTTCAGCAGACATCTTACAGACGTACCTGTGCTATATTGTTTCTGCTAATTAAATTATTATGCTATTTATATTTAATATTTGATTATATTTAATATTGCAGTATTTATTACAAATGATTCATCCGTGCACAATTTTTTTTTTTTATTCATCAGTCCTCATAATCTTTAATCAAAATAACTCCCCATCTCATAGCAGCATCATCTCTTCTCTTCTTTGAAGAGGTGTATTTCGACGTGAAGGCCGGACAACCCGTCGCTCTCATGAGATCACAGCAAAAGCAAATCACAATCATCTAACATTCCAATCTATTCCTGATGGATTTCCTACATTTTGTCTTCTTCGTGAAGCTGTTTCACTCGGATATACAGTACGTCACAGCAGTGAAGAGAAAAGACTATCTCAACTTCATGCCGACTTTAACCACTATATGTAAAAATATATATAAAAGAATAATAAAGTGTAGTAAACAGTAAAATATTTTTGTCCCTGTTATTTATAAAAAATATATATATATATATAATATATATATATATACACACACACACACAAATTATATATATATATATATATATATATATATAGGCCTTGCAAGGGGTATGATGTAAGCCTATGAGATGAACTGTACGTGAACTGAATTGCTTTGATTCACCAAGATTGTGTAGGCTACATATTGCTTTCGCAATGAAAAGTAGACCTGACATTGCAATCCATTTTTTCCATCTATAGTTCCGGCAGAACATGATCCCACGAGGACTGAGGGCAGATCGCTGTTTGAAATCCATGAAACTCAGTTTCCAGAATCTAAACAGAACGCCCTCTAATCTCACAAAGCAACAGAGGTGGGTCACTGTAGACATTCTGTGGTGTTAAATTCAACATGCACGGACCAGACATTGTCCACACACACACACACATTACCTCCAGTCGTTGAATTATGTATGGACGAGATGAGAGTAGGAAGCAAGTAGAAAATGACAAGAAATAATAGCTGCTCCATTACTGCATCTGAACAAGAATGAGAGAGAGAGAAAAGAGAGATGAGTAATAATATGCTTGATTTCAGCAGGTCACAATTCACACTCATTTCAACCCAATTAAAACTGCTCGTGGCATGACAAGATCTCGTTGGCATTAAGATGTGTTAAACATAATAATAACCTGCTGTCTCATTTAATTACACCAAGCACGGTCATGATGGAGGAGGAAGAGGAGGAGAAGGATTCGTGGAACATGGAGGCAGTTTGCCGTCCCTACACTGTAAAGATTTTATGAGCTTTCCCTCAACCACTCTTAGAGAGGAAAAGCACATCCAGTGTGGGTCAAACAACAGCATGCAACACAAACATAAGCAGACGGATCTAACACACACACACACAGCTTCTTATAAAGACATTTCAAGAGGACAAAGCATTGAACAGAGAGTGCTTTCATAAATATTGACTTCTATATTGAATACACTTCAACCCAGAGGTCAATGTAACTAGATAGATACTGTAGATAGATAGATAGATAGATAGAGATGGAGGGAGGGAGACTCCATGGGAAAGAGACAGGAGATGATTCAGGGAGGTGAGGATCAGAGGGATCAGTTAAACTTTAAACATGTCTCTACAGCACTCCACCTCATTAATTCTGTACGGCACAGCAGCGGAGCACGACACTTGAAAATCCAGAGTTCCCAGATTATAGTAATCCAAACACGCACAGGACGAACAGGATGCACTAACAACGATTGGTTTGCATTGCACTGTTGAACAAATAGGTTTGTGGCTTTTTTTGATTATCCTAATTGTCCCTGTAGTTCATATTTTACCTAGCATGTTTAAATATACTGTTAAACAGCTCAAACTTAATTAAGACTTTATAAAACTGTGGCAGCTGAATGAATGTGATGTTTTCTAGGGAGGGGATGTGGATGGAGGTTTGTTTTTTTGTGATAAAAGAGTTGTTTAGATTTATATTAAGAATATTCTTAATTTTTTTCTTTGACAAAAACTTTACAAATATGCTCAAATGTTGGTGTGTTTTATGCTTAAGTCAAGCATGCTTAAGTTTGCTTCATTGTACATTATTGTGTTTATTATTATGAGTTATTATTTTGTCTTGTTCGAGCATCTGTTATGTCAAATCTTCATCAGATAATGAGAGATGTTCCTGGTGAATTTACATTTGATAAATAAAGAATTTCATTAGAATTTCGCCTCTTATTTTCCTTTTTAAAGATTATAAACAAATCTTACAAAACTGTATATAACACCATTAAGCAAGACATTCTTTCTTGTTTTGAAACTGTTGTTTGTATTTACATCAAGAATGTGCTTTCTTTTTCTGACAAAACCTAAAAAACATTCTCAAGTGTTTTTTATATGATTGACCTCACATGCTCAAGTCATGTAATCTTCTTCTATTTGCTTAAATGTATCGGATATGAATCATCTTTCTAGACTGAGGCTCGGTTAAAGGTTTGTTGAGAGGTTAGGAGAAATATTTTCAGCA
Source organism: Semotilus atromaculatus (assembly GCA_031834385.1). Taxonomy (NCBI): domain Eukaryota; kingdom Metazoa; phylum Chordata; class Actinopteri; order Cypriniformes; family Leuciscidae; genus Semotilus; species Semotilus atromaculatus. Next base: position 19,284,509 of record JAULUF010000015.1, read on the forward strand.
CCAAGGACAAGTCCTTTCAGCGGGTGCCCATAAAGATTCACCACTACTGCGTTATTATTCTAATGTTGTGTTGTATAATATGACATAAAATATGACGTTTTCTGGTCAAAAAATAAATGTTCCTTCTCTGAAGTTTCCATATTAACATGGCTGCGAATGTCGTCAGCATACTGTAGTTAGTCTACTACACCGTTTGTGAAGTTTTGTGTCCCGTGCAAAGCATGCTTCGAGTTCGGTTCGTTAAACAAAATATATCTGTCAGATTATGCATGATAAAACAGCCGTGAGGCACTTCTTCAAATAAAACACATACGAAACACAAACGAAACTCAAACAAGCGCAGACATCACGTTAAAGTGTTTTACTCACAGTAAAGGCCCGGTGCAGCTCCAGCAGGACCGACCCGAAGAAAAGAAACACAATTTCCGTTCAGTGAGAGTTTAAATGTAATATCCACACATGTAAACGCGATGTCGCTTTGATCTTGCTAATCTGTGCATCACATTTGCGGATTGCTTTATGGCTTTTATAGAAGGGTCTGTATTGCTTTTCATTAGATCATCGCAGATGTAAATCACAGGCTACATAGATAACATTATCTTCATAGCACTCATCCTTCGTCCTTCCTTCCTTCTTTTTTTTCCACTCCCTCCTCAATCTCACTTACTTGTGACGTATAGGGGAACGCAGCGTACGTCATTTCATCCTTGCATCACGAGGCATCTTCTGTGCTCAGTGTATATAGATAATTGTGAACTACTTTTGCGTTTTATAATGTTGTTATGTGGACATTTCTATTAGGCCTAATTATTTACCATGTTTTGTATTTTCTGTCTCTTTCCTATAATTTTAATTAGTATGTGTCTATTAATGAATTACAATAGTTTCACCAATGATTGAAATTACATATATTTATATATAAAGAAAACAAAATCTTAAAGGGATAGTTCACCCAAAATTGAAAATTCTGTCATCATTTGCTCACCCTCAAGTTGACTGACTTCCTGACTTCCTTAGCATATGGAAGAAGAAAAATACCCATCAACTGTTTGGTAAAAAACAATATCTTGTTTTGTGTTCAACAGAAGAAAGAAACTCATACAGGTTTGGAACAACTTGAGGGACAGTAAATTATGATATCATTTTTGGGTGAACCATCAACTCTTTAAAACATTAATTATTTTGTTCCGTAGAGCACCCAAATTTATTCTTAGCAAAGTCACATTTGCCCTCCATTTCAATAAACAACATTAATATTTAACACTGTTTAAACCCTTCGTTTACAGATGTATATTTATTTGCAAACACATATGCACATACAGTTAGATATACATTTTATATTAGTTTTCCCTTCCTCCAGGATTGTCTTCTGTTCCTCTAAGCTATTCATTATGGGCAAAGTTGTCTATTTATACTTTGCTCTTTAATAATTGAGAAGAGATGAATCCTTCCAAAGAGTCTATTTTCAAGACGACCTTCACTGTAAAAAATGAGGTGTTAGCAGAATGAAGTTAAATGTATGAATGAACTAAAAATGTCCAGTAACCTTAAACATTTCAACTCTGCCTTCATTGACCTATAGATGACCAAGTAACTATAAGACATTTAACTTTAGTTCTATGCAAATTGTTCTCTTAAATTTTAAATTGTTTAATGTAATCTCATGTGTTCTATGATAAATGTCCTGGAACAAAATGCATAATTATATAACACATCATAAAACACATAAATAGCACCACACACACAGACCTTAATACACTCTTAAAAATAAACTCGAGAGAGATTTTTCACATAATTTCACCATTGAAGAAACATTTTTGGTTCCCAAAAAAACAGTTCTTCTTTCCTTAGTAAAGAACAATTTGAAGAACCTTTTTCCACTGGAAAGGTTCCATGGATGTTAAAGGTTCTTCATGGAAACAGATGCAATAACCTTCTCACTGCAGATATGATAGCCTACACTTTTTTTAATGAACCAAAAATGTTTTATATTAGCACTGTTTGCCATTTTGACCGTTTTTGTTGATTCTGTTGTAATGTCAGAATGAGCAACCAGTTAGTTGTTACACTGTAACAAAAAAAAAGTAAGTAACTTAAAAAGTAGGTATTCGTGCTGCCTCAAAACTTTAAATTTAGTCACCTTGAAATGTGCAATTGTACTAAGCGACAACTATTTGAGGTGAGTAAACTTTGAGTAAACTACATTTTTAAGGCAGAACAAAAACTTACTTTTTTAAATCAAAACAATTTTTGGACTCAAAAAAAGTTTCTTATACCCTCTTAAGAAAGAAAGATTTTAAGATTAGTCAGTAAACAAAGAAAATATATAAAATGTTATAATTCAAAAAAAAAAGGAAGGAAACGGTAAAAAGGCAATAGTCATAATCAGATTGCACACAGACCAGGGCAAGGAAAAGGATTTTGAAACGGAACCATGTGAAATATTTTCATCTCTTTCTTTTTCAGCATCTAAACATCTCAGAAGTCAGGAAGGTATACGCAGATGCTGTGTAAAAACCGACAGGATGGTACAAGTTGCCAGAGAAAGAGCGCAAGGATGACTTCAGAGAGAATAAATTACAGTCAAAAGTCTTATTTCAGTCATCTACTGGAGCTTCACTTTCATATCAGACGAGAGACTGTGCAGACTTCTCTGCCCCTGCACTTTTGATGGTGGCAGTTTATTAAAATCAGGAACATTTGCAGGCAGATGAACCCTGAATTGAATTTACAACACCTGGATAACAAGGATGTGCTGTGTGTGTGTGCGTGTACATATCGACACTTTTGTTGATATGTACACAAAGTTGCTCGCAATGAAACTGATCAAGTTTTTAAGTGGCCTCCTCAGTCCCCTGATCTTAAACCTTTGTGAAATTATAAACCCGAATTGTGATAAGTCATGGAGGTCCACCAGTGAATCTTAACATTGGGAAAAAACTTTTGGAGGATTGTAGAGAAGTTAATCATGACACATGCGCAAAGTTTAGGGGGTCAATGACTGTAATCAAATTTGAACCAACTAAATATTAATAACTGATTGCACTGTAGTCAATGTATGCTTTATTTCCTGTGAGCTTTTTGTTCTTCTATGCATTTTTTTTTTTTTTTGCATAATACAATAAAACCCATATTCAATTATATGCTGGAGTTTGCCTTTCTTGACAAATAATTTTATAATTTTAATATCTTAACCAAGTTTAGTGTATTCTTCGTTCCAATAATGTACTCCTCATATTTTGATTGTTTAATTGAACCTAAACCCTCCAGACTGTACAGTACCTGTCAAAAGTTTGAAAACAATAAAAAGTTTAATGTTTTTGAAAGATGTCTCTTGTGCCAACCAAGGCTGCATTTATTTAATCAAAAATGCAGTAGTACTGCAAAATATTGCAAATTAAAATAACGTTTTTATTTGAATGTAATTTATTCCTGTGATCAAAGCTGTATTTTCAGCATCATTAATCCAGTCTTCAGTGTCACGTGATCTTTCAGAAATCATTCTAATATGATTTGATGCACAAGAAATAATAATTATTATTAATGTTGAAAATAGTTGTGGTGCTTAATATTTTTGGGGAAATTGTGATACCATTCAAACATTTGTGTTAAGATTTTAAAAAGAGAGAACTTAATACTTTTATTTATTTTTATCCATTTAATGATGCATCAATAGATTGATCAAAAGTGACAGTGATGCTATTTATAATGTAACAAAGTTTTTTTTATTTTTTATATTTCTATTCATCAAAGATACCAAATTTCAATTTCCACAAAAAACATTCCTTGAACATCAAATCATCATATTGTGACACTGAATTAATAATGCTGAAAATTTAGCTTTACCATCACACGAATAAATTATATTTCAAAATACAGTATATTCAAATAAATAACAAAAAATTTTATTTGTAAATATTTTGCAATACTACAGTTTTTACAGTATTTTTGATTAAATAAATGTAGCCGTAGTGAACATAAGATCATTTTGTTGATTCTTATTGTTTAGATAATTGTAATGTTTCCGGACTTTTGACAGGTACTGTATGGATATATATATATATATATATATATATATATATATATATATATATATTCTGCCCACATGATCTTAATATTTATCAATTTCTATATACCTGCCTTTAAAAAAGTAGATACTAAAATAGAACTTTAAAAAAATCTCCAAAATAATATAAATTCATACATATACATTTATTGTTCCATCAGACATCACCACTGTGCACATCTTCACACAGAACACGTTAAAGACAATAATATAAACATAATAATATCAAAATAGCCAAGATATATAATGCACACTGAATGAACAAAGACTCTCAGATAATCAGGAAAAACAGCATTTAAAGACACTTGAAATTCATTAAATGAAAATAAATTCTGAAATATAGAAAAGTGATTGTCTTAAACAGCGAAATGTCAAAATGATCAGCAACAGGGGTTTTACAAACCCTGCACTGAGAATAAAAAAAATCACTTCATTTCTCCAACTTCACAAAATCTGTACTTCTGTCATAATCAATGTTTCTTTCTTCTGATAAAAAGGCCGGAGTGCACTAATGCAAATGAGACGAACATAAAGCAAACCTCATGCGTGCATTAAGAACTATAGGATTTGATTGGAAAATATATTGCAGTGTACAGTATGTCAGCACAAAGCACTTTTTCTAAGTCAGCATGGGACTCAAATAAAAAGATATTCCATTTTAAAATAACTTAAGAAAAAAATCAATGACATTTCAGAGCCTAGCATTAGCTAATTATTAATGGCATTTTACCTTTAAATAGTAATTATGTCAGTAAGTGAACTAAAAGTTCATCAGCGGTCAGTAAAATCCGATAAGCCTCATTTTATCATTATGTCAGCTATAGAGACTATAACAATAAGAGCAGGTGTATAAGACAGTTTTATACATTTGCATAGAAAAATATTAGGTGCTTAATAGGATGAAAAAATATATTTGTTGTGTTTTATAATTAAGTTGAACAGCAGGGTTACTAGCATTGAAAATATTGTCAGTCTTTTACCACTTTATTTGAGATCCTCAAACAGGACAAACTTATGTGATGGTTGGGTAAAAAAATAATTTAAAATAATTATTATTATTATCATCATCATTCTCTTTTGTCTTTCTCCTTTTCAAGTACTGATAAAATACCTCAACAATAAATAATAATTAAGAGTTGCTCTGTCAGTCAAGAAACAAACTCCTCATGTAAGGAAAACATAATTCATGGACACACTCATAAACTGACACTTCTCATGTGTTGTTTGAGAAACTCCTCTGAAATGTCTAAATTTTTTGGACCTTTTTTATCGTTCCCCATTCCGTCTCTCTCCCCCTCCTCCCCTGAGAGACTGACGTTACTGCTGAGACGACCGAGGTGCTCGACTGAGTCATACTTTCCGAGATCGGAGATGATGGTCTGGAAGCTGACGATGGAGAGAGAGTCTGAACCAGATCTGGTCTCCTCGGCTCTTCCCATGTCCACCCACCTGGAGTTTTGATGTGTCTCCACCCACTCTCTGGTATTAGTCACGCCTTCTTTCCCATCCACCCAATCGCTTGGTCTCAGGTAGCCTCCACAAGCTCCGCCTTCTGCACCCGTGCTGCCGATCGCCTCTGCTCCTACAGGAGGGCTCCGCCCACCGCACGTTTTGATTGGTCCGTCCTTTGGTCGCTCCTGCTCCCTCTGGGCGTGAATCTCCTCGCTGATTTGCTCCAGGTGGCGCAAGGTGCTGGAGTAGTTCAACTTGGCTTTGGAAATATGTTCCTCTAACTCTACAATTTTTGACTTGTGCTCCTACAAAAACATTTTTGACTATGTTCAGTTCACATATTTTAACTGCGAATGGTGAATAGTCTTAATCAATCAACCATAGACCATATTAATCTAAATAAAAATTGTCATCATTTACTCACCTTCATGTTGAGCTATGGCAACCATTAAAAATGTGTTTGCTTGCATGAGGGTTATAATCATTAACTAAAACTATTAAAAACATTTCTGTTATTTGAAATAGTTGCAATAGAAATAAAAAAAATCTAAATAAATATTAGCTTAAAAACTTAAACTAAATGAAAATTAGAGTTGCCTTGGCAATAAATTGAAATAAGTTTGAGTTGAAGCTTAGTTGAAAACTGGAAATAAATAATAAATAAATTTAACTAAAACTGAAATTAAAATAAATGAAACCCAAATAGCAATATTATTAATGACAAAAGCACATAACGAAATGACTAAAACTAGGGGGGGGAATTGCTAAAAATATTAATAGCATTACAATAAATAGAATAAAAAATTAATTCAGAAGTCTTGGAATATTGAGCAAAAAGTCATTTGTTGACTGCTTTTATGTTGTTGTTTTTTTATGAACATAAGGGCGAGTAAATGATGACCGTATTTTAATTTTTTGGTTAATCTATTCATTCAATTTTAGTAGGCATGGCCATATTTTTCAACACCAACACTATACAGTGGGCAACACAAATATTGGAATCCTTGGTAAATATGAGCAAAACTGACTATGGAAATGAGTTTTTTCATGCAAATTATTCACAAAAATCGAACCTTTAATTAAAGTTAATATACACAAAATATAAATGTAGAATGAATTAAATGTTTTTTCTCCAAAATATTTATACCACAATTATTGGCACCCCTACAAATTCTAACGTGTAAAAAACCAACTTGAAAAAAATATTCCATATGAATGGGAATATACTTAAATTCAACTTAGTGATCAGGAATACATAAGTGTTAAGTACATGAATACATGATGACTTCCTGTTTCACTGGGCTCTATGAAGTGACAATTCCTATAGTCATCCATCACTGCGGGAAAGACCAGTAATGATGTGTGACAAAAGGTTGTTGAGCTGGACAAATCATGAAATGGCTATAATAGTTTAATTGTCGAATTACTAATTTCTACTGTCGTAGAACATAGCAGTCCCCTGACTCAAACCCCATAAAAAATGAGCATGGACCTCTGAATCTGAAGAGATTCTGTATGGAGGAATGCTCTCAGATCTCTTGCATATGTTTATCAACCTTATTGCGCATTATAAGAGAAGATCCATAGCGGTCATCTTGGCAAAGAAAGGTTGCACAAAGTATTAAATGATTGGGTGGGTGCCACTAATTGTACATATATTTCAGGGGAAAAAATTTGTTTGGCTTTAATTAAAGCTTAGATTTTTGTGAATATTTTGAATGAACTACTAACAATTGCAAAAATACCTTTTCACAGTGAGCTCAGTATTGCTCATATTTACCAAGGCTGCCATTATTTGTGGAGCCCACTGTGCAACTGTAATGAGATCGCAACACACCTCTAGAATGTCATTAAACTGAGCCTTAAGCTCGAAGTAAGACTTGGACTTCATGATGGATCTCTTCAGTGACTTCTGCAGCTCCTGCACGCGGGCTTCGGCCTCCTGACACAGCTGGGTGACACGCATGTGCTCGCGTTCACTCTTAATGCGCTCCTCCTCCGCCTCGTTCACCTGGACACCCCAGAAAAAGGTTTTTGAACAGGACCTTGTTCTCTTTGTACTTGCAGATTCTATGGGTCATATGGGGGGTTAATTGTGCATTTGGTACATATTCATATGTACATACATAGACTTTTGTTTGTGCAATGAGCACATGCTTGTTATTTTTTAGGCATGAAAATCATATATACATGCACATTCATTTAAATATATGTATACACAAACACACACACGTATGTACTCGCAAAATGGAGAATGCTATTATGATACATGATTCTGTCAAGTCGGCTCAGTAAGAAAACATGCTCAAAGGTTAGAGACTTAACTGCTTGATACCACTTGATAAGAGAAGCAGAGGGAAAGTGGCATACCTTTGAGGTAGCATGATTCAACATCTCTTGCCAGGTTGGATCCAGCGTCTTGACTGCAGTGAGGCCCTGTTCAGCCACATGGACCATCTCTCGAGCAGCCGAGTGCATGGACACCGCTCTCTCAAAGCTGAGCGCGGCTTTCTGGGTCTCCTGCTGGGCCTAAGAAGAGTGAAACCAATCATATAGTATTGAAGAGACAATAGGATTTTATCAGGGGAAGGTTGTGAGGATGGCCTTTGGAACACAGGGCTTTTCCGGAAGGCTAAACGGAGAGTGTGTGACCGGCTACCTCCTTTGCTTTCCTGCGTGCCTCATAGTAAGGCCTGGCCTTCTCGATGCAGGACCCCAGTTCTGAACTTTTCGCCTTGAGTTTAAGCACAGATTCACTCATTATCCTCCTGTGGCTGGAACGAAACTCCTGACAACAAAAAAGACACATACCATTCACAACAAGTTAATAATGTGTGTCAAGCAAGATCAATCATTACTGTTAATCTTGTTTGGCATTCAAGAGAGAGAAGCTCATAATCGTATCTGCATTATATAGGGTGGTTATTATAGGTAATTAAGACTAAAACATAAAGACTAAAAAATAAAAATACATTTTTAACTGAAATAAAATATAAAAAAATAGATAAACAATTTCAGCTAGTTGCAAAGGCAACATTTCCCATTTTCATTGTGTATTTTGATGTACTAAAACTGATATAAAATTGATAAAAACTATAAACATATATAAAAAAGACAATAACAAAAAATATTAAAAAGGGCACATTAAAATTAAAACATTTTAACATTAAAATGAAAACAAAATATAAAAATAAAACCTAACTCAGAAAATTAATAAAAAAACTATTATAGCATCTCAATGATACTAAAATAACATGTTTAATAATCAAGCTAGGCTAGTAGCAGAAAGGTTGCCGAGTGGATTTCAAGTATAGTCTATCTAAAACCTGAGATCATAATTCATGTCACTGAGTGTACTCGTTCTTGATTAAAAGTGTCAAGCTTTTAGTGCCGCAGTTCACTCTGACTTGGCCAGAAAAAGCATATTTGTGAGAAATCAAGACCAATAAAAACACGACATGAAATACAACCCATATCCACGTTCACATTCTGACTGTCATCGGACAAACAGAGTTACGGTCTGGAGATGATCAACTCATTGAAGAAAGTACACAGATTGTTTTTTTTTTTGGGTGCGTAACAGAGTTCCATGAACTTGCAGCCATGCACAGAAGACCACCATACAAGGTCAGGTTTTTTAAATTAAATAATACATCCAATTTTGGTTAGTTTTTTGCCAAACTAGTTTTTTAAAAGCCTAATGCTGGGCGATATATGGATGTATGGATATATAAAATCTCCTTTTGTTGTCAGTATAAACAGTTTACTGCATTACAACAACACCAGGGTGAGTAGCCAAAATTATGACTTTTTTGTTTGTTTGTTTGTTGTTTTTTGGGGGGGGGGGGGAACTATGCCTTTCAAAGCACAAAACAGTTCCAAATGTCCCTGAAGTAAGGGACCATTTTTTCCCAAAAGCATTCTGAACTTCCACATACTTGGAGTTCCAGTTCCATCTTGTTGATCTCCTCGCTGGCCGCATTCAGGGACTCTAGTTCCTCCTAGACACAGAAACACAGCAGAAAACAGTCACCCAACCGTTAATGATATTCGGTGTTGAGTTTTTGGTTCAATACAAAATAAGGGTGACCCAGAAACCGATTTTTTTTAGATTATAATAACTTCATTAAAATACATTTGGTAAAACTTTATAATAACTAACTAACATTATTATTATTATTATATAATGCCCAAAGGGATGCTGGTGAATCTAGGAAGCAAAGAGAATATGAAGAATAATAATAACAGGTGATTTTATGAAATAATAATAATGAAAATAGTAATAATAAAGAACAAACATGTTTGTCTAAATGTTTGATTGATAGAAACAGAAATGCCAAGATTTTTTTTATTTAACGTTACATACATTCATTACTAAACGTCAACGAACTTCAAATCTGTTAAACATAATATTTGTTAATTAATTAAGAATTTGCTAAAAAGATACAAGATATTTAATAGCTTGCTCGTGGACGGCTTGGTTTTGGATCAAAACGATTAAAAAATATATATATTAATAAATAACTTAGAAAAGTGTTGTATCAGAACTTTCACATGTCAGTTTAACGTTAACGTTACCTGTATTCTGGGATCCAGTTCCTCCTCGGTCTGTTTACCATGCAGTGAGGTTTCATCTGGACATGTTGATCTCTCACAGTCTTTACTCTCCATCTCGGTTTCCTCGGATTCCCCATCAGCTTCTCTGCCGTCATCAGTCACCTCCTCCTCCGTCTCATTTCCTCCTCTCTCATCCACTGAAGTTGCTCCTGAACCCGCAGGACTTTCACGCAAAGCCGCTGGATCCATTACAGGCCTCTTCAGATATCCGAGATCAAATGTTCCCGATTAACAAGGCGCAAACTATCAGATCGAAAGCGAAAAAGAGAGGTAACGTCCCTTGTCTATATTTTAAATGTCTTTGCCTTTCTTCATTTATATGGTAGTTTATCTTTCTCGCTACTGCAAATGACTATAGTATCAGCAAATAAATAAACCGGATTGACTAGTTTAAAAGTTCCATGAAAGGTAATTATGGAGATTACATGACCAAAATCCGTATACTTATCCAAAAGTCCATTCATTTGTCACAAATTTACCCCATGGCTAACATCGCACTGCTTCTGCCATTCAATAATTCGAAATGAGATACACAAGTGAAGTGAGGTAAATAGAAAACGCGAAACCAAACCTTTAGGACTTTCTGGGCTACTGTAGTCGACGTTATGTAACCAACATGCGTGTAACGTAATAGCGTGGGTGCGCATTTACGTATGTAATGAGTCTTTTTATATGGCTAATAATACTTTTTATTTATTTTTATAAGAAATGAGACATTAGAATAAATGTAACAAAATATTTATTTTCCTCTCAAAAATCCCAGTATAGCCTATAAGTAAAACACAAAACATAATCATGTTTTTTTCCCCAACATATTCCAATCACAATGCTATGAACCAGAACCATACACATGATTTAATAAAGACAATACACAGAGGTGAATCAAAACATCCTATATTTAAAGGCACTTAGAGCAGTATTCACAGTTTTAAAAAAATAAGTAACTTTTTTTTTTCATCCTATTTTACCCTCATTTTCAGTTCCTAAACAAATATACTTTGTGTGATAAATGTATAACTGGTCAGTATAAGATTTCAGTTTAATCTGTCAGTTTAATGAAGCGACTAATCAAAGTTCTCATGTAAATCCTAGTTGACATTATATATACAAATAATGAAACCTGAGGAAAAAGTCTGAGTGATCAATTAATCTGTTATTGTCTTTGGTATAATATTATCTTCATCCTGAAACCCCTCTGGAAGTTTTTCCATCATAAAGCAGCACAATGGAATTTTAAGACGGTTACTCTCATGAATGACGTGAAGGGAATGATGGTAACAGATAACATGCTATATTATTTTCATGTATTTTGCACCTTAAGAAAAATAAATCTTGTGTGGTAGGCACAGCCCACCTCAACTCCAGCTTGGATCATATTGACTCCAACCAGGAGGTGGAGCTAAATAGACTCTCTTTCCACGAAAAAGGAAACTAACTGCACCTCTGTACCCAGCTCGTGGGACTCCTGACTTCAGGTCATCCATTACGCCAAGATTGCGAGCCAATGTTTTAAACCGATCAGGACTAGAATACTGCACCCGAAATGGGCCAGACCCAGAAAGTTTCCCACTCTGTAAATCTTCCACGGTGACAACCGGAGCACCGTAAACCTCCTTCTCAAAGCTCTCATCATATTTATTCTTTTCTAAATAAGACAGGTCCATTTTTGTAAAAGGCACAAATTCAGTATTGAGCTTGATAAAGCGGAGGTACTTGTCATAAAACTGCCCCAAACTCACACCCTTCCTGCCGAATGTTAAAGTTCTGGATATTTCTGGCCTGATGCAGGACCTGTCTCTGCGTTGATCGGGGTGCCGCATCCAGTCATCCCAAAACGAGGCTGGCCATTTTGGCTCAAGCTCTGTCCAGAGGTCCTTTGTGAGCATCCAGCCCAAGCCTGGGAAAAAATCTGTCCTGTACAACAGGCTCGCTTTTCCAGGGTCCACAAATCCTTCCCTGCCATTGTCATTCCAGGCAGACACGCACCACAGAGTTGGGTCTGATTTTAAAATTGGATGAAGCGATCTGAAGTACTCAAAAAAATCTGAGGCCACCTGGTGAAAAAAATATCAAACATACCATCAACAAAATAAAATGTGAATGGGACATTCTTAAAGGAATAAATTCACCCCCAGAATGATACACAAATGGAGACATTCTGAACATTGTGCTGAAGCTTTCAAGCTTCAAAAAAAGGATGCAAAAAGCATCTATAAAAGTATTATAATGTGGTCCCTACGGCTAAATGCCAAGTCTTCTCTAGTTAACCAATGGCTTCGTGTCAGAATCAAGAGGAAATTTTGCTAATTATTCCCTGAAAATCTTCTCCTCCAGTGAAATGAAAGATCTGACTGAAAAGAATTATTCATTCATAAATAAGACATTGCAACTTCCAAGGACAGCTATTAACATTTTCAGTGAATAACGTATAAATACATATAAATATATGTATGTGTGTAATATATATATATATATATATATATATATATATATATATATACACACACACACACACAGTAGTCATCATTTGAAGTGGATCAAAACCTTTCATCAAAGTTATACATGAATTTATACATGAATTTTTAACAATACCCATTCGTGTCTTAGGACAACTTTGATTAACTTTTTTGAGCCTCTTCAAATGTTGACTGCTGTGTATATATATATTATATATATATATATATATATATATATATATATATATATATATATATATATATATATATATATATACGAGTGCGTGTGAATATGACTTGGAGGTATATTTATATATATATATATATATATATATATATATATATATATATATATATATATAAACATACATAAATAAATTGTGTACACACATACAAAGCTATTTTATGACCTCACAAGATTTTATATATAGCACACGAGACTAAGCAATCATTTTCAAGATACTTTTTTTATGCTTTTACTGTTTTATTGAAGCTTGAAAAATTCAATTCTCCTTTCACTGTAATTGCATGATTAAAAAAAATAAATTAAAAAAAGTATTAGTCTTAAAAACATGTCCCCTTGTGTATCATCTTTGAATTTTGGATGAACTGTTCCTTTAATGACAGACTTTATACAAACAACATGCATTAAGAGAAAGTTACCTCCAGATCATCCTCCACAAGGACAACCGTTGAGTACGAAAAGGTGTGGAAAACCTGGTTGAGCGCCCAACGGTAATGCCGCGAGATTTTGTAGTAACCCTGGAACTTCTTATGCTGAGTGGGTACTGAGATATCTGAAAGATCAGGCTGTTTGATATGGGTCAGCTGACTGCCATACGAGGCGATCACGTCAGATGTTTCTGCGTGTCCGCAGTCCTGGCTCACTATGATTGGGTAGAGCTCGGCTGACGGTCGGTGCTCAATGAGTTTGTCAAGACAGCGTTTCACTGTCACACGATTACAGGCGATGACTAAAATAGGGATGACCACCGGAGATGAATGTTCTACATTTTGATTAGCAGCTGTCACACCACCTTTGTTCTCCCAAACTGACCACTGGTTCTGGATTTGCAATAGGATCTTCCTCTGTGAATCAAGTTCAGCTTCAAATGCATCGGCTAAGCGCATCACCTCATTCATTATATTTGCGAACTTGCCTCCTCCGGCTCCGTCCCCAGTGTTCCCAGGTTCCCCATGGCTGTCCAGAGACCCTTGACTGGAAGGGCGTCTCATGAAGACAAAAATAAGAATGACATTCCAAGCTACAAATATAAAAGTACCAAAAATGATAAGAGAACTTCTCTTGGGGAGCATGGCCTGATGCGTGATGGGACAGAGGATTCAGGAAGGAAGAAATGGATGGAGATATAAAGTGGGCATTTAGAACAGGAAGGTTTGATGGATGGATGGATGGATAGCCAAGAAGAGACTTGTAGATCTTTGATTTTTTTTTTTTTACATGCTTTGCATGATATTTTTCAGTAAGTTGTTACAAAAGTAAAAGAAATTTGTAACATTAAACTAACAGAAGGAGAAAATAAGACATATTCCAGGTTTCAGGATTGTGATATATGTGTTATGGTCCAAAGTGGCAGAGCGACTTTCAGCAGAGCCTGTAAAATAAGTAAGATAAACAGAGAAAAGGTCACATGTAATGTTTGCCAACTGTTCTGAATCAATATATTAAATTCAAGTTTTACAAGCTTTAGTATTTTTCTCGTTTGAATCACTTTTGCATACGTGTAAGTGTGAATGTTACAAACTACAGATTAGAATGGAAAAAAAGTCCACTTCTTTTGCATTTCACTGGTGCACAATTTGAGTGGATTTGTTCTGTGTACATAAAACGTTTAATTTAATGCAAAACACTTACTTTAGTCAAGAAGGTCTATCTTTTTTTATACATTTATGTATCAAATATTTTGAATTTGTATTTTCATATATTTATATGGTTTTCATTTTTATTAGTGAGAGTTTTAAGATATGTCTATGTAGTTTTTATTTTGGTTTTAGTTATTTTACTACATCGAGTTAAACTAAATGAAAATGAGAAAAAAGATCAGCGTTGTTCTGATAATCCATGCATTAGGGTATTTTATTTGAAGCCGTGACAGTGGTGTCCTGCAGTGTAATCCTATTTTAAACATTTTATACACTATGTTTTATGATTTCATATTAATTGAGAGACTACATCACATATTTGTACTTCAAAATATGTTATTTAACTGCAACTAATTTGACTGCTACTTAATTTACATAGCTAACTTGTGATTTATAATGATGAAAAAAAAACTGTGACTTGTTAGAGCATATAGCCTATACGTAGGCTAAATGAAACCTATTGTTTGTCAACTACATTATGATAATGTATCATGATTATTATACAGTACACCTTGAAATGATACTAAGATCAGTTTCAAAATGCATTAAAGTTATTGTTCAATTAGTCACTGTTATTGGTTGAAAATGTATTTCGAAATGTACATTCCCGTATAGTATACAAATATGGAAACACAACATTATCAAGCAGCTCGTCCGTCGATCAATAATCTCACCTGTAGCTCATCCAGAACTCCCTCAACCACAACCGCCTAACAGTAACTAAACCAACCTGTTTATCACCCATGAGAGAGAGAGGAGTTTAAGCAACACAATGATGCGTAAAAAATGCCAACATATCTGATTTACACGAGTCAACACGCACTCATACTGTCATGTTTCCCGTCTTCCTTAGTCTGCCTGTTCACTCATATTTCCGTCGCTTCTAAGATTATGTCCAATTTCATCTAATCCAAGTCATTTATTTGATTCTGGTGTGGATTAGACGTTGAATAATCCCTAATTTGAAGCGCAGTAAACTTCCTTCGCGTATACCCTTCAAGCTTCGCTCAAGAATGTAATAGAGTTCTTCTTGACATGACTTCCGGGTGGCGTCATTTTTAGGAAGTCCCTCCCCCTCCTGTGTGTACCCTAATGAAGAGATACGTGTGCATAAGACGTATTTCCTTTGTATCCATGAAAGGTGAAAGGTTAGAGGAAAGGTTTCGACCTCAGGATATACGTGGCTGTATAAGGCGTCATGGTTTTTATGCTGATCCCGCGAAATTTATTAGCAGTGTCTCTGGCGACTGAAGATCATATTACAAGAGCAACCAGAGGTGGAAAACAGGTGGCCTCCTCAATTAGAAAAGCATATGTGCGCGACTTAAATCGGTGCTTGTGATTTTTCTGTAAATCATGGAATCGTCTCACAGTCACTGTAAACCTGGATATATCAACTGTGATGTGATATGGAGCTGACCTGTAAAGTCAAGGAGAAGATAATAGAAGCAACTCCCCTGTTGAGACACATTCATTTTGTATTGCAAATATAATTTGGAAATGTATTGGTCAAGAGGTGCATGCTGTGGTCTTGTTTCAAGAGAGAATTGAGTCTCTTAATAATCAACTTTCATTTTGCTTAATAGTTCTACACATATTTTAAAAGCATGTTGTGACTCATATAAATAAAGTTTGCTACAATCATCAATTTGTAGCAAATTGTGTAGTTTAAGCACGCTAACTACAATCATGATTGTGAGACTGCACAGTCTCACAATCATCCTTCCCGAAAAAAAATCACAGGAGCAAAAATGCAATTTAAA
Organism: Semotilus atromaculatus; assembly: GCA_031834385.1. Classification (NCBI taxonomy): domain Eukaryota; kingdom Metazoa; phylum Chordata; class Actinopteri; order Cypriniformes; family Leuciscidae; genus Semotilus; species Semotilus atromaculatus. The sequence goes on from JAULUF010000015.1 coordinate 19,300,747, forward strand.
TTAACATCAGCACACTAACAAGTGTTAACTGTTAACAAGTGGCCTTTTTAATAATAGACACAAAGTCAAACATGCACACTGTAAAAAAAACTATGTTCATTAAGTTATGACAACATATGTTTTTACATTGCTTTAACTCATCCAAATAAGTTAAGCAATTAAAAAAAATATTTATACAAGATTCAACTTATTCAAGTCAGTTTAATGTAATTTAAGTTTAAAGTACTTAAATATCCATGTTGATTGTAGCCTACTTTTTTTAAAAAAATTAAAAAGCAACTTTTTTTCCAGCATCAGATCAAAGGCTGCCCATAGACAGCAGTTTGGTAATATAACTTATTTATCCTTAATGGAAAATGATGGTGCAAAAACAGTGGCAAAGATATAAATTGTATAAAATACTACAGTATATTCCAAGTGCATGAAAGAACATATCTATCTATCTATCTATCTATCATGGATATGAAAGTGCATTTGTGTGAAGTGCATGTCATGTGGTCTAGCAGAAGACTCATTCCTCAGGTTCAGCTCCTTGATCTTCATGATGTTCAGAGGTGCATTTGACACACCCACTCAACTTATTACACTACAAAAGAAGAAAGTATTGTTATAATATTATAGCCATCATCATTGCATAAAGCATGCTAAAAGCAGTAATTTCTTAAACTCTCGTAGCCTATATAATTCATTAAAATATTCATTATGCAGCAGCAGCAACCTCTTCATTCAACTTCATTCAACAGTCAATCATTTTATGTAGGAAAATCCTCCTTTATTCTAAATTATGAATAGCATGTCATCATGTGTTATCTGGAGATTTATTTAAAAGTTAGAATTTAATTGATTATACATTTAGGGCGAAAGCATTGAGGTCAGTTATGTAATGGCCTAATATGTCACCATTCTTTTGTATATTAGTGATGCTGTAAAACTATCAAATTATATTTAATAGTAGCTACTAGGCTATAGTATAAAATAATATATAAAATAGTATATAATAGTATCCTATAATAATCATCTGTTCTGTATAGAATTAAAAGTAAAAAAGGTTTGACTTGTGACCTTTTAAAACCACATTAGAGTTGACTTACATCCGGTTGAAGCTGGTTCATCCTGCAGATTCCAGGCTGCGTCCGTACACTGTCTGACACTGCAGTTGTAAAATATATCAGTTTATCCTTTAAATACCACAATAAACCAAGAGAAAACAATTCATTCACACTACTGCGGTTCAGCGTGCTTATACTCTGAGCGCAAACTACACAAACACTCAAAGTCCACGGATTATCCAAGTTTAGTTTTCTCAAACACGTGCCATCCAGTCGAAGAGCCAGGTTGGTTTTGGATGAAACACTATAGCGTTGAGATTTCAAAGCAAAACCATGATAGTCCGACATAACTTTTGTCTTTGCATCGGATGCTTTCATAGATAACGTTCTGTTGTCAAACTTTGGAGAGTTTTTGAGCAGATGATCTTTGGATTCAAATGATTTTCCTGAACAGGACGCTTCAAACCGCGCTGTAACGGACAGAACTCCGGGAATATCCACTCGCTCCCTGTGAAACACGAATCCCCAAAGAGAGCGAAAATAAGATCTGACCGAATCTCCACCTGTCCTTCCGAGCCCGTAGACTGACGCTGGAGACCGCTTCTTGTTGGCCTGTTTTCGGGCGAGGATATTCCCCTGACACCGGAGAACAGCCGACAGGGCTGAGGCAGAGGGTGTCGAAGCCATCGCAGACTTGACTTTCTTTTGGGACTCAGATTGTGATCCTTTGCAGTCCTTATCAATATTCCAGTAAAATCACTTTTTTATGTTAGTTAGGTTAGAGACCCCTGAATACAAATCTGACTTTGAATGACTCAATGTAGCCTAGGCTATAAAGCGATATACGGGGCTTGCGTCAGATAGGGGTGTTGGTTATTCAACTTGCCTGGGCAATATCGTGTTCCTCACATGCCCCCCTTGTGTACACAGTGAGCTAATTATAGTGCTATTTTAAAAGGAGGATAGCCTAATAACTATAATTTTTTAAGAACATCAATCTACCCAAATTTTCTTATTTAAGACGTAGCCTAGCCTAGTAGCCTACAATTCGTAGACCGTGTAGTGGAAAATCTACAATAGCATAATTTGTTAGGCTACTCCCTAACGAATTGTGCAAAGTAGTTACTTTTATGGAAAGTAATGCGTTACGTTACTTTTGCGTTACATTTTCTCACCTGGGCTGGCTTGCTTTTATTTTTTATTTTTATAACAACAAAAAATATCTCTTTTTGGCAAATGTGTCCCTTCATAAATGCAAATTCATACCTTTCAGATGTTCTGGCAGGATTGAAAAAGAATAGGAATGCAGGAGAAGAAAGTTCAACACGCTTAGGCCTACTAAAGAAGAAGAAAGAAAGAAACACAAATGTGATGTTTATCTAAAGTAATTTGAGCTTAGTAGCCTTGAAAAGGATCATTGAAGGTCAGCAGCAAACATTGGTTAATAAAGTGAGATTAATAGTATTGTGTAATTTAATCAGGGGCGGCTGGCAATAGAGACCCATGTTACCAGACTATTGAAACCGACAGAATATGACACAGCCCCACCCAAGATATTTTTCATCAGCCGCCACTGAATTTAATATTGCAGATTTGTGTAATATTCTGAGTTTGCATCTCACTGTTTATTAATTTTGAGTAATACTGAAACAGATTTTGCAAGTGAGATGAGTAAATGAGTTCACATTTAGAACTAAAATCATCATGTTTACACAGCGCACACAACGCCTCTGCACTTATGATTTCTCTCAACATGGGGACAGGAGATTTGTCGGTCAATAAATGAGAAAAACAAAGTAACTTGTGCTACTTAATTTGTTTTTACCTCAGATATTTTGTTGTAAATTTAAAAGTAATGCGTTACTTCACTAGTTACCTGAAAAAAGTAATTGATTACATAACTCAAGTAACTTGTAATGCATTACGCCCAACACTGCAAATAGATTTCTATAATTTGTTAATAAACTTTTTTTTCCACCTTGTATATTTACCATGAAAATCCATATTTTGGATAATGAAATGTGTATGTTTTAATAGATAAGAAAGAACCCACCACACCCCCACCCTGCTTACACAGACCATTTATAGAGCAAAAATCCGATTGAGCCTCTTGACCTATATTAAAAACATACTCATAATAAGAACTTGACTGACTGACAGATACTGGCTATGTTGCATACATAAACATTTGTGCTTTTGCACATTTATGAGGACATAATGTCCCATATATTCTATATTTGACCTGTCAAAGGGACAATTGGACAAGCAGGCCTGGATTTTTTGAATAAAATCAGACTACTTAGTCTAAAACTGTGAATGCAGTGTACAGAATGTACACTGGAGGGCATATGAGCTCACTTTTTGATGGTTACCTAGGAAATAGAGATTTACTCTGTATAATGTGACACAGAACGGCTAGGGAAACTGACAATTTTGCGGCACAACACATGTATTAGTATCCATATTGTCCAACAGTGATAGACAATTTGCGAGTCTGACTGGATGCGTGGCATTGCATCAACAAAATACCTGGAATATTTTGTCCTCATTTTTGTCCCTTTTAGTTTGTTATTCTAACACTTTTGTTTTCACAAACAACTATTTGTATTTAAGCACTGTTTTAAATCTACTATCGGAACAGACCTTGCCATTTTTTTGGGTCACAAGATCACTTTTATCTGCTGCATTGTCTTTTTTTTATAGGCCTAATTATGGAATTATATCCTTCATTCGTTTTCACCCTTATTTATGAAACTAAAGTCCTGCTGACACATCCGTTCCAATGTGCTTGTAAAATATGATTAGCCTATGCTTCCTTTAAGGGATTAGGTGACGTGTGAGTAAAAGCCACATTGTGAAGCCATTGAATATAAAGTTTAATATTATTCTAAAGCAGATGTTTTCTGATTGTTGCATTAGTTATGTTTCTGGTTATTTTCTTTTTTTATTGGTAAACATAATTGTAGGTTCACGCTAAAAATGGATAACAATTAAAATGTATTGTGTATTTTTAATTTTTAATGAAAATTTAATTTTTATTTAATTTTAATTTTTAAATTTATTGTGTTTTTTTTTTATTTATCTAAGTGAACAAAAACATCCTGCAAAGTTTTATATATGAAAGTTCACCGTCAAATAAGTTATTGTCTCTCAAAAGTAGGAGTCGACTCTGAGTCAATTTAATGAATCGGTTTTCCGATGAGTCATTTTCCTTTTCATTGGAGTAGCATCTGCCTGCAGAGACGGAGGCTGCATTTTCAGGACCGCACTTTTAGGACCGCATTTCTAGGACCCTAGGTTTTATTGACAACGCCACCTACCGAATTAGAGGACCAGCGAAGATGGATGACATTCAGAGTGTGAGTATCAAATGCGAATCAATTTTTATTCGTTTAACTTTAAAAACAATTGTGATGCATTTCATTGGAAAGTTAACGTTGCCAACGTGCTGGTGATTTACTAAACAGTCTTGAATGCATAGCCATCATATATTAGCCTCTAATGCTGGAAAATGAATTGTTAGCACGTTCATTTAACGGAACTGTTGCATGATAAGCCTGTGTTTACTTATTTACAGCACAATAAACTGTAGCATGTTCGTTCTGAAAGCTTGTTAATTACTCATTGTTTTTCAATTTTAATTCAGTTAAAATAATCTTAATGTTTTCACTGTCACGTGCTCACAGTCAGCCTGTTTAACGTTACCCACAATACATGTTATGTGTACGTCTCTTCATTTTGACATGGTTTTATAAAGTTGGTTGAGACATATGACATTTTAATAGTCAGACATATCAGAGAGGCCATTATAATAATTGACTGTTAAAATCCCACGTGTTAGATTGTGTCATTTACTGTATACTGTACTCTATATGAAGTGCTATCAAGGACACAGCTCAGGGTAGGCAATAGTATGACAAAAGATAAATAAATAAATTGGTTAAATACTAGGCTTAGGCCTAATTTATGTCTATTTATTTATATGAAATTAACTTAAAAATGTTTTTCAAGAAACACATAACAATCCAAGAAGGGAGATCCTTTCCTGATCTTATATATGGTCAGGAAAGGTCGTGTCAATATTATTGCTATTCAGATTTCTTGCATCTCTCTCTATTATTTTTTTTTTACTCAGTTCAGATGGGCTTTATTAGAACCTTTGTTCCCACAACATCAAAATATATATATTTTTTCAAATCTTTGAACAGTATGTAATAATTGTATTATGAACATTAATTGGTATGAAGATTGATATCATTATTTTTATCATTATCATTACTCTGTGGTAACTAAGATCTTTTAAATATGAAATTTAAAATTAGAGAGTAGAACATGTTCAACTAAATGTTCCTTATTTAATTCACTTCTCTTTCTCTCTCTTAGGAGTCAGTGATGATGTTGTCCACGTGTTTGTCCATCCATCGAAGTTCTGTCTATGTGGTTCACGCCATGATCAAATTTGTTTTTGTGTGTGTTCAAGTTCAGTTGTTATATTATTTTGTAAAATATTTTGTGTGTTCAATTTCAGTTGTTATATTTTATTTTGTAAAATATTTTGTGTGTTCAAGTTCAGGTGTTATATATTTTGTAAAATACACAATCTTAAATCTACCCCCAGAGTCATCCTTGTCTTCCCTCTGTACTTGAAAATGTGGCCCATCTGAAAAGACTATAACATGATTCCTTGTTTATTTTACTTGAGTTATTATAGTATACTACTTAGACCCAATAATTTCTCAACATTCCTAGGAACCTGGTTTAATTGCAATAAATAAAGTAGTATTTGGGTGTAATCAAACTTGAAAAAAAAAAACCTCTAATGTAGTTAAAACTGGGTGGAAATACTGCCTTGGCGGCACTTTTTTCGGTCCTCCAAAAGCGTTCCTGTGACTGCGGTTCTCCGACTCGGTAGGTGGCGCTGTCACAAAAAAACTAGGGTCCTAGAAATGCGGTCCTAGAAGTGGGGTCCTGAAAATGCAGCCTCCGGGACTGCAGACAGATAATATTGTTTCATTGTGACGTCAAGACGAAAAATTATCAAATTGGGCGCGCCCACTCATTGCGTGCAGACACCAGGAAAAACTTGAAAACGTCATCTCCCACTACTCACTATATAGTGGACTATATGGTGAGCTCGCCATTTTGTAGTGCTGTCCGAATGTATAGTGGTTATTATTATACCCTATATAGTCCATTCAATGTATCCCAGAATGCATTTTGAAAAGTAGTGTACAACCGATGGTCACTAACCCAAGCCCTACATACCATCATGCATTGCGCTGATTGTAAAAAAAACGGACGGGCGACAGCAATGACGTAATCAACGGCGCCGAGAGACGATCGAGTAGTGTCCGAAAGTGGTGTTTCTATTATGCTGGTGAGCTCACTATATAGTGCTCTACTCCCTACCCCCTACATAGGAGGTAGGGAGTAGTGGTTTGAGTGGAGATTTCGGACACAGCCGCTGTGTTCTGAAGTGCTAATCAAATGCGACCTTTTTTTCACTGCCCAGGGACGAGCATGTGAAGAATCAGGGGCTAGAGTTTATATTTACAACTATACCACACAAGTATAGCCCAAAGCTTGTGCTGTGTTCGCATCATTTTAATGACAATTGCTTTACAAACATAAATGCTTTCAAGTGTGGATTCGCGATCCGGTTGATACTGAAGGAAGGTTCAGTACCAGTTTATTTGGATCAGCTTCCTCCTCCGAATCATAACCTGTAAGTATTATTAATAATTGTTGCTTTTATGTGTTTTGTAGCATGCTCAATAAGTATTTGTGTGTGTTGTGTAATGTGTAAGTTACGGGGTCATCTGACCAATCACCGCAGATTAGCGTCACGCAAAGGAGGGGTTTGGAAAAATATAGTTAAACGAATCATTTGGGAGTCGGTGAGCAAATCAGGTAAAAATAAATGCATGTTATAAGACAACAAAAGTGTTTTTTGTCATTGCATGCATGTAAAACTGTTGTTGGGGACTCCCAAAACAATTAGGAACATTTTAAATGCCATAATAGGTGCCCTTTAATGATTTACATAATCATTACATTAACAACTTAATATTGTGTGAAATTTAAACTGACATTTTTGGTTCCAGGCCAGGGCCACCACTTCATTTATGAGTGTATTATGTATAATCTTTATGAGTATTCAACTAAACAACAGAAAAACATGTTTATGCTACAAATTATAGGCTAGACTACTATACAATACTATACTATACTTCTTATTATATAGGCCTACACTAATTCTCAGAGTAGTTTGTTGGTTGAGTCTTAATTTATGAGCTGTTATTTATTTTGTTTAAATAGTTTTTATTGGGTATATATTATCACTCAATCAGAAAATGGTCTAAAACGTTTGTTATTTTTCGACTTTTTTGCCTCTCCCCATTTGTGCAAATTAATAAAAAACTATGAACATACATTATAATTATACATATAAGAGTGTATTATTTACATTATGTGCAGCATAATTCAAAGAATTATACATTTCAACATGAGACAGAACATTTATGAGCTTACATTTGTGTTGTCATGTACATTTTCAGACTGATATTGTTTGCATTGGTGAGTTGTCACTTTTTTGTCTTTCCACGCCAATACCACAAACCATATAGATAAAAAAATACCTTACAGTATATTAAAAAACATAATTCTTCATAAAAATCAAATGGAATAGTAATATTGCACAATACTATTATTATTTAATATTATCCAGCCCTTTAAAAAAAAAAAAAACGAAATTGATTCATAGTTTAAAAAGAGAGACGTCAGATAGACATCAGATAGACGTCATCATTGCTTCTTGTTCTTACAGACCTTTGCATAATAATGTCTCAGTCTGTGTAAAATATGTCCATGCTCAACAACCTTCAGTGTATGATATGTTCAAGTTTTTCCAGTTCATTCCAATCGAGCCTGTCTGAAGCTTCTTACACAAAAGCAAACAAAAAAATGCAGTGTTGTAGAGTCTAGCTTGTTTGCTTTGCCCGTCATCCTTCTTGATTGCTGTGTGTTTTCATCATCCCTTAAGGCGATGGAGAAGTTTGGTTCTTGGGTGGTACAGGTGAATTATTATGCATAAAGGGCATCACCACAAAGGTGAAGATGCCGACCAGCATCAGAGCCACAGTGATTACGATAATGGCTCCAAGTACGGTATAATAGCACTGATTGGAATACATTAACCTTCTCATGCGACTCCTCATCCTGCTGGGCGGTCTTCCCACGTCGATCATAGTCGCATGGCCTAGACCTTCCTCCATGACTCCAAGTGGGTTATTACCGGCCTGCTCTTTCTTCTTTAACACCGGCAGGTTTAAGCTGGTCTTAATAAAGCTGTTTGGTGGAGGATTCTTCAGGACGAGTTTGCCCTTGCTGCGCTTAAAGCGCACGGAAAGCGCCCTTTGCATGTCGGCCGGAAGTTTCCGGAAGATGTCTTCGTTATTTCCTAGGTGAGGCAGATCTCGGCCGTGTCGGATTACCGTCAGCTCCCGACAGATGGGGCAAATCAGCATCTTGAGCTCGGGAGAACTGACGTTGATGCGGGCCAGGCATTCCAGGCAGAACGTGTGTCCGCAGGAAAGTAACTTGGGAGTCTTGAAGACGTTGTCGAAGCTGCAGAAGCACACAATGCACTCGGTGTCTTCCAGGTCATCTTTGGGTTGCTCCGCCTTGTAGTGTCCAGGCTCGTGGTCGCGATCTCGCCTCCTTCCCTCCTCGCTCCGACCCCGTTTTTGCTTTACGCCCTCCTTCCGGTCCCGTTCTCTACCCCTGCTACCTTCACGACGCTGGCTTTCCGCTTCATTGCTGCGGCTTCTCCTAAGAGGCTTGTCTGGCTTCTGTCGTTGCTCTGAAGTTCCCAGGTTGAAGCTGCCCTTGCTTGTCGGCTTGACATTGGGCCCTTTTCTGCTGCCCTGGGGTTTCTCTTTGCCGTCACTCATTGTGTAGAGCCTTAGATCCACAGGAGCGGATTAAGAGAAAATGGAAGTGTCGTGCAGAAATGCCTGCAAGGGGACATGAAGCAATACACTATCAGTCTAGATTACAAATACAATCGATGAAATTTACATTCAACAGGCACATGATTTCAAAAAGTGCTGAATGACCTTGTACAAGAACGAACTCAGGTCGCCAAAGTGTACAGCTATGCAACTCAAAGGTGGAGATCGTAAACTGAAGTTTGCCATTAGCAGTCAAGTGTGATGAGAACATTGCTTGTTACAGTGGTTATTGCTTGCTTTTCTTTGTATTCTATTATAGGCCTTGAATGGCCTTGAGTTTTCTCCATATTTCATATTTAAATCGATTTGAATCGACCCATATAAACCCAAATTTCTAAGCCCTCTAAATGATCAAACCTTTACTAAAAAAAAAACATGTAGTGTACAACGTGCTTTCATGTCATCTCATTTATAGTTTATCCTTTTCCCTTTTAGTATCATTCTACAAACATCCCCCTTCAGGTTGCGGTTCACGTGTCTTTTTGCTTTGAAATCTTTAATCATTTTTGTACAGTAAGCCTAAGAATAACTTTTATATTGTTAGTAATATTTCAAAATGAACATTTACCGGACTGAAGCAGCTAGGTTTACTGGATTATCCATGCATACGTTTTTTTTTTTGTCATGTTAAAATGTCAAATATGATATACATCAGGTTTTTTGAGGAACGCTTATTTGTACATCTTTCATTTCATCTCTCAATTCATTTGACTTTTTGGCCATATACATTTAAGAAATTGCGCCAAATGCAATGTTGGTGTTTTTTCCTCCTCAAGTCAAGTGTGAGCTCCATATTCTCACTATATAATTATGAGCCATAAAAGCATAATGTATCAAATATGATACTCAACAAAAAACACATATGCAATTAAAATTTTCCATTTAAAAAAAGTTGATTTTTCAGACGATTATTTCATATGTCAGGCTTTGCATAATTCTGAGTTATCTTGTTCCATGTTTTACAATGTTCATATGTGATCTTGGGTTAGTAATTAACACAATGAACAATTGTAAACCTCAGGCTACCATTCTTATTTGCATATATGAGGTTGATAACATCTCAGCGAATATGGCCTGCATGGTCAATCTGTTTTTAAATTGCTAAAATAATACTCATCACCCCAGCAAAGCACAGGGTTGCCAGGTTTGCACAACAAAACCAGCCCACTAACACAGAACGTTTTGGGAACATTAGTTTATGGTTCTCTAAAGGTTAGTTTGAACCAGACCAAAAACTAACGTTCAGGGAACATTATAACCCTGAGGGAATGTTCCCTAAACGTTAGTTTTTGGTTTGGTTCAAACTAACCTTAAAGTTTAGAGAACCAAAAACTAATCTTCCCAAAACGTTCTGTGTTAGTTACCAAAAACTAACTATCCCAGAACGGTCTGGGAACCATAAATAGTTAGCTAGGGTTCTGAGGTATTTTATGAACGCCTGTCGCTAAACAACATGCCGTTGAAATGTAGCACCATATTTTCACATAATATTGGCACCACAATTAAAGGCATAACCAAGGAATAACGCTAACCAACTTTCAAATTTACAAGGGTTTTCAAATTAACCCAGAATTAGTGTGTATATCCCATAAGAGTGTTGATCTAAACTCAAATCTGACTCTACAGAAATGCCAACCAGAATATCAAGTTTTTACAAGAAACTGCAGATCCCAGTTTCATTCTGTTTGCTTATAGTTAAGCTTTAACTGTGAATCAAGTCAGGAAACTCATGAAAAAAAATAAGGAATGTCTATAGCAAACAATTACATTATTGAATGTGTTTAATTTCGTTGTTCAGTAATCAAATTAGCCCATGTTTTTGCTCTCAATTCTATAAAGGTTATACCAACTGGCCACATAAAACATAATCAAAAGCTTTATTTTTAGGAGTATTAACTTTGAGCAGAAAGCAGAACTTCTTTTTGAAAACAATTTGGACTATAATGACTTCCCAAATTAAAAACACACACCCTCAGGTTTTGCACAAACCAGATCAAGTCAGTTGAGACCTGTCACTTAACTATGACAATAACACACCCTTCATTTAAGACCAAGGCTAGTTGTCACACTTTTTACGTAAGCGAGTTTCATGAATGTTTGTCCAGGTTTGTTTGTTCCTTTAGGCACATACCTTAAAGATAACAAAAGGCTTTTAAAAAAATGCTTTTTCACCATTATTTCCCAAAACAATTAACAGAGAAGACTTGATTTGCTTAACATTGCAATATGCGGGGCATTTTGTCACACTGGAATAATATAATTAAGTAGCATTTTTTAACAAATTACAAAATAAAACATACAATGTGTGACAAATACATGCAAATATTAGCAAAAATATGAATTTTAGTTTGGAGGACAGAATTCACACACACAAAGAAAATCTAATTCAAGAGGGTTTTGAGCTAGGTGTATTTCTTTGTAGTCTTTTACTTGCTAAAAATATGAAATATTCTTCAGATGATAGAAGGCATTTAGTAGATTGTGTACATGTTTTTCAGCAAAGGTTTGATTGTGTTGATAATTTAGAGGCCTTAGAAATTTGAGTATCAAATGTGTTACAGTATATAGGCTCTAAAGAGTTAAGAATGACCCTTGGTCAATACACAAAACCACTATCAGAGAGAATATATATTTGTGTAATTGGACAGTTGACTCAAAACCTTAAAGTTTTAATAGCCATGACGACAATGTAAAAAAAAGTTGCTGCCTTAAATTTTTCAATCTATTCAATCAGCTTGATTGAATAGATTTTTTTGTTGTTGAAAATTGCTTAAATTATTTTGACGAATTAAAGCAATGTAAAAACATGTATTGTCATATTGATCATATATTTGTCTTTTTACAGTGAACTAGCCCCAGTCTCCATGTTGGACCTGCATTTTATAAGTTAAAATCACAAAAAGTGTCTCTAAAAACTTGCAATCTACCTATGAGCTGAAGAGCAGTTGACCACAGATGTTTAGGTGCCTCTGAAGTTTGCCTTGCTCCAGAAGCACATATTCCAGTCTAGGTATGCTTCCAACAACGCAACGTGAAAGGCGTGCAATCCAGTCCTTTCTGTCTTCCTTAAAACCTATCACTGCGGTTTTCATCAACTGTTAGTTAACACAAGCAAAGTATCTCCACCTCTTCTGCATGTTTATCTCTCGCCCTCCTTCCATCCCTCCTACTTTTTACCATGTCATACCTGTTAAACTTGTCCCGTTGCCATTTACTCCAGTTTGAATGTGAGGAATCCACTGACTTGTGCTTTATTTTTATGACCTTGAATGAAACTGAATCCACCAAGTGTGCTTCTCAATGCTCTTAATATCAAAATGTCACGCTTGTTCATGATACACTCACAGACATGCAAACACTGCCAGGATGTCAGTTGGTAGGGTGTTATGGGTGGTGGCTAGATTACTTATTAGTCCAAGCCAAAAAAGGCCCACCAAAAGGTCATCGAAAAACTTTTATTGTACTCCAGGACATATAACTGAAAATATACATCATTTAGATGGGAACAATAGGGAAGTTTAAGATCCCAGGAAGTCGCTGATAAATTAAGTGACTAATGCCACACACACACACACACTAATAAGGAAGCACTATCCCATTCCAATATGCAATGTTGTTATAAAGGTTGATACTGTTTGTTGTGAATCACTTCACTTTATCACACATAGCCGTTGAACCTGTACTTGTATTTGGGATTAAGTGTTGTTAAGACACTATTGTTTGCCACTGTTTCACAGTAAGATAGAAGAGCAGAAATGCAATTTCTAGATGACTGGATAAACCGTATGCAAAATTCACATGGCTGCACTTGGAGGATCAGATTTCCAGATTGTTTTTAGATTAGAGGGCAGATGTAGCGGTTAATTGTAGTCGCTGGTAGGTTTGAACAATGTAAGGTGATCGTCTCAGATAAATGACCAGTTTGCAAATTAAGGAAAACTAGCTTATTCTTAAACCATATTTGAAAGTGGTTTTAAATGCGTTCCCAATCAGATTTCTACAGAATTATGCATTTCAATGTCAGCTCTATCAACGGCAAAATGAAGCTCCATCAGTCAGGTTGTTTACATTCATTATTATTGTAATGTTATGTGCTTTGAGACATGAGGTAGTTTAACGCCGTCTCTCGTGACGCTTTGTAGACTCTGCTGTCTGCGTTCGTGTTTTTTTTAAGGAGGCGTGATTTTGGAGACGCTCTGAAAGGAGGCTGGGATCTTGGGCTTTAAAAGCTAGCTCGCTATTGCTAGCCTCTCTGAAATTGCCTATCCTACCTTTAAATGGATTTCTGGTGAAAAATCATTTGTGTTGACATCAACAGTCAATTTGACTACTTTAGCTACTCATTGACTAACGGGAAAGTTCTTTCTGTTCATCTGGGAGCTTCAGGGTAAAATACTAATTACTGGGAAATATCAATCATTGACTGCTGGCTATATATTAAACTATATGGCACAAGAACTTTACAGGGGACAGAATAATGCTTTTCTATGGTAAATGTAAATAAATCAAATAAAAAAGTTAAATATCGCATTTTACATGAAAATTCTGCTCTTGGATTATGCTGATCCATACTCAAATATTCGAATAAACTGCAGGGTGTGCCTGTTGTAACACATTAACCTTTCTGCATTAATAATTTTATTGCACAACCCTCTCCTTTTATATCCATGGTCTGTGTCATTTTATCCACATTAATATCTCTATTTTTGAGTATTAACATTTCCTCCTGGCTTCCTTCCCTAAACTTCATGTATTTTACCCAGTCACCTGAGGGCGAAAGCCTTGACAGACACGTGCTCGAGGTTTAGCGTAACATACCGCTGAAAACAGTTTCCTTAATAACCTTCAATTGTACAACCTTTGAGAACATTATTCTCTTGACCCACATCAAGCCATATCTCTTTAATAGTTTCAGAGGTCACATAATATAACAGCATATCTGAATAACAATAAAAAACACGTGTATAATTGTCAACAAAAATATATTTCCTCATTCAAACACATGAAAACAACTTTAGCTGAAACATAAAATTACGAGTCGTCAAAATATTTTACACAGGATCAGCAAATTACCAAACAAAGCGTCTGATAATTTCCAGATGAACACTGCTGGAGATTGTGACATTGCCGATCTCCTGTCTGTCTGTTCTGTGTAATATTGGGCGGAAGAGTCTCTTGCTCGTCTTATCTCAGAATCAGCCCAGTTCTTCACGGGCTTTGCCTTGTTTGCGGGGCATCTTTTTACTGCTGCCATCCTCAAGTTCTTTGTTCTTATAATAATGAGGAGCCACTTCCAGCAGCCAGCCGTTATCAATCTCTATCACCTGAAAGACAGATTTATTTATTTTTTTTTGAATAAAGCATATTTGTACATTTTATGAACTTTCAAAACTTGCTGGCAAGACTTCAGGGTATTTTCGGTGGTTGCTAAAGCATTACAATGTGATTTCTAATGGTGTGTTTACACTTGTGTAGTTCGGTTCTCGTGGTCCAGGGCAAAAAACCTGGTAAACTTAGTGTTCACTCTGTTATTTTTATTGTGTGCTGGGTTAAATGCACTCGTTGTACGCATGTATATATGATGGTATTTTTTATCAGCTGAATACTCACAAAGAGATTGGAAAATGTGTAATGGATTAAAAACACAGCGCCTGGAATTCATTTGTTGGCTGGATTTTGTTCGTATTAATTCCTTGACCAATGTCTTTGATATAAATTGAAAATAAAATAGGAACTAAAATCAAACCTTGTCGTACACCTTTATTTATTATAAGGTATTTATTTTTACCATCTAATTTAAATAAAGCTTCATGAAATAGTACAGAAGAAATAGGTGAGCAGATACATATCTTTGTAGGGCAAAGAGAAACAACATCAATGTTTTCATTTATCTTATTTACATTTAAATCATTATGTAAAGGAACTGGACAAACATTAATAAAATAATTATTTAAAAAATCCACTTGTTCTGATTTATGTTTAAGAATTCAGGTAAATTAGATTACTATTATTTAAATCATCACTTAACATAGAATAGTTATTTATTTATTTTTTTTACCATTTTTGTGCATTTATAATGAAATGTGCTATAGACGGCCAAACTGACGGATTATTTGATTTCTTTGCTTTAGCCCATGAGGCATCCCTTTGTCTAATAATAGTAAAAATAGCCAGTCATTAAACCATGGATTGTTAAATTTTTGATAAAAGGAGCAATCAGCATGTTTATCACATAACGTTAAATAGTTGTTTTTAAAATAATCCCATGCTTCCTCAACATCATCCATCATACAAACATGGTATAAATCAATCACTGTAATAGAAAAAGGCTTGTTCATTTAAATGTTTAAACAGTCTTTTGTAAATAAAACGCAATATATTCTTGGGGGTCTTTTCTTACACACACACAACTGCACAATGGTCACTTAAATCATAAAAAAAAAAAAATCCCAGCAGCAGATAATCTTTTGAGGTACATTAATTAAAATATAGTCCAATAATGATGATTTAGCCATATCTTTATGATGACTGAACCAAACACAAGTTTCTTTGAATACCTCTGAGGATAAAGATAACCAGTACCAGTTCAGGTCTCCAATAATGACCAATTCTGATTTAGTCCAGTGATGAAGAAGATCAGATATCAATAAGCTTTGGATTTAGCTGATGGTGTACGATAACAACCCACTATTGTGATGTCTGAACCATTTAAGAAGGATAGTTTAATTACAGAGAGGACAAAATTTTTGGCAAAAATGGACAAAACCTAAGCGCAGTTGAATTTAGATTTAACATAAATTGCAATCCCTCCTCCTATGACGAGAAAAAACAGATGTGCTTGAGCATTCTGTCCTATTTAGGGTCGCAGCTTGTGACATCACGTCCTGTTTTTGGTTTGTTTCGTTAGTTTTAATCAAACCAAACCTGCCAAGTATGAACACACCTTTAGGAGTTAGGAGTGGATTTTAGAGTGTTGCTATACGGTTGTTTACAGTCTGTTCAAATCCCAAACACAAAGTATTTGTTTTTTGTCTTCAATAATATTAGTTATATCGGATTCAAAATACAAAGAATGTGAAGGACGACTCCATACCTGTCTCATGAACTCTTTGGTGGTAAAGACCAGCTCGTGGTAGATCATCCAGCGTGGCTGTTCCTCGAAGAGTGAGCTGTTGGGATGGACGTAAACAGTCTGCTGGTGTTTGACTGTTTTATACCCCCCTTTACTCAAGCGTGCTGTGTGGTAGAAATATCCTGCAGTCACAGCCTGGAAGAAAAACCAAGCACATTTATATAATGATCTGGCGAAGTTGCACTACAATGTATTAATCCTAATTACAAAGGCTCCCTGAGTCAATCGTGGCATCTTAAAGTCAAATCATTTTTAGGTGAAATCCTTTTCTATTGATATATGCCTCTCAATTGCAGTTGATATGAACATGAGCTCCATCACTGGCTCCAACAACTCCAGGGAAGCTTGTGATCCTCATGAAAGCGGCTTGCTTTGGCAGCGTGGTTTGAAGATCAGTTGGAAAGTCAATGATACTGCCATACAGTAGTGGCCAAACCTGTTGTCTGGCCTAGAAAAATTGAGTTTCACCCTTTATCCAAATATTAAATAAAACACGTCAATGATTTTGTAAGCATATTGCGTAGTTGTGCTTTGAGGTAACTGTTTTATTAGTAATAAAGCAATGAAACTTGCCAAAGTGTGCAGACATCATTTTTGGCTAGGAAGTCAAACAAAGAAACTATGAACAAGTAAAAACAAGAAAGAACCAATGAAATGTTAATAACTGGTTATGTTGTACTCAAAGTTATCAAATTTCTTACAAGGTCAGTTAAAAAAAGAATACCTTGACAATCAAGCCTGAATCATTTTACCAACTCCCTCTCATCACTTCAATACTTTGTATCTTCTAGGGATGCACTGATATGAAAATTGTCCAATACCGATAACCGATAATTCTTTTTATATTTGAAAGCCGATAACCGATACATTGGCCGATAAATCTTTGTTTTTATATAGTTTTTGACGGCCTAATTACAAGAACAAAAGTCTCACCATTAAAATCCACTTCCCAAGCATGCAATTATGATGTTCAATGTAGCGTATATGACAGACTTGTGCTGCACATGTTGCACTTAACTGTATTTTCCTTTTTCGAAAGGATTTCAATCGTATTTCAAGCAAATCAAAACCATCATGGCAATATCGGCCGGTATATGTATCTGGCCAATAAAAAAAAATTATATTAAAGCCGATAGATAAATAATGTATTATTTCCTGTTCGCCACTGGGGGCCGATATATATCATTCATCCCTAATATCTTCATTGGAAATGTGTGGTCTCCTGCTCTCCTCCTAGTAGTAGGCTAGGTTAGGATCAGTGTTGTGCAAGTTACTTCCAAACTGGAATACATTATATATTACTTGTTACTGTTATTTAAAAGTAATTCATTACCTTACAATATTACTGTCTCAGAATTGTAATGCGTTACATTACTCCCGTATTACTTTTGAGTTACTTTCACCAAAATAACTATACAGAAGTAGAACTTAACATTCTAAAATGACTAGGGCTGTAACGATATGCGATATGAAACCGAAATCGCGATGAAATCGGATGAAGAAGGGTTGGTCTCTACAGAACATAAAATATTCATTTTATTTTATTTTTCGTGTTCGCATTTATGAGGAAAAAACAATGTTACAGACGTGACAGTTCTCCGGTACGGACACATTTCATTTCATTATGAAATGAAATGTGCATTTCTCTCTGGTGCATTCACTAGCGGCTAGCCTACTGCGAAGATCGCGAGTCAGCATCGTCAACTTCATCTTGACTTTATTAATAAACAATTAAAATGTCTCCTTGCTATATTTGAACCATTCGCTACAGCTTGGCATTTTTCCGTGTGATCTTAAATTGGCCCTAGTGAAACCTGTACTAAAAAAAGGGAATTCAGATATTTTAACGCCCAGTAATTATAGACCCATCTCAAATCTTACATTTTTGAGTAAAATATTAGAGAAAATTGTTTTTAATCAGTTAAGTATATTCTTAAATACACACTCAAAATTAGAGATGTTTCAGTCTGGTTTCAGAAAACATCATAGCACAGAGACCGCTCTTATTAAAGTAGTAAATTACATAAGAATGAACTTAGATAGAAATTGGCCTTCAGTTCTGGTGCTGCTGGACTTGAGCGCTGCGTTTGATACAGTGGATCATCAGATTCTCTTAAATAGACTACGCGAGTATGTTGGCTTATCTGAAACCGTTTTAAATTGGTTTTTATCATATCTTAGTGGTAGAACATCTGCAGTATCTATTAATAATACCTTGTCTGAACATTATGAGGTACATTGTGGAGTTCCTCAGGGATCAATTTTGGGACCACTACTTTTTAATCTATATATGTTACCTCTCGGACGTATCATCAGGAGACATAGCATCTCTTTTCATAGTTATGCTGATGATACACAGTTATATGTAGCCGTATCTCCTGATGACACTCCAGGGCAAATCGATTCACTTGCAAATTGCATCCAGGACATAAATGATTGGATGTCGCACAATTACTTACAACTGAATAAAGATAAAACAGAAGTTCTGATAATTGGATCAAAAGAACAGAGAGAAAAAATAATCCCTAAACTAAATATCCTGGGATTAAACCCAAGTAAAGTGGCAAAAAATTTAGGTGTTGTCTTTGACTCTGATTTTAATTTTAAAGCACATATACGTAATGTTACTAAAATAGCTTTTTGTCATTTAAAGAACTTTGCTAAAATTAGACCATTTCTCTCACTGAGCAATACAGAAAAATTAATGCATACATTTATAACTAGCAGGCTTGACTACTGTAATGCCCTCCTCTCTGGTCTACCAAAGACTACAATAAATCAACTACAATTGATACAAAACTCTGCTGCTCGAGTATTGACAAAGACAAAGAAGAGAGAACACATTACACCTATACTAAAAGCATTACACTGGTTACCTGTTAGTTTTCGTGTTGATTTTAAAAACCTTTTATTAGTTTATAAGGCACTGCATGGACTTGCTCCAGACTATCTCTTAAAAATGCTTACAGTTTATAAACCTCTAAGGACTCTTAGATCATCGGATTCTTTACTTTTAACAATACCACACAGTAGAAGTAAAAGATTTGGTGATGCTGCTTTTAGCCGCTATGCTCCTCGTCTCTGGAATAAACTTCCAGAAGAAGTAAGACGTGCTGAAAATATAAATAGTTTTAAGTCTAAACTAAAAACATATCTCTTTAGTCTGGCCTTTCTATAATATTTTACAATGTTCGTAATTTTATTTTATTCTATCATTTTAATAAGTCCTTCATACCTTTTTTATTTTATTATTATTGTTATTATTATTATTTTTGTATTTTACCTGTATTTTGTATTTGCTTTTAATTTTGTGCCTGTAAAGCACTTTGAACTGCATTCATTTGTTTGGAAAAGTGCTATATAAATAAAATTTGCTTGCTTGCTTGCTTGCTTGCATTGAATCATTGCTTTTGCCGGTTCTTTGTGACAGCTTTTAGGTGCTTTATCGGCAGCGCCGCCGCCCTTACATGAACGCGTCACCACCGCATCAAAAACATGATTGCGTGATGAAAACATGAAAAATACCACATAAACATAGCCTAACTGTTTAGAAAGATAACACGGAACGAATAGCCTAACGTCCATCTCGCGATTTATTTTCTTCTTCATGCCATCTTCACCATTAGCCGCTTTTCCACTGACCAGCGCGAGCACAGAGGCCGAAATCATACCTCACGGCACTCCTGTAAAAAAAAGTCTGTTGTAACGCAAGCCTTACTGAACATGTACCGAGTAAAATATTACTGAAAATTGATTAGTAATGCCTTACACTACTGCGTTACAGCAAAAAGTAATATGTTACTGTAATGCATTACTTTTGTAACGCGTTACTCCCAACACTGGTTAGGATACCTATCCAGCACTCTTTAATAATTTAGGAGCCGAGACCTAGTCTTAACACTTAGGAATCTGTATTCTTAAGTTAAAAAATAAGACTAAAATTACGTCATTCTTAAAATTTTGACACACTTAAGACAACAATTTTACTCAGAGTGGCTTTATACACATGGCCCCAGGTTCATAAAGTAAAGATAGAAATCACATGCAAAGCATCAGACTTCAGTCCAAACACATTATCACGGGAGGAAATGCATGAAAGGAAGCGATGTAGGAAAAATTGGGAAATCACCTTGCGGATGGGCACGCTGTCACTGTCAGAGCTGCACAGTTCCACCTCGATCCTGTCCATCAACCCCTCCAGCTGATCACGCACATCTCGAGCTCTCTTCATAGAGCGGAACTGGATGAAGTTCTCGAAGCACCACTGAGTGGAGTAACCGCTCTCTACCCACTGACAGAGAAAGAGACAGACTATTTAATACATTTTTTCTTTTCTGGTGAAAATAAATCTGTTTTTATGGAATACATTTTCTTTTCTGGAGACAATAATTGCGGGTTTTGTGCATACAACAAGTCTGATACACGACCAGATTACTCTTATGAACAAATGACTGAGACAGGTTTGTGAGACTATGTGAGAGTTGTTCATATAAGAATATGTATTTAAAGATACATATTCACATATAAATTAATAAAAATAAGCATAGTGAGGTCCAGCTGAAAGTTTGAATAAATTGTAAGGAAAAACTTTTTTTGGGACTGTGAGGTTAACACAACAAACAAGTATTCTTGCAAGACAAGGATATTTGTATGGCACAAATACTATTAGGATCAACAGAGTGAAAGAATTAAACTGAAATGAACGTTTACTAAATACAATCTTGTCTATAACTTAAATTATTGAGCAATTCTGTAATATAACAACCCCCCCCCCCCCCCCCCCTTTAATGCATATGCATAGTCATTCTTACAAAACATTGTTCACTCCAAAGTTATAAATGTACAAGACAAGAACTTCCTGCAACAGCATCTACATACACACATGCACGTATGCCTGGACAGACCTGCATAACCTGTTCGGCTATATAATTGCTGTACATCTCTCATAAGGAAGTCACGCTACATGAGACAAGTATTCTGACAAAAACAAAACATTTCAGTTGCTGCAACTACCAGGTGATAGAAATGCTTCAGATCTGTGATTGATTGGCACTTTGAGTGGTGTTTCAACATGCACACATAAACACACCTGTGTATATACATTGAGCAGCACCATGTGATCTCCTCCTGGTACCACAAAGTTCATCCTAGCATTGTCAGCATGGACCACTTTGTCCTTTGGGCGGTAGAAAATGGTGTTGTTCACTGACAGCATGGCTGCAATGGTCAGAACCTCCTCAGAGCACTTATAACTTCAGGAGAGACCAAAGAACAATGTTGAAAACATTACAATGACGACTCCATGAAAATGTTTTGCATATAAGTAAACTGAGGCGATTTTTTTGCAGATCACACTCACTGTTCAGAAGCCAGAATCATTTTACTCAGCATGGGGTCCACAGGAAGTTCAGCCATCCTTCGGCCGAGCTACAGCGCAAGAAGAACAAAATGAAGTCAAAACCCTGGACAAAAAGAGCTATACATTGGCATATTTCCATGAGGGATATTATAAATCTGCAGCTTTAGAGTCATTTATGTATACTTATTTTCAATGTCCAGAACCCTTATTGACAGTCCTTTTGTTGAAAATCTGAGTTCATTAAAGTACGTAAGGGTTTCGAAAACCAATTGTAGCATAACTGTAGGTTTATAGCGGCGTTTTAATTTGTTTTTGCAAACCTTAGTGAGTTCACCGAGGTGGTTGAGGGCGCCCAAAGCGTAGAGCTGCTCCAGAGCCAACACCAGTGTTTCGTGAGGAGGAGGATCCATGAAGTCAAAATGAATCAGGTCATTTATGCCTGAAGCACAGTTAGATATGAAAAGAAAAGATTGAAAAGTTAGATTATGCCTGTTAGATATTAAGCACAAAAAAACATTTGGTGTTTGATTACAGGGAGTGAAAAAGTGTGTCAGGTTTATTTATGCATTAACATTTCAATTTCTCAGCACCACACCCCAAATTCCCATTATCCTTCATAGCAAAATTAATTACAAAGACATTCACCACTACTAACCTTAGTAGAATGCCCTAAAAAGTATTGGGTCATTTAAGCTCTATTTAACATGTCTAAATGTCATTCACAACATTTCTCTGAACTACTTTCGATTTAATTTCATTAAATTACCAGGTGATTTTAATTGAAGTACACTATCGTTCAAAAGTTTGGGGTCAGTAATATTTTTTTAAACATTTGAATGCATCCTTGTGAAAAGTATTAATATTAAGCAAGTGTGTATTAAAATGATCAAAGGTGACGGTAGAGACATTTATAAAGTTACAAAAGATTTCTATTTCAAATCAATGTTCTTATGAACTTTCTATTCATCAAAGATGAATGTATCACGTTTTCCATGAAAATAAGCTGCACAACTGTTTTCAACGTTGATAAGAAGAAGAAATGTTTCCTAAGCAGCAAATCCTCATATTAGAATGATTTCTGAAGCATCATGTGACACTGAAGTCTGGAGTAATGATGCTGAAAATACAGCTTTACATCACAGGAATAAATTAAATGTATTATATATTAAAATAGAAAACAGTTATTTTAAATTGTAATTATATTTCACAATATTACTTTTATTTTTGTAATACCTTACAAATATTACTGATATGAAATGTATTTTTGTCATACTGTATGTTTTATTAGGACAGTGTGTTTATGCTGTTTTTCTTTAAAACAATGCCTCTTGGTTTGGAATCTTCACTAAAGTCATCTGATCTTTTTAATGCCTGCAGTGCATAGAAATCCAGCTAACATGTAGATCTGTTATGGTAAAGTCATCAAGACAAACTGATTCATTCGTTCTTACCAAGACTTTTGAGCAGCAGAACCACATTTCCCAGGTTTGTTCTCTGGATCTCAGGGACAGTGGTCTCCTCCATCTCATGTTTAAAGGCCCAGGCGGTGTACAGCCTAAAACATTTCCCAGCAGCCACTCTTCCTGCACGACCTGCTCTCTGATTGGCAGAGGCCTGTGTGATAATACACCACATTATCTCTAATTCCACACATAAATGACCATTTTAAACTTCAATATTGCAATATGACCTAAATGAGTGACTCGTTGACAAATGATAATGTCAAACAATAACTTACTATCTCTGTATATTACTTCTCTATATGACACATATTACAAATTGAAATAATAATATCATTTCTATGTAACAACTAATATATACAACATCATTAGTAAATCTCTCAGGGTGAACGTGTGGATCAACTGCATTCTTGACAGATAATTGTGAGAGAATGTTTACGTCGTTTCTTAAAGGTTCTCTTACGCGTGAACAGGGTGTGACGATGAGAGATTCCATTCCTGTTCTTGCATTGTAGCTTTTTTGTTTGCAGAAACCTGGATCAATCACGTAGATGATGCCATCAATGGTCAGAGACGTCTCTGCGATATTTGTGGCCACCACAACCTACAGAAGAAAAACAACAAACCATTACCCAAGAACTTCATTTTCAGTGTTTAGTGTATTCATCAAGATGACATACAAAATAAACCTTCTAAAGAAAAATATTTACATAAGAATTTGCATTCGTTTTCGTTTTATTTTAGATAAAAGCATCTACTATTATGAATAAACAAGTATTTGTAGCTTTCCACAGACTTCAACAGACATGCTGCCCCCTGCTGGCCAACAAAGGGAATGGCGTACGTACTTTGCGTGCTCCAGGCGGAGTGGGATTGAAGATTTTGGCCTGCATGTCTGAGGGCAAGTTGGCATAGATGGGAAGAACAAGGAGCTCAGATATCTTAGAACCCAGTCTCCTACATCTCTCCTGTAGAAGTTCACAGCACGCCTCGATCTCCTCCTGCAACAGGACACAGTAAACATCAATATTACCAATATTTATTTTAATGCCATTATCAATAAACAGTGTAAAAAGACAGAAGGGGATGCAGGCTTGTATTGAGTGTAAATGTATGTAAATCTAATCAAGATTAATTCATACAAAAACCTTCATGGACCCTTTTCACAGACTGTCATGACGTTTCTACAGTTATCAACAAGTTTTAAGGTACACTATATAACTTTTGGCCCTGTAGTGGTTTAAAAAACAAAACTGTCTGCATTTTGTGGAAGAACATTGTTTTGGTTGTGCCTCGGCTCTGCGTGACTGTGTGAATTAATATGGTTTTCCAACTGCTCATAAAACATTTACTACTAGGCATAAGATAAATAATCCGTTTAGATGGAAAGGATCTCAAGCTGACTTGCTGAAGACATTACTGCAGCTTTACCCATTAATAGAAAATGCATGATTTATATGTTACAATCAAGGTGACTGACAGAGGGGAATGTGTGTCAAGCGAAAAATCTGTGTCAAGTTATTGGAAAAACATTAGCACGTGGCGTACTGCTATACTGTGACTCACTCAGATGTTAATAGATTTATGCGTTGATGGATACGGCTCGTGTCCATCCAGAAGGAAACTATGAACTTTAAACAGACTGAGTGTCAAGGACTGACCTGTCCTGTGAGGAAGACCAGTATGTCTCCAGTCGGCTGAGTGACATGGATCTGTAGCACTGACACCACACATGCTTCGAGATAGTCGGCCTCTGGAGCCTGAAACCAAAGACAATTGATATTAACAATGTGCAATGTACAAATAAATTAAGGCAATGGCTGATAATAAAAATTCTAAACCATTTAGTCTAAATAAATTAATAAAACATACATCTAAATCATTATAAATGCTAATAGTGAATTTATACATCATAACATTTTAATGCACAGTAAGAAAATTGATATTAGCTACATTCTAAGACAGATTTTTTTTTAAAATAACTACTCTACTGGGTAGAGTCAGTGTATATATCTTTGCTCGCGAAGGATGGATGGAACTACTATACCCAATCATGATACAGTCACCTATTACCAATTCACCTGCTAATTGTGGGCTGTTTCAAAACAGTTTAACTTAGATATACATATGTATTAGAGATCGCCCGGCCAGGGACCAGAATCAGCTATTTTTCCACATACTCTGCCCGGACCGGTGACGTCTTTCCAATTCCGAGTCTGTTTAGTTGCCAGAGGCACAGGCAACAACATCAGCTGCGCATTCTTGCTGTCTTCTGTCCGACGGCAAAGTGACACACACCCGCCTCCTGCCACTCACTCGTCTCATTCGCTCCAGTTAAATAGTTCTTGATTGAGTGATATCATAATTTTACTAATTCACGCAGGTTTCGCACTTACACCAAAAGCACACGCACCACTGATCTTTGGCGCACATATAAAGCCACCTCTCAAACAGCTTGTGAGTTGCAAGTACCAAAATGAGTGGCTTACTGGACTTAAAGTCAAATACACACAAAATGATGAGTATTCAGTTAAACAGTCAGTTTTGGAACGTAAATAGTTGAGAAAGATAAGGCAAATTGTGTAACAGTATATTGGATCAGTGAAGTATCTCTTAAAGTAACACTGTCATGTTAATAAAAGAACGAAAGACAAAGAGAAAATCACTCTCTGCTCTTGACTAAATAACTTTTGTAACTTTAATTGTAAAGTTAAATTTTTACAATAAAAACTATCCAGTGTTATGTTACATTTGATTACTTTAATTGCTGTAGTATTTCATTTAGCATTGAAGAAAAGTTGATTTTTTTTCTGTATATGCTGTCAATTATAGTTAGAGAGAAAATCAGAATTGGCCAAGAAAATTGCAATTGGTGTATAGGTGTATAAATATATACTGTGTAATACACATATACAGCTCATGGCATATTATCTAGTTCAACAAGAACAGAAAACACTGCACACGTGTATGACAAAACAAATGCTTTAACCATGTTCCATTACCTTTGTGTAGTAGATGTCCACAGGGAACCTGCGGCCTGGAATCCTAAATACAGGCGCGTCGTCAAAGAAGCTGGAGAAACGCTCTGTGTCTAGAGTGGCACTGGCCACCAGAACCTTCAAATCAGGGCGGAAACGTGCAATGTCTTTAATTAGACCGAAGAGGATGTCTGTGTGTAACGTTCGCTCGTGGGCCTCATCAATGATGATCACACTGATCACAGAGAAAGACAGCCAATCAGAACAGAGAATGCAACAATGAAAAGCAGACCTATATTAAAAAATAAATAAAAAGTCACAAATATTAATTCTGTATGTTTTTACCTGTAGCTGGCCAGGTCGGGCTCTGTAAGAAACTCTCTGAGCAACATGCCATCAGTCATGTACTTCAGGATGGTCCTCTCTGACGTACAGTCCTCAAAACGGATGCTGTAGCCCACCTGTGGGAAGCAAGACAACATTACTGAAACAAATTTGCCACAATTAAAAACATAATGCTCCATTATTACCAACACTACTCTTATGTACACAGACACAATGGCAAGCCTGCAGGCTCATCATGTATAAATCACACATTTAATAAGCAGATGGATTATGACCTCATTTCCTAGTTTGACATTCATTTCCTGTGCGACTCTAGCTGCTACAGACATGGCCGCCACTCTTCGAGGTTGAGTGCAGCCAATCTTCATTCCTCCTTCAGTGTAACCCTAAAAGAAAAAAGATCAAGAAATTACATTTAAAGTAAAGGGTTACTTCACACAAAAATAAAAATTCTGTCATACCAAACCCAAACTTTCTTCAGAACACAAATGAAGATATGTTAATGAAATCTGAGAGATTTCTGTCCCTCCATTGAAAGTCTATTCACTCAAAACTCGAACGATTCATAAAGAGATTGTAAAATAAAACATATCAATTGAGTGGTTTAATCCAAGTCTTCTGAAGAGACACAATCTCTTTTCAACATTTCATTTATGCTTTTATTCACATATAAACATTGATCATCCAACGTGCATTGTGAACTCAAATACGGAAAACGAAAGCTAATGCATTACCAATTTGATGCTAATGCACATTTGAGCGTCGACAAGAACCAATGAGGTTCATTCTCGTGTGTTGCGCAGCATGTTTGAGCTTCTGAAAGAATCAATCAGGTTTGTTCTTGTGCATCAAGCAAGTATGGTTGAGCTTCTGTTTACCAAGTAAGTTCTTGACGTGTTCCCTGATCACTGTTTATGTGAAAATAAAAGCCCAAATTAAATCTGTTTATCATATAAAGCAATTCACTTTTTAAGTCTCAGAGCATTGGGTGAAAAGACTTTAAATGCATTAAAATGATCTTAATTTGTGTTTTGAAGATGAACAAAATTCTTATGAGTTTGGAATGACATCGGAGTGAGTAAATGATAAATGATAAATGAACAAACCATTTAATATACTACTGTTGTGCCGCTATTCTGATTTTAAGCACAGAAATGTGTAAATTGGATGGAAACTTAGCTAATGTGAACTACTGAATCAATCTATTGATGCAAACTATGGCACCAAACCCCAATAAAGACTATCTCTAAAAAAATATCTATTGTTGCATTAATGTTTTTTTCCAGTCATAGATTAAGTTAAGAGGGAGTTTAAGAGGATCTACATGTTCCTGATTACTTTATATGCTCATGTGAAACCTAGAAATGGAACTCCACTGGATCCACACAAACCCTGAGCTTAAAAGCTATTGGCAAATAAATGTTTTATTATAAGCACGTACATCTTCCACAAGATACTGAGGGATCTGGGTGGTCTTGCCGGATCCGGTTTCCCCCTCTATGACCAACATCTGGTGGTGTTTGATGGCAGCTAGAAGATCTTCTCTGTAAGGAAAGATGGGCAGGCTGCGTCTCACTTCCTGGATGGACTGCTTCTCTTTTTCAGCTTGTGATATCTCAGGTTCGCTTTCCTACAGTTCAAAAACAGGAAGATACAAGATTGAATCTCTGTATTAAAGACATACAGAAATAGAGCTGTGGAATATAATCATTTTTACGATGCATCACAATGCTGATGTGAACGATTCTGCATCGATGCATAAAAACGAAATAATCAAAATGTAAACAAATAGGCCTATTATATACATATTAACGTACTTTTTTTGGTAAATAAAGTACTCTTATTACAGGCTATATTAATAAAAAAAAGATATGCATGTCCTTCGTAAGCAAAGCACTTGCGTCTGTTACAGAATTTCACAAAAGGAACATGCATAATTGTTAATCAAACAATAAAAGAAAAGAGGGAGTCACTCTGGTCTTGACTGAATAACTTGTAGCTGTTATAATAATCAATTTATTCATAATAAATACACTAAAGACTATGCAGACTGGCTATTTTTACATTTGATTATGCACTTAACTATTTTGTGATTGTAATCAAAATATTACTATAATAACTACACTGTGATTATTAATATAATAATTATTATTAATAAAAGAATTGGAGGAAAAGATGAGGCAAGTGAAGATTCACACCTCTATACAGAAATATAATTACACAGAATATCATTTCTGAGTGATGTCAACCTTCTCTGACAGCGTTCCCTTCATGGTAATGGCCGTGCTGACGAAGTTGATCATCTCCTCTTCCTCTAAAATGAGCTGATACTTCTCCTGCTCCTCCTTTATCCGCCGTTCCCGCTCTTCTCTGGCCCCAAACTGCAGGGTAGCGGTGGCCACTCTCGCCTCCTCCCAGCGGCCCTGCTCCCCGCCTCCCTCTCTGGGAGTCTCCTCAAACTCCAGATCCATTTCTTTTTGAGGAATAGACTGAAAGTAGTGGAAAAATAGGAGAAGAGAAAACCAATCAAATTCATTAATTAAAGTTACGTATGTAAAATAAATTACTCCATGGTTATTTAAAATAAAATAAAACATTGTTAAAATTTCCAGCAAAAGCAACTATTTGTAAAAGTTTGGGGTCGGTATGTTTTTGAAAGACTTCTTTTACCCTCACCAAGGCTACATTTACTTGATAAAAAATATAGTAAATCAATACAATAACTTAAAAATAACTTTTTTATTTGAATATATATTTTGAAATGTAATTTATTCCTGTGATGGCGAAGCTGTATTTTCAGCATCATTACTCCAGTCTTCAGTGTCACATGACCCTTCAGAAATCATTCTAATATGATGATTCGCTGCTCAAGAAACATTTATTACAGTTGTGCTACTTTTTGTGAAAACTTCGATGAATTTTTTCAAGATTCTTTGGTATTTTGGTATTCAGTATTTATTTGAAATACAATTCTTTGGTAACATTATAAAACTCTTTACTGTCACTTTTGATCAATTTAATGCGTCCTTAATAAAAGTTATAACTTAAAAAAGAAAAAAAAAATATTTATAGCTTGATATTTCATTTTGATCACTGATTTAAATATTGCAGCATTGCCATTTTGAGTGCACTCTTAGACATTACCTTGTTTCTATTCTCTTCTGGCATGTAGTATCTGTTCTTTCTCTCCTCTTTTTCTTTAGCTCCTGCTTTCTTGTAGTCTCGGGCCAGGTCTCTGATCTGCCGCTTGTAATCTAGATCTTTCCTTTCCTTAGTGGTGAGTTTCTGAGTGGAGAAGAGGTATTCCTCGTCCGCAATTTCAGCCTCGAGGTCTTCCAGCTTCTCCTGCTCTCTTTTGGTCAGATACTGCCGACGTGACTGTTTCCTTAACTCTGGAAGCTGAAGAGACCACATTGAATGTCAACAGGTATCAATCACAGCCGTCTTATACGGATTACTAAGAACTGGAATGTTGTATTAAAAGGGTTATGGCAATCGGGTTAACATGCTTACATAGAGCTGCTATAAAGCCAAAACAATCTATGTTACTTTAATTTCCTATTATCACAGTAAAGCAGCTTTGGAACAATCTACTTTGTTAAAAGCGCTATATAAATGCCATGTAAAGAAAGTTTCTCACCATTTTCCTTTGATCCTCTTCAGCCATTTTGTGCTTTTTCTGAGCTTCCTCATAAGCCTAATATGATGATGAAAACAGACAGCGCAGATCATCAGCCCTCATATTTTACCAAATCATACCGAGATCCATCAATAGTAAACTAGCAGACTTTATTTTGTTGGATGATGTATTTTGCATTACCTTTTTGTCATTTCTTTCAAGGACGTGTCTTGTCTTGTCTTTGTCTTTCTGTTTCACTCGTTCAGCAAATGCGTCCCTCTCCTCCAGATCTTGAATTCTCTCTCTCTCTTCCCGCTCCCATTCTTCCTCGTCCTCCTCTTTAGCAGCTTTTCTTGGCTCATCCATGACCTTATTGCTGAAAGAGGCAGAAATCAAACAAGAGAAATAAAGCATTGAGGAAACAAAGCACAATAATAAAACGAATAGTTCTCACTTTCAGATTGAATGAACCACATTTAAAGCCTTTAATTGAGAATGTTCATTTCTATGATTTAGTGCATGCAAGGAAGTGCTAGCGGGTTTATTGAAATGTTAGGGGAAAACAGTGTAAAAACATTTAGATATATTGTATTTGTTTTTATACAATTAAATACATAATAATACATCTAACAGTACAGTACTATAATGAGTAGAAAAAAATTCATTTGCAACTTCATAGAAACTAAATATTTTCAGAATAATACTTTGACATATATATTTGTCTTTATAAATTGTCTTTATACAAGCACCTATATAGACGCTTTTTAGATTTTAGGATGGGAGTCTCTCACACAAGAATCATATTTGGGGGTCTGTGGCATCTAAAATATTGAAAACCCAATCACCTCTTTTTCTTGTCCTCTTCACTGGATGATGGACTTTCCTCACGCTTGTGTCTGAAGTTTTTCCGTTTCTTTCCTTTGTCCCGGTCTTTGCTTTTCTTCTCTTTTCCTCTTTCCCCAGCTGTCTCTCCATCACTCTCACTGTCCTCCAGAAGAGTGTAGGTTCTGTTCTTTCTCTCAATTTCCATGACGTGTCGTTCAATCGCTCGGGCAGGTTTTTCTACCACATGTTTTTTGGGAGCCTGAAATGGAGGGTCAGAACATAGATATGTACAGTAAATGTATGTCTCAGTTTAGGAATTCCATTAAACATACTGTCTGATAATAAAACCATACTTTGTTGTACAGCTCATGTGCAAACGCTGTGATTCTTTGATCAATGTCAATGGTTCCGGTTTGCTGAAGCCGAGCCACAAAGTCCTGAGGTCCAGAAGACTTCTTCACCAGACCGATCATGAACTGAGCCACATATCTGTCACTCAAACCCAGGATGTCATGGAGCTGGTCACTAACCCACTGTTCCAGATTGGCCATTGTGACTGTGCACAAAAACATAACACATCTATTTTATACAATTCTGCGTCAACATGTTATTCAACATAATATAAAAGTGAATCACAAAACATCCATCCATTGTGCACAGATATGTGCAATGATGACAAATATTTACTAGATAACACAGACAAATGAGCAACACGTTCAAAACTGTGGGTGACCGACTTGAATTCAATATTTTATTAAACTAAGCCGTCAAATCTTATTTCTAATGATAATTATGAACACAAGAAAAATCTGAGTGAAGGCTGAGATTGTTTTATTCCGATACTGATCGTGTAAATGAACCGCAGGTCAACACTAGACTAGATTATTAAAATTTATTGACTAGTACTTTGAAGATCTGACCCATAAATTCAAACGCACCGTGTACATAAAGTATTGTGGTTTATGCACATATACAATAAAAACACGACAGCATCTTAAATCATAAGAAACATTAGACTTAACGTTACGTTAGTAGTGCCTCCACACGCTTTCTCCTATGAAAACATTAACACTAAGTTACTTCCGGGTAAAAAAAAAGACACATTTCCGGGTCACTGTTTTCTTAATGCGACCTGTCAAAATAAAAGTCTGTGTAAAACCTTCGAACGTGACGTAGCCATAGACACAAAATAAACGAGTAGAAAGTTAACTGGCGTGAAATAGGGAAAACGTTGTAGTTGTCGCTACTGATTGATCTGAATAATACATCAGAATAAAAAGTAAATTATCGCCGGTGTAACTGCGTGGTCACGTGGTACCGGCTAGTTTTCTCTACGCGAATCGGAATTATTATTTTGTCTTTATTAGATAAGGCATGTTTAAAGTCATTTTATATATATATGTCTGTGTGTGTTTATTTCAGGTACCACACGCTTGAATACAATAGATTATAACGTTTATATATTTTAGTGTTCAACTCTTTCCATCGAGTCGTAAAATTGGAATCCTTCCATGTCAGAATACAAGTCCAGCGTAAATCGTGAAGAGCACCAGATGTTTTCTTTTGCTTACAATACAAATTAAAATATGTTCAGGTGGACGTGTTAATACGGATAAGCATAACACATGCACTTGATGTTAAAACATGAGATAATATCTTAATATGACACAATATAGGCTACCGGTAGCCTATATCATGTTTTAAAGCGCACAATTATTTTCAGTGAATGGTATGGGGTTTCATTTTTGCCACAAATGAGTTGACTGCTTTGTACTACACATTTGTCCTTATCAAAAGTCATTGCTTAGTTGTTCACATAAATTAGTATGTTGTTGGGTATGTTCTCTGTTTATATTGTTCTGTCGTTCTGTCATCTTGCTTTGTTGTCCTTACTGTCTTCCTGTTCTGTCATCCTAACTGTTATCTTGTCGTAGATTACAGAGTAAGATTACAGGACGTCAGTAATGACGACAAGACAACAGAGAAGATGACAGAACAGTACGACAGTAAGGACAACAAAGCAAGATGACAAAACAAATTGACATAAACAAAGATTATACACAAACATATACTAATTTATCTGAAAGAGTAGGAACAATACGGACGACAGAACAATACGATATAAACAGAGAACACACACATCAACATTTACTAATTTATCTGAACAACTAGGCAATGTCTGTTGCAAGAACGAATGTAGGCCTATAGGACAAAGCACAAAGCAGGCGACTAATTTTTGGCACAACTGAAACCTCATACTAGGCAGGTCTTGACCATATTACATGTTCCATATCACTTGACTTCATCAACACTAATCAGAGGTGTAAAGTCCAGGGGTTAAAAAGTAAAAGTCCTGCCATATGTTTATTCCAGCCATGAACTCAGCCAGCTTATTTCACTAATTAGTTCTTTCTCCTGGCTGAAAAACTGTGCTAATTAGCAAATCCAGGTGATTGCAACAAAATGCTGAGGAGGAGTTTTACTTTCTGAACCTGGACTTTATACCTCTGACAATAATTTCAGTTATTTCATACAGTCCTTGCAGCCTACAACAGTAAAAGAATCAAAACCCAAAATGACACTGACCAAGCAAATAAATATAGTAAACAACAGGATAAAAACAAGATATTATTTCCATGTTTTTGCCACAAAATTATGTTTTATTATCTAAAGAAAGCACATACTCTCTTTCTCCCGCTCTCTCTCCACTCAAATGCACTCACATACAGTACGGACACACAATCACACAGATCCGCATTGTCAGCGCTGCTTTGGCTATTTGATCAAAATAGTAGTTTAACAACTAAAAAGCTACATTCATTTCTCATGAGGTATAATGGCGCTGTTTTTGAAACAGGTAAACTTACAGTTTCACTATTAGTAGAGATGCTGCTGCCGAACAGTCTTGAGACATGCACAAACTCTTTTGGAGAGAGAGAGAGAGAGTGAGAGAGAGAGAGAGAGAGAGAGAGAGAGAGATTGAGCATGTATGAAGTGGCTCTCAACAGCGTTCGGCAGCAGCATCTCTTACGAAACTGTAAGTTTAACTGCTTCAAAAACAGCGCCGGTATTACCTTATTAGAAATTTATGAAGCTTTTAAGTTGTTAAACTATTTTACTGATAAAATCATCAGAGCAGCGCTGACAACACATTTCTGTGTGAGAGTGTGTTCATACTGTGTGCGTTTCGAGTGGGAGAGAGAGCAGGAGAAAGCAATTTGTGCAAAAAAATGTGGAAATAATTTGTAGTTTTAATCCTATTGTCTACTATATTTATGGACTTGGTCAGTGTCATTGTGGGTTTTGGTTTTATTTGTTGTTGTAGTCTGTTGGACCTTTGAAATAACTTAAATCCTTTAGCGAAGTAATATGGACAATGCTGATTTGATGCTCAAAAAAACATTCATTATTATTATCAATGTTGAAATCAGTTGTGTACAATTTTTTTCAGGATCCTTTGATGAACAGTAAGTTTGAAAGAACAGCATTTCTTTTAAATAGAATCGTTTGTAACATAATAATGTCTTTACTGTAACCTTTGATACATTTAATTAATACTTGATGAATACAAGTATTGATTTATTTTATTTATTTCCCAAAAAAAATTAACCCCAGTACTTTTGAACAGTAGTGTTACAAAAGCTTTCTATTTCAGATAAATGCTGTCCTTTGAACTTTCTACTCATCAAAGAATCTTGAAATAAAAATGTAAATAACTGTTTTCAACATTGATAATAATGAGAAATGTTTCTTCAGTATATTATAATGATTTCTGAAGAATCATGTGACACTGAAGACTGGAGTAATGATGCAGAAAATTCAGCTTTGATCAAATAAATTACACTTTACTATTATATTATTCACATAGAAACAGCTGTTTTAAATTGTAATACTATTTTACAATATTACTGTTCTTTTGTATTTTTAATCAAATAAATGCAGCCTTGTTGAGAAGAGACTCTTTTTTTAAACATAAAAAAATCTTATCGATCCAAAACCAAAACGGCAGTGTATATTTAGCAAAGAATGTTCAATATGCTCATTAAGACAATGTATTTTCAGTCTGATCGATGACGAGTAGGCCTAGCTTTCGATAATATGCCTATAGATGTAGCCTACTAATGCTCAACAAAGTTTGGAAAAACTGCTGGCTCTTGTAGCACCTATTATGGATTTTTGAAAATTATCATTCATGTAGTGTGTAACATAGATCTAAGTGAACAAAAACATCCTGCAAAGTTTTAAATATGAAAGTTCACCGTATACAAAGTTATTGTCTCTCAAAAGTAAGAGTCGACTCTGAGTCGCTGATATGAATCGATAGACGACCGATGCTTTTTCTCTGTCTAGATGACGTCAACTTGACAAGTTATTTGAATAAGATACGCCCACTCATTGCGCTCGTAGACGCCAGGGAAAACTTTAAAACATCATGTAGACGAGACGTTCTGAAGTGCGACGCAAAACGGCAAAAGCGAACTTTTTTCATCTGCCCCGTGAGGAGCATTTGAAGACTAAGTGGCTACAGTTCATATATACAACTATACCACAGAAGTATAGCCGTTCAGAAGTATACCTTAGCCCGGACCTTGTGCTTTGTTCGCGTCATTTTGAAGATGATTAACGTTACTTCACAAACATAAATGCTGTAAAATATGGATTTGCGAGCCGGCTGATATTGAAGGAAGGTACCTAGTTTATTTGGATCAGCTTTCTCCTCCGAATCACAACTTGTAAGTATTATTAATATTAATAATTGCTTCTTTTATGTTTTATGTATCATGCCCAATAATTATTTTGTGTGTTGTGTACGTACAGCGCAGCTTTTATAGTCTTCAATGTCAATTGTATTGAAATATGTGAAGTGTTTGTCGTTGTTATTGGAGTTGTCATAAAGAATAGACTATAGAGCAATAACGTTACCTCGTAGTACATTACGCAAACAAAGACTGAATGTGCTTTTACCACTGAACTTTGGGCTATGGTCGCTAACATAACTCAGCTTAAATTCCTTCTCTTATTTTGAATTTTTTACTACAAAGCGGTGCAATATAATCATTATTATAACACAAATTGATAAAAGCATTGTACACTGTACTCCGTGTTAACCAATAGAAGTATTATCTCTGTAAACACATTTTACTTATACACACATTGTCAATCACAACTGCCTGGGTCATCTGACCAATCACCGCAGATTAGCGTCATGCAAAGGCGGGGTTTGGAAAAATGAGTCGTAGAACGATTCATATGGGAGTCACTGAGCAAATCAGGTAAAAATAAATGCATATTATAAAACAACAAAAGTGTTTTTTGTCATTGCATGCTTGTAAAACTGTTGTTGGGGACACCCAAACCAATATTAGGAACATTTTAAATGCCATAATAGGTGCCCTTTAATGGATTGCATTAAAAAAGCTAATAAACAATGTGAAACATTCTCTTAATAATATTGTGAAATGTGTTGCTTTCATTTCTTCATCTAAACCACATCAACTGATTAGACAGGAAGAGGTCTATAAAAGCATCACCTCTACCCTGACAAAGCATAACATGCGGAACAACGTTTATAAACGCCTGAGATAAAGCGAGGCTCAACTCTTTTGGCAGAACTTGACATGCACTGTTAGAATCGTCTACTTGCATACCAAATATAATTTTGGTTAATTAAAATACATTTTTGGTTTCAATCTATAGATTTTGTGACTCGTGAGACTCGTTTTTGTTTGGAGTAGGCTAAGTTACCTAAATGGGGGGATTAATGAGTGATGGCTGCAGACCATGTGTTATTATATGTGGTGTATTACTGCTGTCCTCCGTCATGGGATACAGACCAGTAATTATTGTTCACGGACTATTTGATGGACCCAAGCAGTTCGAGATGTTGGCGAAATTTATCCATCAGGTAAGCACTATCTATCGATCTATCTATTGAAATAAATGCTCTTCTATTTTTAATTAGTTTAACTACATACAATAAAACTGCATTTTATTTGCATAACATTTTTGCTATATGCAATCTTTTATATATACAGTACTATTTTGTGAAATGTAGGTGAGGTGAGGTGAGGAGGTGATGGGAGGAGGGGAGGGGGTTAATTTAAGAAACATAAATGCTCTTCTATTTTTTTTTTATATTACATTTCATCCCCTTGGAATTATAAGGTTCTATCTGACATTTTTGTCGAAATTGAGTTATTCACATATTCTTATTCAGTGACAACTTATTTACATTATGTGATGTGTTTTGTACATTTAGGGTCCCTGTTATTTTTATGTTTGAAAGAAACTTGTTCCCCATACACATTTTCCTATATGTAATGCAAAAACTTTGAAGCTCAATATCTCAAAACTGCTCAGAACGCAGATAGAACCTTATAATTCCAAGGGGACGATTTCTCATTTCCAAACAAATTCCTCTATAAAACTACATACAATAAAACTACATAAAACTTGCATTACATTTTTGAATGGGTACATTTTGGGGTCAAAAACACCTACCTGTTTTAGAACATCACAATCTAAGGTTTAAGTTGCATAACCGTTTTTAAGTTGTTAAAACACTTGGGGCATAGTTCTCCTTTTCTATATCTAATTTGAAACCCATTAACTTCTCTTTTCACTTAGTCTCACCCAGGAACCAATGTGACCACAATAGCCCTGTATGACTACATTGCCAGTATGAAGCCACTGTGGCAACAGGTAGAGAGCTTCAGAGAGGCCATCAGACCCATCATGAAGAGCGCTGAAGATGGTGTCCATCTCATATGCTTTTCACAAGGTCATCTAAACTCATTAATCTAATCATAAGCTGTTAGTTATATGCACTACCATTCAAACTATATTTTTAAGGTGCTTATTCTCACCATGGCTGCATTTATTTGATTAAAAATACAGTACAAACAGTACATTTGTGAAATATAATTACAATTTAAAGTAACTATTTTATATTTGAAAGTGTAATTTATTCCTGTCTGTAATGGCAGATCTGAATTTTCAGCAGCTCCATTATTCTTAATATTTACGTTAAAATTGTGATGCATATTTTCAGCATTCTACAATTAATAGAAAGTTCAAAAGAACAGCATTTATTTGAAAAACTTTTTTTTGTAACAATATTGTCATTTTTGATCAATTTATTGTGTCCTCACTGAACAAAAAATTTTCTCAGGTGGTTTGATATGTCGAGGACTTCTTGCTACCCTTCCTACACACAATGTTCACTCTCTGATATTACTGTCTTCACCAATAGCTGGCCAGTATGGAGGTCAGTCAAATCCTCCCTAAACTACACACCACAACATCTGTTTTCTCTAAAGAAACTTCAAACACATTAATTAATAAAGTTCTTTGTCCATGCTTCTACAGATTCAAATTATTTGAAAAACTTTTTCCCTATATTCATCAAGTCAAAACTGTACTATTTTTGTTACACTACACGTGGACAAAAAATATCTATCTGCAACTACTGGAATGGTAAGCAGATGTGTCACTTTCACGCAACCATTTGTTCACTGTTCTGCATTTCATTTGATTTACAGCGAGTCTTATTCTTTGCCTTTTTCTTTCTGTAGATCCACACCAAAGAGAGAGATACTTAAAGAACAGCAACTATCTGGCTCCACTCAATGGAGAGATAGAGCATGCCAATTTAACAGGTCATTTAAGATTACACTATTATATCTGCAACTCAGATGGTTGTTTGTGCACTTTCAGTTCAGTGGCCTTGAGTCATGTTGTGTTATGCTTCTGTTCCCTCTCAGCGTGGCGAGACAGCTTCCTGCGCATAGAGACACTGGTGCTGATCGGCGGACCAGATGACGGCGTTATTACACCATGGGAGTCAAGGTCTCTGCATCAGTGTTATTATTATTTTGAATGAACTTTTATCTTTATATTCTTAGTTTTCATGTTAATATTAGTTTATTTTTAGTTGTTTTATTATGTGCTTTTGTTACTTTATTATTATTATTTTTACCATTACTATTTAGGTTTAACGGGATAGTTGACCCAACAGTCATCATTTTCTCACCCCCAAGTTGTTCCAAACATGTATACAATTATTTCTTCTGTTGAACACAAAAGAATATATTTTGAAGAATGTCGGACACCAAACAGTTGAAGTGACTGTACAAATGTACAATGGAAGTCAATGGGGGACCATCAATTTTTTGGACACCAACATTCTTCAAAATATCTTCCTTTGTGTTCAGCTGAAGAAAGAAACATAAAGGTTTGGAACAACATGTTTGTCATCTCTAAAATTTAGGTCCTGAATAAAACATACTCGCCGTTTCATATTTTTTTGTTTATCTCTTTTTCCCCCACAGTATTTTCGGGTTTTATGACAGTAGTGAAACAGTGGTTGAGATGGAAAAGCAGGATGTGAGTTGAAGCGGTCATTTTCAAGGCAACATTAATTAGTTTAAGTTGTTCATGGATTTGCTAGTGCATTTTAGTAATCCTAACAATTTTCCCCTCTCCCCAGTGGTATCTAAGAGATGCTTTCGGCCTGAAAACATTAAACTCAAAAGGAGCCGTGGTCAAGTATGTCGTCCCTGGTGTTCAGCATACATCCTGGCATTCAAACCTCACAGTCTACCAGAATTGCATAGACAAGTGGCTCACCTAATCTACAGAGACAGAAACAAACTGATGGCCTCGCATGCATGTGCACAACCCTGAATGTAATCATGTCTTGTGCAGATTATGATTGTACTCCTGTTAATCACCTAAGATATTTTCTTTGCTTATAACAGAATGTGATAATTTATTATATGTGTAGACAATGAATGATTTTCTGCAGTAGTTTTTTTTATGTAAAATCAGTTTGAATATTGTGAGCAGATTATTTTGTTAGTTTTCTAATTCTATTTATAGAGATACTACAGGACTAATACAGGTGAAACTTGAAAAATTAGAATATTGTGTAAGTTCATGTATTTCAGTAATTCAAATTAAAAGGTGAAACTAATATACTTAGTATGTATAACTACATGATTCTACTTTTCAGAGGGCCAACATTTCTGTATTTAAAATCCTTTTTTTATTGATTTCATGAAATATTATAATTTTCTGAGATTTTTAATTTGGGGTTTTCATAAACTGTAAGCCATAATCATCAAAATTATAACTTTTGCACAATATTCGAATTTTTTGAGTTTCACCTGTATTTTGTTTTACTAAAAATAAATTATTAAATTGTTATAAAAAAGTATAATGATTGCAAGAAAATGTGTGTGTGTTCATATATTAGTACCATTCAAAAGTTTGGAAACATTACTTTAATGTATTTGAAAGAAGTCTCTTATGCTCATCAAGCCTGCATTTATTTGATCAAAAATACAGAAAAAGATACAGGGTTTTTTTGGGGGGTTTTTTGGAACCTATGATAGGATTCATTGATGAATAAAAAGTAAAAAAAGAACTGCATTTATTCAAAATATATATATATCCTTGCTGAATAAATAATTGCTTTCTTTCAAAAAAAAAAGAAAGAAAAAAATTAAACCCCAAAACTTTTGAACAGTAGTATAGCCTATATTTTTTACACAAGATTTCCAATTTAAATAAATGCTGTTCTTTTTTCTTTTTCTTTTAAAAAAAAAAAAAAACTTTATTCATCAAAGAATCCTGAAAAAAGTATCACAGGTTATAAAAAAATATTAAACAGCACAACTGTTTCCAACATAATAAATAAGCATATTAGAATATTTTTTTAAGGATTATGTGACACTGAAGGGTAATGATGACAAAAGTTCAGTTGCATTACAGAAATAAATTAGGATGTTATAGTGTTCACATAGAAAACCATTATTTTAAATTGTAACAATATTTCACAAATAATTATCTCGTTACATTTTTTAAGTTAAATATTGAAAGGTAAATCTCGTCTTTAATGCGCATGGTTGTGCAAACAGCTGGAGTGCGCCACGCAGCTGCGGGTTTAAACCATAGACTGTGGTTTAAACAGGTATTTATGATGACGTCACCAAGGTAGAGTGGGCGCGCGGTGACTGCCACTCTGGGTCGGACGCGCGAGAGCTCCTGTTCGAGACCGAGGAAGTACTTCCTGAGCCTCGGTAAGTGACTTATGTACTTTTGCGATTGTAGTGGGATATTTTCGATTCTCGTAACTTATCTGGTCAGGTGACGACTGTGTTGAAAAGTTGTTTGGTCTATCATATCATGTTTTGTCCTCTGCAGGGTCATTCTGACATTCCGTGAAGCCAAAAGTCAGTTTCGCGTTCATATCAGCTGCGTTTAAAGCGCTCTGATAGAGGTTTTAAATAATATTGAGCACACGAGAGTAAAACAGGGTTGCTGAGATTAGTCGTCGTGTGGAAAGCTCTCAGTGCCAACGCGTCACTTTTTTACATACTTTGTGTTTTCAATCTGCGCCTCGTGCTAG
Source organism: Semotilus atromaculatus (assembly GCA_031834385.1). Classification (NCBI taxonomy): domain Eukaryota; kingdom Metazoa; phylum Chordata; class Actinopteri; order Cypriniformes; family Leuciscidae; genus Semotilus; species Semotilus atromaculatus. The sequence continues at coordinate 19,341,937 of JAULUF010000015.1, forward strand.
GCTTTCATAGATTTGATTTAAAGTAAAAGTTCACCCAAAAATGAAAATACTGTAATGATTTATTCATCTGAAGGTGTTCCAAACCCTTTTGTTTTGTGAAACAGCGATGTTATGCAGACTGACAGCCACAGTCACCGTTCACTTTCATTGAATGGGGGGAAAAAGTGCCTGTCAGTCTCTAACATTGTTTTTGACATTTCCTTTTGGGTTCCAAGGAAGGGAGCAAGTCATACAGGTTTGTAGAAACATGTTGAGAGTAATTTGTTGTGGTGATATATTTTTTTTTTTTTTTTTTTCATTTTGGGTGAACTAAGCTAGTGTGGCATCTACTTAAATTCTTCATCGGGTTTGTTTTATAAAGCGTGTGTGTGTGTGTGTGTGTGTGTGTGTGTGTTTAGTGCTCAAGGCCAGTGTCCCAGCCCATGTAAACATTGACTGTCATTAGGGGAGAGTAGGCTGTCATTCACTGGATCCACCCCAGCCAAAGGACAACGGTGAACAACCAAACAGTACAACTAGCCTACTGGCAGATTTACTCAGGTGTGTAGAGTATATAAACTGTGCTAGAGGGCTTTAAATCACTCAGATGGTTATGGATCATGCTGTATAATTTTGTAAATGATTATTTTATCCCCATGGTACACTCAAGGAGAATTTCGAAGAATGTTTACCCTGATGTCATTTATCATGACATATTTATCATGATTATTATTTGGGGTGATCTATTCCTTTAAATTATTATCTACCTTAATTATTTTATACAAAATATCTTTGCCATGGCTTCATCCACCAGCACCCATTGTGCATTTCTTTTTTTCTGAATGCTTATAGTTTGTTTATTATTCTTAATATTATTATAGGGCACCTGCTGTATTCATGATGACTACAAGAGGTAAAAGTGAAGGATGCCGCATCTGTGGGAATGACCTGCAGGGTAACCAGCGGCGATGGTTGTATGCTGGTCAGAACAGAAAGGGGGCACAACCTCAGACCCCAACAGATTTTTCTAGCAAGGGAAGCTTGCCCAGATCAGCACAAAGCAGCCCATGGGGTATGAACTGCAGAACACATTTCCAACAACTTACATTTGTTTGGTATTACTGAATCATTTTTAAAATGTTATCAAATGAAACCGAGGGGAAAAATGCATATTGCTGCATAATTAATTTGTGACGCTATTAAAGTATTGTTTAGGGTTTAGATAATCAGATTTAAAAAAAAAAAGAAGATATTTAAATATAATTATGTTCCTGTTTTCATTTTTTAATTCTAGGCAGCACTTTATCTCTCAGCTCCTCCCGTTCGCTCTCGAATTCTCGCGGCCTGCTCACCCCTACGAAAGGAATCGACCTGCTCAGTGTGCTGACACACATATTAGAGCAGCCTGTACCACGCGGGGCCGGTCAGGGGGAGTTTTTGTGTGGCAAGTGTGTGTCCGTTCTGGAGCGAGTTTTCAAGTTCGACACCGTTATCGCCCGAGTCCGAGTGCTGTCGAATGAGAGACTCCAGAAGCTCACTCAGGAAAGGGACAAGATTAGGCGATGGGTGCGAAGCATGTACGATCAGCGCCACTCTATTAGTTCAAGGAGAAAAGAAAGCTCCAGTGAGGATGAAGGGGACAGGAAGGATTCGGTAGGGGAAGGATACCGAGAAATCCTGAGGGACAACATGGCCCTCTCCGAGTACGAATGGTGGTCCGAGAAAGCCGAGTCGTGTCCGTATTATAGGAAAACGGGGAAACGGTGTCATCAGGGCAAGAAGTGTGAGTGTTGTGACTCCTTGAGGGTGTCCGACTCGGACTATGAGTCCGTTTGTGGGATTCCACGTCACTTGCCCGATCAAGCCTTCGCCTCATTGGGCCTCTCTCGAGACAAATCCAGCAGCATGCCCCTTCATTGGTTGAGCGTGCCATCTGTCAGATCAAGCCCCGCCTCTCTGTCTGGTTCCTGTCATTCTTTGCGATCTCGATCTCGCACCACCTCCATCCAATCGCTGGACTCAATAGACGGCACTGATGCGTTTGATTGGCAAGAGGAGCATTCGGCCATTATAGACACCGTTTTCAAAGAGTTGAGGGGAATTGAAGGAAAGCCGGTAAGGTCACCTGCTGGAAGTCGTATTCCCGTGTTAGGCCGAGGGGACGTGCAGAATGGGAAGGATGAGGTAGATCTGAAAGCAGGGTTAGTGAGGGTCCTACATTTCAGAGAGGGGGACAATGGGACGGAGGATGAGTTTGAAGAAGAGAACAATGACATCCTGACCGAGCTAAAAGATGACTTTATACCATTACAAAGAGAGGTGAGGGCTGTTGGAGTGTTTTATAAAAATATTCTACCTCTTTTTCAAACTTTGCCATTCATTTTTATCTCTTTTCTTTAGTCGTCTACAGTTAGGGTGCACCTTGCTGTGAAGCAGTTGCGTGAACAACTTGTTCAAGCTCAGGCTCGCATCAGAACTCTTGAGGCTCAGCTCAGGGAGACCAACAAACCAGCAACCGATGCTCCTGCCAAGCAGTTGAAGTCTCCGCAAGTGGTGAGAGGGACGGGACAGGGATAATTACGTTTAATGGCATGGTGCACTGAAGTGTGCACTGTGAGCATTGTTTTTTGGAGACTTAGCACAGCAAGCCTGAGACACACCCTCTCCTAATCTTTCTGTTGACTTTTTGTTTTCGAATTCGGTTTCAAATGATGCCTTATACAGGGCATATTACAGAAGGTGTGTATGTGGATGTTTTTAATAAGACACAAACACACCTCCTCCAAGAATCTTCCCAAACCAGAGGAGTTTGCCCTGGGCTTTAGTTGCAGTTTCTTTCATAACAGGTTTTACAGCTGCTGCATTTTGATGTGCTTTTCTCTCTTTAAGCCTTAATCATGTAGGCTATTAAATATGTTATAATTTTCAACCAAATTATCAAGAATCAATTAATAAAGTTAGTCCAGACACTTTTAAGCCATTTTAAGAATTTTATTGCATTAGATGACGAAATATAAAATTTATTTGATCAAATTTATTTTAAAGAAAGATTTAACACACCTTTCAAGTAAAATGTTTCATAAAAAGAAACTTGTAAGGATAAAACAGTACGTTGTTAATATGTTAATTGAAATAAAGCAGGACATAGAATATTAATATTAGATGAAAAAAAAATTGCATGACAATTAGAAATAAGTTTTAAGTTTAAAAAGCACAAAAATATACTACATAAAACTGAATAAAAATCACAAAAGCACATAGCAAAATTACTAAAATGGAAACTAAAAATATAAAAAATAAAAGCTAACTCAAAATATTAATAAATAATATGTAAATGATACTAAAAATAAACCTGCATAGAAGTATTTGGGCACGTTGTTAAAGCCAAATAATATATTCATAGTGATGAACTACACCTGTTCTTTTGGGACACCTGTGTGACTTTGAGGAGAGCAGAGGGTACGTTTACACGGAAACCATGTACTAAAAACGGAAAAGTTTTTCCTTCACGTTTTTTGCGTACAGATGACAACGTTTTCAAAACGATCCCCGTTCACACTGATCCTTGAAACGATTAAAACACTGTATTATGCTGCCAGGCCATAAAGAAACCCTATGAGTCTATAGACTGAACACGTAATATGCATGACATCACCGTTTTCACAAATAAAGTTGTGGACACCGACTTTATACATCAACTAAAAATCACCTCAACATCAGTTTTTACAATTAATTGCAAAAATGGCTCAGAAGAAAGAAGTTAATTCTGAGAAACACTTGCAGCATTTGCTTACAGATAAATCTGATATATTGTTATATAATGCAATTAAGTGTGACACAAGTGTTTAACCGCTCTCTTATGATCTACCTTATTTCTTATGATCTACCTTAATTCTTATGATCTACCTTAATTCTGCATTTTACAGAGTGCTGTAATTTCACAGCACTTGTACATTATGGGTTGAGTCTATTGAATTGTTGCTCTCTAGTGTGAGGTGATAGCAGTTATATAACACTAGTGGTATGCAGTCACAAGAAGTCACAATGCCATGAACTGTCCCTCAGGCATGACATGGAGTCATTTTGCTAGGAATGATGCTTGTTTGTGAGACTAATACCTATCTGATCTGTTTTGGTAATACAGACCAGTTTGAAGAATAAAAATGACCTCATAGAGAGTCTCAGCCAATCACTACACAGCAGAGAGAACGTAATCCAGGTGAGTCCTGTATTGATGAACTCATTATAGATTCAGGATAAAACAGATTGTGTGGAGGTCAGTGAACTGTGTGCTCTCCTCTCTTCAGGAATGTGTGACTTTGATCCAGACGCTGTGTGCTGAGCAGGGAGTGGAATCAGAGGACACTGACAAACTCATCAAAAAACTGGCCAGTGCAGTGACTGATACACGCAGTGAACGTGAGGTGAGGTCTGACGGGATGATGAGCATGAGTTTTGTAAATGAAGACTGCTCAGACTTCTGTTGTTCCTAAATTAAGCCAATTATAATCACTATAGACCAACCCTAATCGTATAATAATTTTTGACATTATTTAAAATTGATTGAAAGCAGTATTTAGTCACTTTATGAGCTAATTGTCCTCTTAAACATCATCCCATAATACAAAATAGTAATAATAAATATTATATACAAATAATAATAGATAACAAATTTATTATCACTTATTTATTATTGTTTTATTTAAATTGTACACTCACCGGCCACTTTATTAGGTACACCTGTCCAACTGCTCCTTAACACTTAATTTCTAAGCAGCCAATCACATGGCAGCAACTCAGTGCATTTAGGCATGTAGACATGGTCAAGACAATCTCCTGCAGTTCAAACCGAGCATCAGTATGGGGAAGAAAGGTGATTTGAGTGACTTTGAACGTGGCATGATTGTTGGTGCCAGAAGGGCTGGTCTGAGTATTTCAGAAACTGCTAATCTACTGGGATTTTCACGCACAACCATCTCTAGGGTTTACAGAGAATGGTCCGAAAAAGAAAAAACATCCAGTGAGCGGCAGTTCTGTGGGCGGAAATGCCTTGTTGATGCCAGAGGTCAGAGGAGAATGGCCAGACTGGTTCGAACTGATAGAAGGGCAACAGTGACTCAAATAACCACCCGTTACAACCAAGGTGGGCAGAAGAGTGTAGAGATTGGACGGACAATCATTAATTCTCTTTTATTAAATCATTAACTCGCAAGAACAAAGAGCCTTAACTAACCACATTCCAACGACCATGTGGTCAACTGATACGGACTTCTCTTAACCAAACCAGGCGTCTCAAAGTCTGCGACGAGATTGCCCTTCTTGGTCATTTATGTTGATGAATGTCTTGAATATCGTTACAAACAGCGAATTCTCACTCCTAAGACAACAAACCGGCCTTGATTTACTCCCCCCTGGCGGAAATCGGGCGGGGGAAGCGAAAAACAGATGTTTCCATTATCTCCTATCACCACATGTGCTCGATACACATCCACCCAAACACACATGCAGGAAACATGACTTTTCATATATTAAATTGTTACTAAAACATATCCGATGTGTCGAAATACATGTAGGAGAGCTGTAATGTGTAAACGTGTCCTAAGAATGTCATCATGCGTGTAAGAGAATTATAAAATGCCTGTACGTATGCGTTAAGAGGTAACTCTGCAGTATTATGTCTGTGACGTGTGATGTTTGATATCGTTACAATCCTCCCAATCTGATCCATCTATTAAGCTGTATATCAATATCGTGAAATGTATAATCACAAGTATATGTTTTCCTTTTTGAAATAAGCTTAATCTTCTCCTTGGTCATTCGAGGCAAATCACCCTCTGGCGACACTGGGTCTGGATAAGAGCTCGCCTATTGACACCTTTAGGATAAGAGATGGTTTACACAAATGGCCATAAAAATTCGGACCTAGGTTGATCAAACAGATTGCTATCACTTAACACCCATCTCTGCGGAGAGAACGAAGCCAGATGTGTGAAATGAAAACGCACACACATATCCACGCTCGCAACCACGGATACACGCACACACACACACCTATGGACACGCGCCGATGCATTCCTTAGGGAAAACCCAGAGAAATGGGTGATTCTAAGAGAAATATGATATATTCCTGTATTCTGGTATATCCCTTTTTGTGTATCATGCCAGTTAAGATTGTTAGTTGTGTAGTTAAAACTCTAAGGGCCTGTATAAAGAGCCTAAGAGCATATATTCACTTGTATGTGCGTCAAACACGTCTTTCATGATAGCAAATGAAAGCTCCCAACGTGGTCTAACTAACCATACAAACGAGGTTCCGTTAAAATGTACTCTGCTATGTTTTTCCATCTCTGTAATGTTTTTGACCATATTCATAACGGCCATAAATCCGAAAAAGTTGGGCGTTCCGACAAGACAAAGGCCACGGAACCCCGCCAAAGCGAGAAAGGATCATTGGAGAGTTCCCTCCAAAGTGGGCGTGGACTCTTCCCGGTAAAAAGCCGTGCAGCAGTTCATTCCCTTAGTCTTGCGCTGTGTATCCTGCTCCCAGATGTAACCTTCGTGTGTTTTCTTTTGTTCATGTTTTTAGTTTGTCTTTGTTTCATTTTGCGTATAGCTAATCTGTTCTCCGTGTGGTTCTCGTCCTCCGACCGAGTTACCCACGTGTGTTTCGTCAGTCTTCCAGCATCCCGGTGATAAGACTGCCTTTGCGCATACGGAACTGTTTTAGGACGTTTGAATTTCCCGCGAAACATCCACGCTCGGAAGTATCAAAGAAGTCCGCCTTCCATCTCCAGGACGCCGCACGCTCTCTCCTACACAAAAACAGGTCTGAATGCAAGTGTTCCATCTCAAATTTAGACGCGTTAAAGTGTGTATCCTGTGGCTGTCTCTGAGGGTCTAATTGTGCTAGCAAGTGTGTTTTTCCTTATGTTTCTACATTTCTTTTATTATTTGTTTTAGTTTACTTTGTTTATCTATATCTTTGTTTTACCAGTAGTGTAGTTTTGTTATTAAAAACCTCAGTTATACTTTATTGCCTCTGTTGTTGTTGACCACATAACAAAGCCGCTTTAATATAAAAGATCCTAAACGCTACAATCTGATATTGTTAAGTGCACTAAACAGTGTCAGTAAAGTTAAGCTAAAATAGGCCACAAGCTATTGATAACTTTCAACCGAACAGCACGGCGGACGTGCTGACTGAGAAAGGGGGTTTCAATTGCTTTGGTAATTTTAAAGATCAACAGCCATCGGTCTGTGTAGGATGTATATTCCTAATTAATCATAAATTCGTTGTGTTTAATTGTTATATACATAACCGAATCAGACGTGTGCTGTATAACCCCTCGTGGGTTACTTATGTACGTAAGGACTCGGTTCAGACTATATTCGATAATTTGTTGATCATAGATTAATAACTGTTGAATATTCTTCCCCGAAATTAAAATTGACTAAAAAGCTTATGAACCTTTGAGCATTCCTTACATATTAAGTGGTGGAGAATTATTGGGAATATTTTAAGCTTTGTTGTGTGAGCAATTAATGCAGTGTCAATTTTGTGTATTTTGTTGTGTTTGAGTAAGATACAAGCGCGCCGACGCACGTTGAAAGCTGAGCTTCAGCCGAGCACATTACAAACTGCTAAATTCGTCTAAACGTTTTAGTCGTGGTAATTGCTAAAATAAATTGCAGTTCATAATACTGATATTCACTGTTAAGTGTTGAAAGTAAACTGTAGTTCGTAAGAAAAAGAAGTATTACCTCTGTAAAGACGTTTACATGTTAAGATATTTGCTTTTAACCAGCCTGCTTTCAGAACGAGAATCTTCTGAGCAGAAGCGATAGAGGATTTGAATACAGCGATGTTCCTGTAATTCAACCTAAAGGCCTGATATCATATGATAGTCGTTAGATTAACGAAAACTCCTGTTTTTCAACTTTGATTTAGCTAACCAAATGTTAAAACAGAACATGTAAATCATTAAGTGCTAAATGATAAATGTGTTTGGAGTAAAACCACAGACGTCAATTCCTGTTGGTACAGTTTACGTGTAAGTGTAGTGCAATAATTCTGCCTCACGAACCCGTGAAACATAGCACCGTAAAAATCCGCCTGGATTTAAATTGTGTACAGTTCAGATTCTGCGCGTCCCACCTAAGGTACAATTGAAGCAGGTTGGTTGTGATTCTGTTGCTGAACACTAGAGCGCAGCCTAGCGCCTCAGTCTCAAATTACCGCCACACCCTCTTCATCGACTTGAGCGCGAAAGCGCCACTGTGTGGACGCCGACAGATAGGTCATGCTTTCCTGAATTTTCTTTTCCAGTCATTTCTAATTCTTCACAGTTGAAGTGACGCCCTCTTCGCGGCCTCCAACGCTGAGTCAGTTTCTGGTGGTTTTTGCATTCTGTTTGAGATTTCAGTCTGTTTTTCAGTTGGGTTTGTTCTAGGCTGTCACTGATACCTTACAGCGATCGTGACTAGCATTAGAAGTAATCCCATCCGTTAATTTTCGTAATCTCATCCAGATTTGATTTGAAGAACAACTTTGAAAAAAAAATTTGAATTAAATTCCCACTCAATTTTATGAATTGGGTTATGAATAGTTCTACTTAATCTCATTTTCTCTCCAGATAAGTTAATTGATTTTCCCTTAGATAAATCAATAAGTCTTATTAATCTTTTAATTTTCCCCTTTTCAATAAATTAATAAGTTTGTTAATTTGTTTTTAATAAATTGATAACTTTTATTAAATTTTTTTTTTTATAATTTTTTTTTTTCTCAAAAAAAAAAAAAATTATATATACTTTTTTTTCCCTCTTTCTTTCCTTCTGTCTCTTAGTGATTTTGTTTTTTTTATCACAAATACACCCGCACTATCTTAGGTGTTATTCAACCTCTCTGTATACGCTTACCCGAATTGAATTTAAACCAGTTGACTTGCAATTTCAATTAAGTTGTCTTTTCTACAGGCTAACCACTGGAAAGTACGCTCTTTTTGGCCCAAACCCGCCACTACAGCTTACGTACTCCTGTGTTTATCCTGCCTTACTCACTGACCCCTCTCCTCAGGTTATTCTGATAATTACCAACATTGTCATAATTCCCTTTCTGTTTTTCTTCTCTCCCATTAGTTAGCAAAGCTTTGTGTGTTCTGCACACACAGATACTCAATTGGGTTCAGACAAAGTAAGCTTTAAGTAATTGTAAAGTCACTTTTCTCTATCTCATTTGGTATTTACAGGTAGAACTCTCTTGCGCTGTGGTGATTTGACCGTCATCCCTGGTTTGTTTCCAGCGGGCGGGGTCGTCTGGCCGGCGTTACCAGCACCTGCTGTGGGTGAGTCTCGGACCTTCCTGTCTCTTTCCATCGGTGCGGCACGCAATAAGACATCAGCAATTTGGCACTTCCATAAAGGGGAAGTTAACCACGCTAAAGCGACACAAGGCAATTTCGGACCTATTACTCAAACCAGGGTCTAAATCGGGACCACTCGTAACGAGGGTTCTGGGGAACAGTTCTCTTTGCAGTGTCGTAAGCAGGTTATCTCCTCGGTAGTGCCGGTTGTGTTTAAAGTCGAAATTGTTTGAGTGGGCGCACCGTGGTTGATGCACAGGAAAGGCCCGCGGACACCTCGGTTACGTGTTTGGGGCAACGAAAAGACTGACCTCGACGCTGGCTCCGGCCGGTGTGATGTCGGATCACCACAGGCAAGCTGAAATAAGGTAAAGAAGGAAAAGTCATCCACTTAGTATAAGCCACAAGAATATTAGATTCTCCCGTGACATTTAACTGTGGCCATCCTTTTCTCAGAAAACCACACATAGTCGTGTCCAGCCCTTTTAGTAACAGATTAACACTTTCTGTGCTATTAATTCACTCTGGCTCTGCAGACCCATTCGTTTCTATTGTCTAACCTTACTTTAAGTTTATCCTGCTATTCTTCTGTTAATTCTCTCTATTCTGTGTGAACTGTGCCTTTCAGATCACCCAGAGACAAAGCCCACAGAGACACCCCCGGAAAGCTAAATAACAGATTGACAACCGAGCCATTAGCGTTAACCGTGACCTACTAGGCTCCGGCCCTGTCAAAATCTTTATTTCGGCCCTGCGCTGACCTAAACAATTTGTCCCTGCCTAAACTGCCTAACTGTCTGCATCAGTTAGTCGAAATTCCTGTAAACGGCATCGCCGTATTAAAGGTATAGCGCATAAATTATAGATCGAACCTGCATTTGGTCTGTTTGTGTTTGTGTGTGTTGTGCTCCGTTTCGCCCTACAGTAAGCCAGCATGTCCCGGTCTCCCAGCCCAGCAGCCCACTGGGACAGCCTCGAGACATGGTTGAGTGCCATGACAGCCACCTTCCTGCCCAAGGATACCGGCGACTCCGAGCCCCGGAACCAGGCGCAGCTGGACGCAGACCTGGACCTGCTGATGAGGCATGACCCAACTCAGAGCTACAACCACAAAGAATGGGCCCGAATCGTGGGAAACCTGGCCCACACGCTCGTCGCACAAGCCCGCCTTCACGAAAGAAATGCCATCGACCTGGAACAGGAGACGGCAACTCTGCGACTCCAAGCGGAGGAGGCCCGGCGCGACCAAGCAGAAACCCAGAGTCGGCTTGATCAGCTACTACTCGAGAACGAGGAGGACGACGACGAGGAAACGGACCCAGAGCTACAGAAGGAAGTAGAAAAACTTCAAAATGCTCTGGAAAGCCTTCGTCTAGACACCAACCAAAAGGAAATGAAAGAAAGAAAAGCCAGAGAGACACTCACCGAAAAACTGCATCAAGGTGACGCTCTGCTTGCAAGAGCAGAGGCTGAACTAAAAGAAAGAGACGCAAAGACCAAAGCCTGTGAGAAACATTTAAAAGCGTCCAGAGCTGAAATCAATGAACTTATACAGCAAAGAGACCTTTATAAAAATGAGCTTGACTTGGTCCACCGTGAGTTAAAACACTCCTATAAACTGCAGAGTGACCGGGAAAGGGAGACGCACACTACAAGGTTTCCCCTGACCGGTCAGTCCGCACACTTCAGCCAAGAACAAAGAACTGTGAAGGGAAACGAACGTCCACCGTCCCAGACATCAACGGACAGCCTACAAGAGCCCTCGCCCTCAGGAAAAGGAGGGGCTTCCCAGCAAACCCCTGCCACTTACTACGGCATGGCGCTTAAAGAACTTGACAAGCTGGCCAGGAACATTCCTACCTTCACCCCAAACCCTGCAGGAGGCCACGATGTGCATGCCTACCTGAAAGACATTGACTTCCACTTGTACACTGTTCCCCATGTGACCCCTTGGGACAGATTATACCTGCTTCGAATTACGTCTAGCCGGGACGTACGCAGTTTCCTGGATCGCCAACCAGATACTGTCAAGTCGGACTACCAGCAACTGCGACAGGCGTTCATCAGGGAATTTTCTGATCCGGAAACAGATCAAGGACTCATCACCGCGATGAACCTCAAGCAGGCACGACTGGAAACTCCCCAGGCCTTTTATAATCGCATCCGACAAGCCTACTTCGGTGCCCGGAATGATCCGGGGATGGAGGAAGACTTTAACTTCCGAACTTTGTTCCTCCGAAACCTGCATCCCACTGTGAGCCATCACTTAGGGGTCCTGGCCTGTCCTCGCACCATGACTACCCAACAACTGAGAGACTTAGCCCACAAGGCGTTCATCAAACAGAAAATTGTTTCTGAAAAGACTGTAAAAACTCCCTCTATCTGCCCTATCACCAATCAGCACCCAGAGCTGGCCCTAGAGGGCGCCCAACAACACCACACTAACCGACTTTCTAATAACGAGTCAAGACCGTTTCAAGCCAGCAGAGGGCAACGCAACCGCGACGGCGCTCGTCCTAAGCACCAGAGCGGGCGCTCTGAAAGACCATACGGCAACCCACGGCCCCCCCACAACCAAAAGGGGGGAGCCACGTGGGAAGCCAGCCGACGGCCCAGACGGAGCCGAACTCCAGCGACGAGAACGCCTAGTCCAGGCAGCCCGCAGCGAAACCCCTCTCGGCAGGCCCCAAGCAAGTTCAAGTCCAAATCCGAGCCTGCCGCCAAAGAAAACAGTGAGTCCACGGCAGAGACCGCAGAGATCCTGAAAATCCTGAAAGAGCTTCTTCACAAGAAAACTGACAAAGAGGACAAGCCTGGTTCCTCATGACTAAGGGTAAGGACTAAGACCCTTCCTGACAGCCCTCCTACTGAACCAAGCACCCCGAACACTGTTCTCCTGACACAGACCACAGAACCAGCTGTCACAACACAAAGTAATAATGACACCCACTCAGTGCTGTTGACAACCGCACATCCAGAAGCGGACAACCCAACCCATCACACCAGCGAGCAAACCCCTGAGATACCAGAAAGTGCTGTTTTGGTTGTGTGTCTCTGCAACGAATCCCAAGACACTGACCCTGACTGTTTATCGGTCACCACACAAGCCCCGACACTAAAACTCCTGGGGAACCTGGTCGAAAAAGGGCTAGCACGCAAGCTTTATCTTTCTATCACACTGGAAAGTGAAGTGAAACTCGAGGCTCTGGTGGACACCGGATCGGACCTCACTTTGATATCAGCCGAACTCTTTGAAAGACTCAGATTTGAAGCTAACAGGCAGAACAGAACTCTAAAATCTCAGACTTGTGGGTTGAATGTGCAATCATACAGCCAAACTGACATCCGGCTTGAACAAATAGCTCCCATTCAACTAACAATTGGCCCCATGACTTTGATCCACCCGATATACATCTCACCGGTGGACACGTATCCCCTCCTTATCGGCAAAGATCTGCTAGACCGCTTCGAGCCCCTGCTGGACTTCAGACAGCTGAAAATTTGGGCTCAAGTGCGAGAACCTCTCCCCTGTCAGCCACCCAGGTCAACGGAGCCAGGCTGTCAGGCCACCAAGGTCACGGGAACTTTCGCCACCAGCCACGGGGATACAGACTCAGCACCTGAGCGAGATTCAAGTTCGTTACTCTGCACGTTTCAACTTACCAAAGATTCTGAGCCTTTCTGCCCCAAGGTCAACGACAACTTGCAGCTGAATGGTATCACCACTACAGACATTGTACTCGCAATATGTGCAGACAACTCTGCCATAAGCCTATCACTTTTCAACGAGCTAATTAAAGTCACACCAGACCTTCCTTATGCAAGCAAGCGCACACGTTTCCTTCTGAACTCATGCCCACCAAACCTGGTGACGGCAAAAGGTATCTGCGCTTTGAACTTGAACTGGAACCAGCGGTGCCTGACGCATTACTTCTTGGTCCTTCCGGACCTGCCCCACGATGTCTACATTGGAGCAGACGTTCTGATTCGCCTCCAGGCTCATGTGGATTTTATTAATGAGGTACTGTGGGCCCCACTGACTTTACAGCCAGCTGTTGTTCATACACACACTGACAATCTTCTGTCAGGCCAAACCATTCCAGAGGTTTGCACCCTAATCAGCGAACAGGAAACTGTGGTACCTGCTTACACCAAAGGGGTCACTGTAAGGCTCAACATACGACGAGGCCAAAATTTTAACAACACACTGGGTTTCTTTCAACCTTCACCCGAATGTGTTGAACTTGGCCTCACACTTGAGGCCACACCCCTCACTGAAGTATCATCTCGGGCAGTCTACATCCTTTTCAACAACTGCATAGCAGTGGACATCACAATTCCAAAAGCCTATCGGCTAGGATGGCTAGTGAGCCATGACTTTCCTGATTTTGAACTGACTTTGCCAGTCATTGGGCCCATTCCAGCTTCAATGACACCCGAAGGGTACACAGACGACACACTTCGCACAGCGCCCTTCAAAACCATCTCCATCGCCTCAGTCATGCCGATGGACAAAGATCAAGTATGCAGAACGGAACTGACGGAGGACCAACACCTTGCCGTATACACAGTTTCCAAAGAACCTGCATACGAGACTGATGAAACAGCTGCACCTACGCCTGCAAACACAACAGGCGACTCACCCACAGAGGAGCCATATCCTGGATTTGAGTCCCAAGTTCAGCAAATTTTAAAAGACGCCGATGCAATTAAAGAGGACGCAGATCTACAAAGACTCAGACAAGTCCTTTACAAATTCAAAGCGTCATTTGCCAAAGACTCTTTAGATTGTGGTCTCACCCACCTGCACACCGTGCGCATCCCAACGCACCCTAAGGCTCCTCCCACCTTCGTCAGGCAGTACAAGATCCCCATCGCCTCACACGAACCAGTGCAAGAAATCATTGACTCTATGCTTGAAAAAGGTGTAATTCGCCCATGCAACAGCACCTATTCTGCTCCTATCTGGCCGGTAATCAAACCAAACGGCAAGTGGCGACCCACCATCGACTACAGGAAACTGAATCAACAGGTGCCACTGTCACGATGGCCCATGACCCAGCTGGAGCAGGAAATACCCAGAATCAGGGGGGCCACCATCTTCTCTACACTTGATGTGGCCTCGGGATTCTGGACCATACCAGTGCATCCAGAAGACCAGCACAAGCTAGCTTTCACGTTCGGTAACAGACAATTCACTTTCACCAGGTGTCCATTCGGCTATGCTAACTCACCCGCTGAGTTTAACATCTTCCTAAACAAAGCATGCCCCGATGCAAGAATGAGAGGAAATATCATCTATGTAGACGACGTGCTGATGAAGAGCACAACAGTAACCGATCACCTGAAAGAAATAGACTATGTTTTGAACCAGTTAGCCGCTGCAGGCGCTAAGATTGCCCTCCACAAAGGACAATGGTGTCGAACCAAGGTCAACTACGTGGGACTACTGATCGGGTCACAGGGCATCGAACCACAGTCCAGCCGCATTCAAGCTGTTCAAAACATCAAACCACCCACCAACGTCTCAGAACTGAGAAGTTTTCTGGGAGTGTGCAACTACTCACGGCAGTTCATCGAAAGCTATTCAGACATTGCAAAGCCTCTGACTGCCCTGCTGAAAAAAGACTGCCCATTCGTCTGGACAACCGTCCAGGACGATGCCATGTCTGAGCTGAAACGTCACCTGTGCACAGCTCCATGTCTGACATACCCCGACCCACAAAGAGAATTCTACTTAGAAGCTGGATTCTCCAACCACTGTCTCAGCGCTGGCCTGTACCAACGACACGATCAAGACAAAAGAGTAGTTGCGTATGCCAGCAAGACACTCCTCCCACCAGAGACTAAATTCTCAGACTGTGAAAAAGCACTGTTTTGCACTGTATGGGCCATTCAAAGATTCTCCAACTATATTGGAGCTCAGAAAGTTATCATAGAGACTTGTCACCAGCCTGTCATGTTCCTCAACAGCCAACGCATACGTGATGGCGTGGTCACCAATTCCCGCATCGCCACGTGGTTGATGGCCCTCCAGGGACGCAACGTTGAAGCAAGATATGCTCAGAACCACAAGTCAGCACTAGGCAACGGCCTGGCTGCCTGCCAGAACTGCTCTGATAACGCACCACCTGCAACAGCTACTGTGGAAGAACCACCACAACAGACATGTCACAGATACTTCGACGACAATACATGCCAAGGTATGCCCACAGCCTACGTCGATGGATGCTCCTTCAACCAAGAGGGCATCCGCCAAGCAGGTGCGGGTGTGTTATGGGTAAATGATCTGCCTTGCCAACCACAACACTTCAAGCTGGGACCTCAGTCGTCACAATATGCTGAGGTGGCAGCCATTCTAATAACTATGCAAATCGCAGCGACCCATAACATCAAAGAACTCCTTATCTGCACAGACTCGAACTATGCCAGACTAAGTTTCACATGCCACCTTCCAGGTTGGAAACAAAATGGCTTTAAGACTTCAAACGGCAAGCCTGTCAAACACCAACACTTGTTTCAAGCATGTGATGACCTGACTACACAACACGACATGATTGTCTACTGGAAGAAGGTGAAAGGACACTCCAAACAACCGGGCCTCGACAAGGACCTGAATGACCAAACCGATGCCCTTGCCAAGACTGGCGCACTGCACGGTAATCTATGGTCTCCTCCAGCCCAACCACCAGCCTTTGATGTGGCAGTGCTAACCCGCAGCAAACGAACTCTTCCTGCCGCTCTGCCTACCTCTCAGCCTCTCACTCTGACTCCGCAGATTTCAAACAACGACATAGCGGACATGCAAGCCTCTGACACGTCCATAAAGACTTTTCTAAACCACCTCTCTGACCCCTCCAACCACCCACTCACACCGTCTGACCTCGCTGACGACTCATGTCTCAAACGCCTGCATGACATCAAGCACATGTTGCGTGTGATAGACAACATTCTGTGGTATGCACCTGATGACAACACAGCGCCAAGGCTTGTGGTGCCACAGTGCCTAAGGGGGGTCATGTTAATATACGCCCACGACGCGCCATGTGCTGGCCACCACGGCACCAGAGCCACTTATAAGACACTGAAGCAAGTGGCATATTGGCCCCGCATGCAAGAACATGTGGCGGAATATGTCAAAGAATGCCTAATTTGCTGCCAGTTCCAACCTGCAAATCCAAACCACAGAGCTCCGCTACAACGCAGGAGAGTCACATTCCCGTGGTCAGACCTCCAAATCGACTGGGTAGGGCCTCTGCCCAGGTCAACAAGGGGCAACAAGTACTTCCTCACAGTCGTGTGCCAGTTTACAAAATGGGTCGAGTGTCTTCCAGCACCCAACGACACCTCTCAGACCACGGCATACCTCCTGATGAACCACATCTTCTCCAGATTCGGATTGCCAATGAGTGTCAACTCAGACAGAGGTACCCACTTTACAGCTGAGATTATGCAGCAGATCTGGAAACTCCTGGGGGTCCAAGTTCAACTACACGTGAGCCATCATCCGATCTCATCGGGCCAAGTTGAACGGACGAATAGGACTGTGGTCAGTATGCTGAAAAAGTATGTGGCCGCCAACCAGAAAGACTGGGATGTGAAACTCCCGCTGGTGCTAATGGCCCTCAGGGCCACTCCACAAGACTCAACTCAGGTGTCTCCCTTTGAACTAATGACGGGACGACAGATGACACTGCCGCTGCACCTGTTGTATCAGCCAGGAGACTCCAGTCTCATCACAGCCTGCACCACTCACCAGTACCTCTATGAGCTGCACCGGCATCTGAAAGCAACCTTTGCTTTCGCCCAACAACAGCTTCAAAAAAGTGCCGAGGGCCAGAAAGCATACTATGACCGGAAAGCGTCACACCAGGAATTAGCCGTGGGTGACAGAGTCTGGTATTACAGCTTCGCACAGCCATCACACACAGCCTCCCATCGGCTGTCCAAGAAATTCCTGCCCCATTGGACAGGACCTCACGAAATTGTTGACAAACTTTCTCCGGTGGCGTACCGAATCCAATTGAGTCGGGGACAGAAAGACCCAGTGCTCAAATGGGTCCACCGCAACCAAATTAAAAGACATTCGGCTGCTGGCAGAGAAAGGCGGGGAGGGGCCAATGCAAACTAACCTGATTACCATCCTAGGAGCGAAAAGACTGTCCTGCCAAACCAAGGACAACTCTCGCTGACACACTGCCTCTCTCTCTCTCTCCCCCTTTCTCTCCACGTCTCCCTTTTACCTCTACTAGGATGCTGCTGTGGGTCGCCATCCTGTGCCTTCAGTCGACCAGAGGGCAACCGCCACCTGACGTCATCGCAACAGGCCCGGCGGCAGGCATCGTGTTGAGGGAGCAACCAGGTCTCTTGATAACCAACTGTCGGACCCACACCCAGAAGGTGTATGTCCGACTCGATCCCCGCAACGTCTACAGAGCACACTACCCCAGCGCAGTAGCCCAGTACAGCTGGGCCGGTGCCCGATGGACAGAGGATTCCCTTGCCCATGCGGAGGCCGATGTCAGGCACATGCTAAACCAACTTGAAAAGATGACCGTCACCCAAGCGGAACTAGGCGGACACAACCGCCGCCCCAAACGGTTCCTGGGAGCTCTACTCGGAGCCGCAGCAGCGGTGGGAACCCTGTTCAACATCGGTATGTCAAGCGTTAACGCAGTTAACCTAGCCACCGTGAGACGACATGTGGCTGAAATTCAAACCGAGATTCCCCAGTTAAAAGAGCAGCTCACCTTGCAGAGTGCCTCCCTGCAGACCGTCGGAAGGACCTTGAGGGGAACTATAGTCGTTCTCAACACCCACAGCGTCCTGCTGAATCAGACTGTGAACTCCATGAAACAGCTGTTCACTGTTTTTCAGAATGACTTTGCCCAAACACAGCTGGTCACCGCCCTGATGTCGGATATGTTGAGAGAAGTGAGTTCCTCCATTGACAGCCTGGCCATGGGTAGGATCCCACCCTACCTCATACCTTTGAGCCTTGTCCAAACTGTGCTGGCTTCCGCCATCACCACGCCAGCTGATCCGCTCCAAGTACACCTGGCCTACTCTTTGGGCAGCGCCATCCCACTCTATGTCGACCCAGAGCAGAGAGAAATGGGATTCCTCCTGAATCTACCCATCATCGAGTCAAACCGAATTTACAGACTAAAGGACATTGTCAATGTCGGGTTTTGGAAAGGTAACACGCACGTCAAGATCCGAACCCCAGATGTGGTAGCCTACCACGACAGCGATCCACAGCTGTACCTGGCCCCAAACCTGCACATGTGTACACTGACTAAAGACATTCATTATCTCTGCCCTAGCAAACCCTTCCTCAGAGATAACACTGATGGAATCTGTGGGTTGCAGGCCATGTCCAGCGACAACCGATGCCCTGCTGAAGCCAAGCCTCGCATGCAAGTGGAAGAAACACGAGCAGAGATCATTGGTGACCGGTGGCTTGTTAATACTCCAGTACTCACCGCTACTCTGACGTACGACCAGCATGACACCGCCACCCGTGTCAGCCTGCTCAACCAAAGCATGTGGATTCAAGTACCTAAAGGGGCCATCCTCCACGTAGATGATCTGGCATTGTATCATCTCCCGAGCCACGAGTACGAAACAGAACTAGAAATCCCCTCCTTCTTCAAGGACCACAACTTCACCCTGGGTCCAGAACTGGAACTGGAAATTGAGACAGGGGGGTCACAACTCATTGACATCGCTCCTCTCGACTCCGCACTACAAGCTTTGTCTCGGCAGCCCACCCTGACTGCCTCACCTGTTGTCCGAGCCTGGACCGCCGCCGACACGGCGCTGTGCCTCTCTATGGTAGTCGGCCACATCCTAACACTGGGCGTGGCTTTCCTCCTGTACCGGCGACTCAATGAAATGCGAGAATCTAACGTCAGGCTTACAAAAGCCGTGTCCGGAGGCTTCCGGCGAAACCCCCGGAAAGAGAGTAACACGCTAGAGGCTGCCAGCGACCTCATTGAGTTAAGCCCTCAGCCCTGATAATCACCTGCTACCTGAATTCATGATTCACCTTCCATCTTCCCATGCAATGATTGTCGGCAGACGATGTCTCCCCAGAGACGTCATCTCCCGAAAAGGGGGGACTGTAGAGATTGGACGGACAATCATTAATTCTCTTTTATTAAATCATTAACTCGCAAGAACAAAGAGCCTTAACTAACCACATTCCAACGACCATGTGGTCAACTGATACGGACTTCTCTTAACCAAACCAGGCGTCTCAAAGTCTGCGACGAGATTGCCCTTCTTGGTCATTTATGTTGATGAATGTCTTGAATATCGTTACAAACAGCGAATTCTCACTCCTAAGACAACAAACCGGCCTTGATTTACTCCCCCCTGGCGGAAATCGGGCGGGGGAAGCGAAAAACAGATGTTTCCATTATCTCCTATCACCACATGTGCTCGATACACATCCACCCAAACACACATGCAGGAAACATGACTTTTCATATATTAAATTGTTACTAAAACATATCCGATGTGTCGAAATACATGTAGGAGAGCTGTAATGTGTAAACGTGTCCTAAGAATGTCATCATGCGTGTAAGAGAATTATAAAATGCCTGTACGTATGCGTTAAGAGGTAACTCTGCAGTATTATGTCTGTGACGTGTGATGTTTGATATCGTTACAATCCTCCCAATCTGATCCATCTATTAAGCTGTATATCAATATCGTGAAATGTATAATCACAAGTATATGTTTTCCTTTTTGAAATAAGCTTAATCTTCTCCTTGGTCATTCGAGGCAAATCACCCTCTGGCGACACTGGGTCTGGATAAGAGCTCGCCTATTGACACCTTTAGGATAAGAGATGGTTTACACAAATGGCCATAAAAATTCGGACCTAGGTTGATCAAACAGATTGCTATCACTTAACACCCATCTCTGCGGAGAGAACGAAGCCAGATGTGTGAAATGAAAACGCACACACATATCCACGCTCGCAACCACGGATACACGCACACACACACACCTATGGACACGCGCCGATGCATTCCTTAGGGAAAACCCAGAGAAATGGGTGATTCTAAGAGAAATATGATATATTCCTGTATTCTGGTATATCCCTTTTTGTGTATCATGCCAGTTAAGATTGTTAGTTGTGTAGTTAAAACTCTAAGGGCCTGTATAAAGAGCCTAAGAGCATATATTCACTTGTATGTGCGTCAAACACGTCTTTCATGATAGCAAATGAAAGCTCCCAACGTGGTCTAACTAACCATACAAACGAGGTTCCGTTAAAATGTACTCTGCTATGTTTTTCCATCTCTGTAATGTTTTTGACCATATTCATAACGGCCATAAATCCGAAAAAGTTGGGCGTTCCGACAAGACAAAGGCCACGGAACCCCGCCAAAGCGAGAAAGGATCATTGGAGAGTTCCCTCCAAAGTGGGCGTGGACTCTTCCCGGTAAAAAGCCGTGCAGCAGTTCATTCCCTTAGTCTTGCGCTGTGTATCCTGCTCCCAGATGTAACCTTCGTGTGTTTTCTTTTGTTCATGTTTTTAGTTTGTCTTTGTTTCATTTTGCGTATAGCTAATCTGTTCTCCGTGTGGTTCTCGTCCTCCGACCGAGTTACCCACGTGTGTTTCGTCAGTCTTCCAGCATCCCGGTGATAAGACTGCCTTTGCGCATACGGAACTGTTTTAGGACGTTTGAATTTCCCGCGAAACATCCACGCTCGGAAGTATCAAAGAAGTCCGCCTTCCATCTCCAGGACGCCGCACGCTCTCTCCTACACAAAAACAGGTCTGAATGCAAGTGTTCCATCTCAAATTTAGACGCGTTAAAGTGTGTATCCTGTGGCTGTCTCTGAGGGTCTAATTGTGCTAGCAAGTGTGTTTTTCCTTATGTTTCTACATTTCTTTTATTATTTGTTTTAGTTTACTTTGTTTATCTATATCTTTGTTTTACCAGTAGTGTAGTTTTGTTATTAAAAACCTCAGTTATACTTTATTGCCTCTGTTGTTGTTGACCACATAACAAAGCCGCTTTAATATAAAAGATCCTAAACGCTACAATCTGATATTGTTAAGTGCACTAAACAGTGTCAGTAAAGTTAAGCTAAAATAGGCCACAAGCTATTGATAACTTTCAACCGAACAGCACGGCGGACGTGCTGACTGAGAAAGGGGGTTTCAATTGCTTTGGTAATTTTAAAGATCAACAGCCATCGGTCTGTGTAGGATGTATATTCCTAATTAATCATAAATTCGTTGTGTTTAATTGTTATATACATAACCGAATCAGACGTGTGCTGTATAACCCCTCGTGGGTTACTTATGTACGTAAGGACTCGGTTCAGACTATATTCGATAATTTGTTGATCATAGATTAATAACTGTTGAATATTCTTCCCCGAAATTAAAATTGACTAAAAAGCTTATGAACCTTTGAGCATTCCTTACAAGAGCATCTCTGAACGCACAGTACGTCGAACTTTGAGGCAGATGGGCTACAGCAGCAGAAGACCACACCGGGTGCCACTCCTTTCAGCTAAGAACAGGAAACTGAGGCGACAATTTGCACAAGCTCATCGAAATTGGACAATAGAAGATTGGAAAAACGTTGCCTGGTCTGATGAGTCTCGATTTCTGCTGCGACATTCGGATGGTAGGGTCAGAATTTGGCGTCTACAACATGAAAGCATGGATCCATCCTGCCTTGTATCAACGGTTCAGGCTGGTGGTGGTGGTGTCATGGTGTGGGGAATATTTTCTTGGCACTCTTTGGGCCCCTTGGTACCAATTGAGCATCGTTGCAACGCCACAGCCTACCTGAGTATTGTTGCTGACCATGTCCATCCCTTTATGACCACAATGTACCCAACTTCTGATGGCTACTTTCAGCAGGATAATGCGCCATGTCATAAAGCTGGAATCATCTCAGACTGGTTTCTTGAACATGACAATGAGTTCGCTGTACTCAAATGGCCTCCACAGTCACCAGATCTCAATCCAATAGAGCATCTTTGGGATGTGGTGGAACGGGAGATTCGCATCATGGATGTGCAGCCGACAAATCTGCGGCAACTGTGTGATGCCATCATGTCAATATGGACCAAACTCCCTGAGGAATGCTTCCAGCACCTTGTTGAATCTATGCCACGAAGAATTGAGGCAGTTCTGAAGGCAAAAGGGGGTCCAACCCGTTACTAGCATGGGGTACCTAATAAAGTGGCCGGTGAGTGTATATGCACTACTGTTCAAATGTTTGGGGTCTTTTTAAAACAAATTAATGCTTTTATTCAGCAAGGCTGCATTAATTATTTGTAAACACAAAAGGGTCTATTTCATATTGCTGTTCTTTTGAACTTTCTATTAATCTAATAATCTTGAAAAAAAGTATCATGGTTTCCACAAAAATATTAAGCAGCACAACTGTTTTCAACACTGATAGTCACCAAATCATCATATCAGAATTATTTCTGAAGGATCATGTGACACTGAAGATGAAGAATGGAGTAATGATGCTGAAAATACAGCTTTACCATCACAATAATAAATGACATTTTAAAATATAATAAAATTGAACACAGTTACTTAAAGGTGGGGTATGTGATTCTCCTTTTTGTCAATTTTTTCAAAATCTCTTGAAATCCTATTAATAACCCACTTACAGCCACTGAGTTAGAAGCACTGAAATGAAAATTAAGCAATTTAATCATCTGTGGAACAGGCAGGACTCGAAAAACTCCAGCCAATCATTTCCAAGACCACCTAGAATCATTGGACAGTAAGTCCGTCAATCAAACGGTCGTACCATACCCCATACCATATCAACTTGAGGACCATAATTTTAAGCAGTTTTAAGATGGTGGTTTGACCTTTACAAATATAGCAAAAGTACAGTGTGAGCATACAGTGAAGCTCTGGCTAACACACCCAATTTTGGCTGGGTCACTGTGTGTGGGATAATTAACTTGGTAAATGAGGACTTCATGTTTGCTTCAAATGAGGTCCAGGAAATTCTGGATGCACGTGGAGTCCATAGTTCTTATACTTTATTTCAACATTCATGTTTTAATCAGGCAGTCTTGGAGACTCAGCTGTCAGATGCAAGCGAGAGAGAGAAAGCCCTGGAGAAACAGCTGCAGGCCGTAAGGGACGCTGGCAGAGATCGAGACCGAGACTTCATCACACTCAACACTGTGCTCCAGTGTAACCAGGATGTTATTAACGTGAGTTAAACAAACAGTGCTGTAATTCAACGGTACACACATATGTTTACTTAATCACTTGGTTAGTGCTTACTGCTGTTATACATGACTGCTATACATTTGTTAGTGAATGAGGCATTAATGGCTCTTATACAGAAAACAGCTCTCAAAGTGAAATGGTTTCACAATAGTTTTAATGGTTTGCATTGTGACCAAATAAATTAAGTCATTAAATGGTGAAAAATGATTCACCATTCCTTATTTGAGAATAAAATCAATGTTTTGTATCTTCAAATAGCACCTGCGTGTAGAGCTTGGAGAGCGAGATCGAGCCCAACAGGAGATGATGAAAGAATGGGAAGTGTGGAAAGAGAGAGATTCAGCCCTGACTGCACTGGTGAAGGATAACAAAGACTATATTTCCCAGCTAAAGCAGGCACTCGAGAGTTCATGCAAAGATGTGCAGGTAGATGTGGTGTAAACTCGCCTCTCGCTGTCTTGATTTGACCTGCAGTTGATTTAGTTAATGTATAATTTCCAGCAGTTAACTATTAACTTTTTCTTCCCCATAGGCACTCTCAGATTCTCTGATTGGACGGGGGTTGGAAGGGGGAGGAGCTGAGTCTGGATTGGTTAATCAGCTGCGAGAGAAAGAAGCTCTGCTGATGTCGAGCTTCAGAGATAGAGAGGAGCTCAGCACCACCATGTTGCAGGAGATCTCAAGACTCTCCTCGGCCTTAACCGACGCTGAAAACCTCATACTGGTAACGTCTGATAAAATCAGCTTTCATTTCCACAGTTGTGGCTTTTTCAACACTCATTGCCAATCATTTTTAGTGTGCTGAACGTCTCCAAAACCTTCGACTTATCTATTTTGATACAACAGAAAAGCAATTGTGCCACCTGGTGGTGTGTACATACATTGCTCTGGCCAATACCAGTAATTAGTGATGCATTGAAATACATTTTTTACCAAACCACTGAAATAGTTTTCATTTAGCCAAAAAGGAAACTGTTTTTTTAATAATCCATTTATTAATCACATTTATTTAATATTCAACACTCAAAAATAAAACCTTAGTTGCATATAGACATTTAAGTTACAGATAAGGCATTTTATCTTTTTATATAATGTATGTGTGTGTGTGTGTGTGTGTGTGTGTGTGTGTGTGTGTGTGTGTGTGTGTTTCTACTCCAATTCATTGTTGAAATATAAACATTTAAACAGTGGCTGTAATAAAAACATGTTTTCATGACAGATTTATTCAAACATGCATTAAATAATGATAACAGGCTAAATGAAGATAAATTAAATATGTAATATAGCCCATGTATTTGTAAAAATGCACCTCTGAGTTATTTTTTCTAGCTATCTAACGAGATATGAAGATTGGCACTATACCACGATCTGTCGCACCACATTTAAACACCATCATCATTTATTGTTTAAATTACATTCTAAAATTGAAGAAATGTGAAGGCTAGGACTTTTTCATATCAAAAGTAACAGAGCACAAAATTATTGTGATTTTATTGGATGGTAGGCACAATTTAAATAATAAGAGTCCAAACCAGTGCACTCTCAAGATCTGGTTTGTAAGTTTTCATCAACATGCATCCATGTTCTTTCAGGACCAAAGAGAAAATCACAAACGTGCCATCACTGCCCTATCAGAGCAACTCAAAGACACACTCAAGGAGCTGAGAGAGAAAACCAAGGAGAAGAAGGAGGCTGAACTAGGGTGGAAGAAGGAAAACAAGGACAGAGCTTTCGAGGAAGTAAAACTGAGGGACAATCTTCAGAAGAGAGATAAACTTATAGAGGTAAAGGACCTGCCTCTGCTTACTGTAGGTGTGTACATCCACTGAGCACAAATTATTGATGTGTTTTTTTTTGTTTTGTTTTTTGCCCTTCATAGCAAGTTCTTCTGGAGTTAGAGGAGCGGGATGGTGTGTTATCAGAGCTAAAGCAAAACATCTCTAGCAGACTTGGACCCAAGACAGCCCTCAAACACACACTGTGAGTGTGTGATTAAACACATACTGTGAGTTTAATGATGCTCTGTGAATACTGAACTGCACAATATATTGTTAATTGACTGCAATGTCTAAATTCTCTCAGATGCCTTTCATTTTGCTGCACTAAACTAACAGAAATGACGATCTGGTTCAGCTTCTCATAAAGTTAATAATTCTGTTAAATTCTTATGGGAGTTCTCTAGTTTAGTCAAAGAATTTGAGACCGGCTAATGTGTACAGTAAGTTGTGAATAGTACCAATTGTATGTTTTGACAGATTGCTCAAAACTGAATTTTGGAAAGTTGAGGGTATATAATGAAATATTATTTTAGTTCATATGAATTTATGATTGAATTTTGGAAAGTTGAGGGTATATAATGAAATATTATTTTAGTTCATATGAATTTATGATTGAATTTTGGAAAGTTGAGGGTATATAATGAAATATTATTTTATTTCATATGAATTTATGATTGGTCCATTACTGATTGCTTTAGTCATTTTGATTGAATACAGCCATAAAATGTTCTGATTACATCCCACACCGTCAGATTTACATA
This sequence comes from Semotilus atromaculatus, assembly GCA_031834385.1. NCBI lineage: Eukaryota > Metazoa > Chordata > Actinopteri > Cypriniformes > Leuciscidae > Semotilus > Semotilus atromaculatus. The sequence continues at coordinate 19,368,059 of JAULUF010000015.1, forward strand.
GTTACACATACGTGCCTTTTCAGCACTCATACATGCTTTGCTTATTAATAATTATTTTCCCATTACCCACAATCCCTACAGCCTTTAATTGTTGTTGTTGTTGTTGTTGTTGTTATTATTAAATGTTTAAATTGTTTTGATTATGGCTGCTGAATATGTTGAATGCTGCTTTTCTCTTATTGTTTGATTTACTGTATCTTTTCCCTCATGTTCTGTTCCATGTGATCTTATATTTGTCTTGTATTTATAAATGTTTTCTCATGTTGATTTTGTTTTTGAGATGCAGTTATATTCCCAACTTGGATGTGCTTTTGGATGACCTTTATTCCAGTGTTGGAAAATCTTTTTCACAGAAGGACTTACAGACTGTCTGAAAAGGACATGTTTTTTTAATTGGCCTTTTATTTGGGTAAACTGGAATCCCCACAACTTGATGCATACCTCATAAATCACATGTAAAATGAAGCCTCAAGTTTGCGTGGGTTTTGCAGTTCTAGAGGTTTTCTTTTATTAAAGGTTCTTTCTTGAGAACTCAGGGGTTTGACAATAAAGCCTCAAAAATCCAAATTGGTGTGCTTGGTGTGATCATTATGTCTCTGGAAAGCATCTGGACTTATTTATGGATGACTTACACATTTCTAAAAAAAAATATGGTAGAAGTAGATATACTTAAATATACACTCACCGGCCACTTTATTAGGTACACCTGTCCAACTGCTCCTTAACACTTAATTTCTAAGCAGCCAATCACATGGCGGCAACTCAGTGCATTTAGGCATGTAGACATGGTCAAGACAGTCTCCTGCAGTTCAAACCGAGCATCAGTATGGGGAAGAAAGGTGATTTGAGTGACTTTGAACGTGGCATGATTGTTGGTGCCAGATGGGCTGGTCTGAGTATTTCAGAAACTGCTAATCTACTGGGATTTTCACGCACAACCATCTCTAGGGTTTACAGAGAATGGTCCGAAAAAGAAAAAACATCCAGTGAGCGGCAGTTCTGTGGGCGGAAATGCCTTGTTGATGCCAGAGGTCAGAGGAGAATGGCCAGACTGGTTCGAGCTGATAGAAGGGCAACAGTGACTCAAATAACCACCCGTTACAACCAAGGTGGGCAGAAGAGCATCTCTGAACGCACAGTACGTCGAACTTTGAGGCAGATGGGCTACAGCAGCAGAAGACCACACCGGGTGCCACTCCTTTCAGCTAAGAACAGGAAACTGAGGCTACAATTTGCACAAGCTCATCGAAATTGGACAATAGAAGATTGGAAAAACGTTGCCTGGTCTGATGAGTCTCGATTTCTGCTGCGACATTCGGATGGTAGGGTCAGAATTTGGCATCTACAACATGAAAGCATGGATCCATCCTGCCTTGTATCAACGGTTCAGGCTGGTGGTGGTGGTGTCATGGTGTGGGGAATATTTTCTTGGCACTCTTTGGGCCCCTTGGTACCAATTGAGCATCGTTGCAACGCCACAGCCTACCTGAGTATTGTTGCTGACCATGTCCATCCCTTTATGACCACAATGTACCCAACTTCTGATGGCTACTTTCAGCAGGATAATGTGCCATGTCATAAAGCTGGAATCATCTCAGACTGGTTTCTTGAACATGACAATGAGTTCGCTGTACTCAAATGGCCTCCACAGTCACCAGATCTCAATCCAATAGAGCATCTTTGGGATGTGGTGGAACGGGAGATTCGCATCATGGATGTGCAGCCGACAAATCTGCGGCAACTGTGTGATGCCATCATGTCAATATGGACCAAACTCCCTGAGGAATGCTTCCAGCACCTTGTTAAATCTATGCCACGAAGAATTGAGGCAGTTCTGAAGGCAAAAGGGGGTCCAACCCGTTACTAGCATGGGGTACCTAATAAAGTGGCCGGTGAGTGTAAGTACATATAATTCCAATAGGTTTCCACATAATACAAATCCTTGAAATATAAAGAAAATACAGTACGTTATTATAATTAATTATTTTTAATTATTAAGGTACAATATATAGTTACATAATTTGATTTTGATCAAAGTATGGGTTATTTGTTTGAATGTAAAATGCATTTAAATGTCACGTTAATGCCAGGGGTGTAGTGTGTTGAATTGTGATTTGGTTTTCATCAGAAATTCTTCAGTAGGCCTATCTGAGATTAAACCTAGCATTTATTTTTTGTCATGCCTCCATCCATCCGTCAAAAATAAATCTTATTTTATTTTAATAATTGATATGGTGTGACAGACTAATTTAGGGTGTCTGTTCTACATCACAGCATACGAACCGCTCACATCATGTAACAGGATCTCACTGATTGAGTTGCAGTGTGAATGGATCTGACTGAACTGCCTCATTCACTCGTGTCTCGCGCTACCCAATCAGAGCTCTGTGCGCGTCCCCGGTCACTTGAGGAACTGTTGCGTTGGAGACAACCAACACTTTTAAACCCAAACAATTTGGGGGTTATTCGGATAGTTCCACCGATGGTAAAGCTGTTGTAGTTCAGTACCGTCCGTGACCATGAAGCGGTCCGTCCAGTCCGCATCTCCGGCTGTGGCTGTTGGATCTAAAGGCTGGAGGGACGCGACTGTCCGCTCGATTCTGCGCGCCGCGGATCTGACGCGTCAAACTCGCGTAGATAAACTACACTCTTCTACACGCTACCGCAGCCACAGCGTTGGGACATTTACACACAGACTTCCTCAGTTAACAGCTTGCAGTGACGAAAAGGACCACAGTGAGAGTGACTCGGAAAAAAAAGATGAATTCCGACCTAAATACACTGGAAGTATGGTAAAGTCATAGCCATTGGTGGCTGATTTATTTAAAAAGCATTTTTGAACAATATCAATGTACAAACTCAGGCATGGAACAATAATCTGCATATGAATAACGTTATACACAAATAACATGTAATTATCTCCCCAGTCGTTTAGCCTAACTTACCTATCATTAAACGGACAGTTTGGGTTTCTGATTGGCCAATAAGCCTCGAGCGTTGCGCCGTCCTATGACGTCCCATGACGTTTTCAACATATTGTAGCGGATTGTTATTTTTGTTGTATAGGAACGTTATGTTATTATGACTCTGAATGTCTTACATTTCATACATTTTCGTCATGAAACAACTTTAATTAAAGTTTGTATCCGTAATATGTTTAACTTAAATCGAGTAACGTTACCCCCATGGACTATTTATTTGTGAATAACCTGCATACAACTTTGTGGCGGTCTGAATTTCTAAACGCAGATTTCCTTTTTTTAGTGACGTAAAATATTAGTTGGACAGAAAATATTCTAATATTCTAATAAAACTAATATTCCAATGCTTTTGCGTTCTTTCGCAAAACGTTCGCGTTACCAAATGTTTCACTAACGGACGCAAAGTTTCTCTTGGGAATACTAAAGCAAGCATTAACTTAATTTTTATTCCATCCAAATTTTTCCACAAACATCACACCTTATTTCCCATCATCATGATGATTTTAAGGTGATATTATATAGTTTTACAGGGGATATTACCGTGATACCGACCATTAGCCAACCTACACTGGATCATTGACCACTAAAGAAACCAATTTCAATCAACCACTAGGCTAGTATATTTTAAAACAGGCCTCTATTACAATAGAAAAGTTATTTTAAATTGTAATAATATTTCACACTATTACCGTTTTAGGTAACACTTTTTGTTAGTGTGCTTTACACATTACATAGTTACTAATTACTATAAATTATGCATAATTACATGCAACTATTCCCAAACCACACCTTTGTCCTAACCCGAAAGTACATGTAGTTAGTTACCTATTATTACTCAGTACTTATTTATATAATTACACTGTAACACAGATACCTTAAAATAAAGCGCAATCCTGTTTTTGCTGTAATATTGATCACATAAATGCAGCCTTGGTGAGAAAATGAGAGAAAAAAAATCTTACCGACCTCAGACTTATGAAAGGTAGTGTATGAAAAAACAAAAAAATTGCATATGCAAATGAACTGTCTGAAGGTAAATGTACTGTACATGTTCAGTAGAATTCTATTCCAAATTCCAACATTATGTGATAACTACAGCTTTGTTTTTCTTTGATAGCTCACTTCCAGAATCATTAGCGGCCCCTTTCCCCCGCCGGCCCTGCGTGATCAGAGTGCGGTGGTCAGCGCTGGTATGGTGGGTGAATATATGCGGGGTGTGAGAGAGGTGGAGGGTCACCTGCGCAGACAAGCAGGCAGGGTCACACAGGAGGACACCAGGGTGGAGCATCAAAGGGAACGACTGGAGAAATTACTCCGCAGTCTGAGGAAAGCATTGCTGGTCAATCAGCAAAGTGCTGATGGCAGGACATTTCGACCAGCCACGACAGAGACCGTGAGTAAGCCACAATATAATGACCTCCATAATGAGTCAAAAGACATAAATATGTGACTCTTCAAAATGTATTAAATATCATCGTTATGATGAGTAAAGAAAAATAAAGAGTGCAAAATCATGGCTTCCATGAAATGTTTTGTCAAGATACGGGATGGAGCCGATGATCTTCTACACAATGAACGAAGAGTCCTGAATGTGTTAAAAGAAGAACTGGAGAGCATGTTGAGGAAGACTTTAAATCAACAACAGGTGAAAAATAGGCCTTGCTGGATATGTCGGATGCCTGTAATTGTTTTGACACAAAATACATGAAGTTGAACTTGCATGTTCAGTAGAATTAAATAGTTTCATCAAGATTGAAAAAAAAAAAGAACATGGTGAATTCTGTTTTTTATTTTAAGGTTTTGGCTGAGAGCAGTAAGCAGTTGTTGGATTGTGCCTTTGAGAGATCCAGAGTAATCGATCTGCTTCCCCAGCATGGCTCACTCTCAGCGGGTGTGAAAACCTATCCTTCACCCCTCTCACAGAAACCTGACCCCACCGGACCGTTCACTCCAGGTACACCAGGACACTTATTAAAGTCTCTCACCCTTCCTTTTTGTCCAAATTATAAGCTAACAACTGTTGGTATCTAATCTTTCTCTGTCTGTCTCTTACCATCATCATTAAGATTGCAAACAGGCTTTGGATTCTTCATCATCAGTACTACGTGAATCTCAGCAGCTCAGAAAGGACATTTCACAAGTCATGAGTGATGTCATCAAAAAGCAAACAGAAATGCACCAATCGGCCAGCGAAGCCCTGCAGAAGAAAATCGCTGAAACTATCAGCCTGGAGGTGTGTGATTACAGTGCAGAGACAAAAGGAATACTTAGGATTATTGTTTACTAATTCTAAGTATTCTCAGATAGAATTTGAGTTTGAATAAGGTAAAATCACTGAAGATATGTACTACAGTACAGTTTTCTTTAAAAGTAATTAATACTTTCAAAAGTGACAGTAAATATATTTATAATACAGAAGACTTCCATTTCAGTGCTCTTATTTTGAACTGGATTTTCTTTTTCTTTTTTTTGAATGGACAGGGGGATATATAGAACTTTCCAAATTACAGGCATTGAAATCCCATGGAAATTTGCATAACTTTATCTGGAAATGGAAGAAAAATACCCTTCCAAAGTGTTGTGATGACATTACAAACATACTACATTTGCCCTGCTTCTATTTTGTACTTGAGGAGTTAAATGTGACTTCTGATCTAAGGTAATTAAAGTCGCTTAGTGTATTCAGGTATACATACTTTTTCTTCTTCATCATCAGCAACATCTGACACTGAGCTGCGCTGCCACGAGGCAGGCCATTTACCGCAAACAGAGACAGATGCAGTGTGCTGGCTACAGTCTCGGCAGAGCTATGGTATGTTATTTATAGAGTCACATATTGATATTGTAAAATTTATTTTTAACACTTACACATATCCATGTCCTAACAGTTCACTAAACGAACCTAAAAGTGCTGCTAAATATCCTACATTCTGCATAACGTTGACTTTTTCCCTCACTGATTGTTAAAGATGAATTCCTTGCCTCCCGCAGGGCCCGGTTTGCAGTGCTGATCTCTTTTGTCGTGAGAGATTAAGCAGGCCTATGACTATGGCCTATGGGCGGCATTCAAGTGTTGGGCTGCCGGAATCCGACCTCCTAACATGGGTCAGCTTTTTTGTAATCTGACATTCCTAACATTCCTTTATGATCTGTCAATCATAAAGGGCAATACTTCTTAGTCATTGGTTCTGTAACATTTGGAGAAAGCAGGCTAGGGTGAGGATCTAAGTGCAGTGAGAACATTTAATTCTCTAGGTTATCTAGGTTGATAGTCTAAATTAAAGACATTTACAATTACAACGAGTGCTCTGTTAACACATACATTTCCCTTGTACTCTCAGGGCAGTACTATGCTCCGGAAACATCTGGAATCCTCAGGGAAAGAGATTGCAGAGCTACAGTTTGCCCATCAGCAGCTGGAGGATGACATGTATGGAAAGCGTGCCGCTGGCAGTGTGGACTCTGCTGTTGTCAGGCTGCGGCGAAGACTTGTACGTCCCCAGTCTGTCCGGCCCGTAACCAGTTAAAACTCTAATAACAGCAATTTTAACATAAAGATGGTGCTTCACTTTCAAAAGGTAGAAATCTGGGGTCTTTCTATATATTTTACAAAGTTACCATGTGGTGTTTTCAAAATGAGAGTATGGTGATTTCTGTGTCATTTAAAAAAAAAGAAACGATTTTTGATCATAATGCAAAATGGCCCAGTAGTGCACAACACAACGAAATTTAAAAACCAAACACAAGGCCCATGCACCCCCCTAGTAGTCGGGAGCATTTCCATTGTGTTGTGAACTTATGTTTGCTTTTTACATTTCGTTGTGTTGTGCACTACTGTGTCGCCGACTCGCCGTAAACATGTGTGAAAATGACAGACATGTGAAAATGTTAAAGATTTGTCAACAAACAGAACAACACTCGAACCTTAACACCCCTTTAATTTCACACTAGAGTTTACATACATTTATGGAGACACAGTATTTCCTTTTAAATAATGATTTGCTGTGTCACCACCAAAACGTTAAATAAAGATTTTTAGTCTGGTACAATTCACTACTAAGCAGAGTTGGAGTCATGATCTTGGTCTGGAGACCGCATAACCATAGTCCGGGTCTAGACTGCAGTCTATTTCCAGTGTACTAAAGGTGATAATTACCTCAACCAATCGCTGTCCGTTATTGTCATCCTTATAAACATGCATCATTTTATATATACATATACACACATACAGTATATGCTACATTTTCTGCGTTTTAGTTCTTTAATATTTTGGTCTTTATCTGGGTCTTGAAGGTCTGATCTTGTCTTTAACCCTGCCAGTAAAACACAGCAATGTTCCTTTAACAACAAACACACATAAACACTTTTAAGGGGTCCTATTATGGTTTTGTTTACATTTTCAAATTTCTTTTTTATTTGATGTTGCCGTTTGAGCATGAAAAGGTCTGCAATAAGTTACAAAGCACAAAGTCTACTACAAAGTGTGTTAGTCTCAATATATCAGTGTGCACTGTTTCTGAACTCCCTGAAACACCTCGATTGTAGTCTTGAGGTTCTTCCAGGAATGTACATGTCGCAATATTCCTCATGCTATAAGGCATACACACAAAAAAGGGGTGAAGCCTGGTTACATGAGTAGTGACATTTCTGAAACCCGCTTGAAGCGATCGACCAATCACAACACATTGGGCTTTTCGGAAGGAGGGGCCTACGGGAAGTAAGTTATACGGGAACTAAACAGTGCTGCATTTTCAAGTTGCCACCATTGGTCTCTACAATCAACTTAGCTTACAATGCTTTTGAGAAACCTAGCCCTGAGCGTTGCTACAAGACTGGGAAGAGAAGGTACTGCAACAATGTAAAATATGTGAAAAATGAAATGATTGAAATTATTATTATTTTTTAAATTAAGCATGAAAACCTATTTCTAATAGACCCCAAAGTTGTGTCCAAAATGGCCCACTATACACTATATGCACTAATACTCTATGTACTTATGCACTATGTACTCAACCATGTTGTGTATGAATTTTATACGGTTATTTTTTCATTCAACATTGCAGTCTGATATCCCTCCCTCCCTCGGTTAATTAATTGCATCATCTGGGTATTTAAAGTGTACTTTTAATATTTGGAATTTTCATTGTGAATGTGAACACATTTCTCGCAATATTTATACTACAATGCGAATTGGGATGCAACTCATAATACAACACATAAATGCACTTCATTTCTCCTGTGATATGTTAAAAGGCAGAATGCCTTAACAATGATTTGAGTTATGTTGAATGAGTCTTATCTGTGTCTCCAGGCTCTTACTCTCTTTCACCAGTTTCTTCCCTGCTTCTTTTAATATCTCCCTCTCTTCCATCACTCTCTTCTCCTCTTCTCTCAGCTTCCTCATCTTCTCCTCAAACAGCCACAGTTCCTCCTCAAACTGCTCTTCCTCTTTCACCAGTCTGTCCATCAGTTCAGCATGCTCTCTTTCTCTCTGCTCCAGTTCTTTCTGCTGCACAGCCACGGTCCCACCAACCACACCAGAATCCAAACTCTGCTGCTGAGACGGTAATGAGTGTAAATAATCATTTTCTGCAGGATGACTGGATCACATGCTTCAAATAAACTCTACTTCAATGTATAATATCAACGTGTAACTCTACCACATTCTAGATAAAGATCTTAGATAAACATGCAGTGAGAAAAATTGCTAACCCTTTTTACATCATAATCGCTAAGATTTGGGGGCGGAGCTTCTCCCTCCAGAAGGAGGAGATTTTGGACTTCAAAGCAGCTGTCTTGAATTATTATAGCAGCCTTCAAAATAAGAGTATAATATTTATACATTCATACAAACACGCACATATAGCTGTTATCAATTATAAGATGATCAACAACTCCCACCTGCAGACTGTAAAGTATATGAATTAAGTTGTGAACACCCTCTGCTACCTAGATTGATAGAAAAAAAATTAAATATGATTCATGATCCACAAGCAGAATTTGCACATAAATGACTGATTACATACATTATTCCATTGAACTGAATCGGAAAATTTGCATAAGAATGTTTTAGAATATTATAGAATGTCAGAGAACATTACATGCATGTGTTTCAAGAATAAGGTCAAATATGTAGTAGATTCTTGCAGATGTGTTTACCTTTAAATAAGTCTGGTGGGCGGGGCTTATCGGGGCTATTGTAAGAGGCCCCACCCCTGTTCCTACCATAGCACTCCTCCTGCTCCTCCCACTTGGCAAATTTTGTTCTTTAACTGGACAGAAATAGATATTATTTGTGTATGCATAAATTAGACAAATAGATGGTTCTATAAATTGTTGTCTGGTATTTAGCAATCTGGGTGTTGGTAAAGTGATTACTCACGGTTTGCTCTTTCCTGGCCAAAGTTATGGTTATTTGGTGCCCATATGCAAGGAAAAAGCCAAGACAACAAAGTGATAGCCAGCTTCACCACTGGGAAAGAAAGAGACTTTGGTGAAGATCAGTAACACCTGACTGTGTGTCTGTAGAGAGAAAGACAGATTCATTACCCTCTTCCTGTGCGTCAGACAGTAATGTGACACCCTGAGGGGTGTTTTCAGGGTGGGGTTGAACAAGAAGGCGGCAAGTAGCCAGACTCCATCTACCAGTCCCTCTACAGATCCTTAACTTCTCCTCAATAACAGAGCACACCTGCAGATCCAGAGAGAATAGCGCCTCTACATGCACACACAATCACAAGACATCAGACATCAGGAACTATAACGTCGTGCACAGATGGATGATAGATGCTTGGACGTTTACCTTGTAATTTCTGTATCTTCTTGACTTTGATTTCCCCCTCATTCTTCTTGGTCTGATCATCAGGAAGGCTGAAACAAACAGAAATATACACCATTCAAACTTTAGGATCGGTAGAGTTATTTCATGTTTTGAACGAAGCCTCTTATACTCCTCAATGCTGCATTTATTTGATGCAAAATACAATAGTAAAAAGAGTAAAATATTATTACAATTTTAAAAAACGCTTTCCCATTTTTATTTATTTTGAAATACAATTTATTTATGTGAAGGCAAAGTAGAATTTTCAGCCGCCATTACTTATTCTCTAAAATCATTCTCATATGAAAAAATCTTACTGACCCAAACTTTTAAATGATAGTGTACAGACTGTCATTCAAACCAAGTAAATAATTCTAACACACCTCTCAGTGGCCTGCCTCAGCAGTGTCATCCACGTGTTACGCTCCTCACGAGTCTGTGTGTGTATCTCATACATCTCCGGACCCACAGAGTAATCGCCACTGATGAGAAATAATCCTTTCTCCTGATTGGCTATTTCTCTCACAATGAGTCTTCGCAAGGGCATCACTGATGGCTTCTGCTCCTGAAGATACAATACATTTAAAACTGATTTTAACATTATATTTAAAGCATATTTTAGTATTACATTTAAAACCTTTTCGATTTTAATATAATAGTAATAGCATTTTAATTTCTCTAAATGTATGATCCAAAGAACACAGAAAATAATAATAATCATTTGTATGCTATATTTCTGTACCAATGCGGCAAAGACGAACTTCTGCTCTTTCTCCTGTAGGAAAGCCAGAACATCTGTGAGGAGCAGTGCAAGAACATCTGTAAAAGAGAGAAAGAGACACTGGGAATGGAATTAAATAATATATCAATGAAGAAAAAAAGAAAGAATTCAATCTAAGGATGGACCGTAATCGGCCAATAATTCGGTATCAGCCGATAAAAGCAAAAACATTATTTGTAGCGCACCTCCAATCCAATAATCTGAGCTTTGTGCACAAGTCTTTTCTTCTACTTTAATACAAGCATTAGCACAAAAAACTATTCATGAACATCAAAAGGTATGTTGACAGATTCATTACAACTTACTGAAATGTATCATGTCTCATGTAATGCTCAGTGTCAACCGCATAAATTCACCAATAAAACAGCATGTGAATAGTCACTTAACACTGCAGTTACCTCAGGAAAGTTATCCAGTGTTCACAGTTCATTAGTTTGCTACAAAAAGCACTAGAGAGTAGATTATTTACTGTTAATATATGTATGTTTGTATACATTTTGAAGACAAGTGTTCAAGACAACTATCTTATGTGCAAAAGTTTTTATTTTGGTGTTATTATTATATCTGAAAATAAATAGCAGTTAAATATAATTATAATAGTTGAAAAAGTTTATTTTAACCTCTAATATTATAGTAATGTACCAAATAAGAAGGTTCCTTCCCAGTATAGTTTACACAGCATTAGCTGTGAGAGTTTTTTAAAAAAAAAGAAAATCAAACTATTAATATCGGCAGGCAGATATCGTTCTGAATAATCTGCTATCTGTATCAGCGGAGAAATTTAGTAGGCTACCTCTCAGTCTGCCAGAGGTGGTCCTACAAGTCAGCACTGAAGAGTGTGTGAGAGTTCGGTGTGTTTTCTGCAGGTCTTGCTTGCCGAAGATCTCCCCGTTCTTCAGCCGAGTGCAGCTCTTGTTGTCTAGGCGACTTATGATGTCCTGTAGTTTCTTTGCATTCTCATAATCTCCCACATGCCGCTCCACCTCTTCTATCACCCTCCGCAGACCCTCCAGTGCCACAGCAATATCATAGCGCTCAGCACTGCCATCTACAGAAGTGCAAGCACATCACAAACGAGACCATTCAGATCCCTTTTTATCAAATATCATGTTTTTTTAATCAATTGTACAATGTAATAGTGCTATTCATATTTATCTTTGATTTTCAGGTTTATATATGTCTTAGGCACGATAGTATTTTCACCAAAAAAATGGTTTTAAGCCATTTTTATCTTTTGCTGTAGTGTCAGTAGGAAATATCAGTTTACATTTCCAAACATTACTTTTGTCATTAATTGTAATAATCCAGTGAGATTTTTGTACGCACAAGGAGTCTGGCAACAGCCGGTATGATGCACACAAAGATCTGATCTCACCATCATCGAGTCTCGAAACACAGTTATCGAGAACTGTGGCAACATCTCCAAGACACTTGAAGAGAAGAAACAGTTTCTTTCTTTCTTCATGTAATCACAGACAGACTCGATGATGATGAGATCAGATCATACCGCCTATTGTTTTCTATTTGACTTATTGTTAATAATAATGGTAATTATGTCAGTTGTTAACTAATTTAAAAGTACATTATTAACTGATTATTTATGGCATATTATGAACTTACCATTGGTGTGTTGAAGGAGTCTCTCTACCAGAACAGGGTACTTTGTAATTCTCTGGGTAACAAGCAAAAGGAATTCTGGGATTTCACGACGCTTGACGACAGAGTTGGTACTCAGCTGCTGTAGAGGCAACACATACGGTCATCGACGTAAAACTCAAACCGTTTCGTATGAGTGTGTTCGTGTGTGTTTAATCAACTTACTCTGAGAAATAATTGTAGTTTCCTGTTGCTCTGTAATTGTTGCTTATAAACTTTCAGTGCTTCTGGATGACGACTGCAGAAATCGCCGTACAACTCTATCATCTGAGAAGCATTTGGGCCTGAGAACTACACACACAATTTCTAAATGAACCTAAGGTAAGAGCAAAACTTGTGCAGCCACAATAAGAAAATTGGTCAAGTCTACAGATGTTTAGGTTCTTGCCTGTTGACGCAGAATATCACCAATTTGCAGGATGATGTAGTTCTTGTGCTTTCCTAGGTGAATAGACACCCTCTGTCTGTTCTCCATGTCTATAAGAAAGTTTCTATGCAAAACCAAGAGCTCATCCACCCTGGGAAAAATCTGACCAATCATGTCCTGCTCCAGCTGCACTTCCTCCAACATCCCCGGCCTTAAAACATCAGCCATGACGGAGAGAGTCTGAACGTGGTGAAATTCTGTCTGCATCAGCTCTGCGACAAACACAACACTAGCCAATCAAATTAGGCTTAACTAAAGCATCCAATCAAATCCAAAAGACATTTTTAGACTACATTGTATTTCATATTATCCCAAAAAAAACCTCATTGTTACTGACCATAGATGATCTCCTGCCTCTTGACCACCTCTTTGTCCAGTGTTCTACTGAATTCAGTGTCCACAACAGCGCTCCAAGACTCAGCAGAGAAGTCAAATGATACGTGAGCTGACGAATCATCAGAATCTGGCAAAGAGATGGTTAAACATACTGTAAAAGGGACTTATTGTTTGTGTAATTTGGAAAAACTATAGTTCAGCCAGCATGTTTTTTGACATTAATGAGATCAAATATACTAGTTTCTATTAGACCTTATGCACCGGAGAAACAAGCTCGCAGCCATCTTTAGAATTTGGTCTTTGTGCTTCAGGCTTTGCGGTAGCTCAGTATATTTCGCTGTCGAAGAGAGTAACTAGCTGGTGAAGTGGATTTACTTATTGTACAGTTAACGGAAGTTATCATGAGCATTGTCATTTTTGAAGCTGATGTCATAACAAATGACAGTAAGCCGGAAAGATTTTAAAAGGAGTGGTTCATTCATAAGATCTTACCTTCATGCTGTGGATATACAAATCAGAAGACAGAGCACAATGAGCGCAGCGCTGAAAAGGGGCGGGGCTACATCAGGTCTATACTTCAAAAATCACACACAACTTTTATGCTGGTTTTTCTTCATTTTTGTACTTATCACTTAAATAAAACACATTAAATTAAAATAAATATAGAAAAACATTTTTATTTCAGCTAGTTGCTGAATTCTTTTTCATTTTCACTTAACTTTATGTCCTAAAATAGCTCAAACTAAAAGGGAAATAAAAATGAATAAAACTTATAGACATGTTTTTGTCATTTTACTAGTTTTTTTATTTTTAAAAACTTTAACTTTTTTTTAAAAATATGTCTATTTTTAGGTGAGCCATCCCTTTAATGATATCAAAATAACACTTCTCAACATTCCAGTCCCCATTTAATTTCATTGTATGGAAAAAATCTGCAGGAAATTTTGCACCTTTTGAGTTCCACAGAAAAAAGAAAGAAGGTGTGTTCGACTTAAACGGCGCTGCACAGACCGTTTGGTGTATGACATCAATGTACCGCAAGATTAGACTAGAGAGACGGCTCCATATGGTTTCAAATCTCTCTTGCGATAATTTGATGACATACAATGATCGGTCTGCGCACCTATTAACTCACTGGAGGTGGGGCTTCCTGAAGAATGACCAATCAAAGACTTGCTTTTCCGCAGACTGAAAACATGGCCACACCCCTCACTGTTACTCCGCTTTCTGATACAGAAACATACAAAGCATCTCAAAATGTAAACATTAGTGACATAAATTCAAATGAAGTTTGTGGAAAACAAATACAGACCTGTGTGACACTGCGTTGTTGTCATTGACCAGAGACAGAGATGGAGAACTGTGACTGGACGAGTCTGTTAATGAAACATACATGATCACATGAGCACTGCATGACATGGTTGGCTGGTTCCATTATAATTCCAGAGTAACATGATTGGCTCTCTCACATAGTAAAATTGAAGAGTCACCGCATTTCAGATGTGCCTGATGAGGATTCTGGGTTATAGAAATAATGCAATTTCAATCTTTCAAATGAATGTAATTTCAAGTACTTTTGTAAGTAAAGAGTCAAGTGTTTACACACACACACACACACACACACACACACACACACACACACACACTCACCTTTAAACACAGAGGGGCAGAACCACAGCAGGTCTTATGAATGATCATGGAGCAGTCTTTACAGGAAGTGACATCATGAAGTCAGTGTAGAATTTTTGGTACAGCAAATATTTGTGTAAAAAATCCATGTCGTTAAAAGAAACACACACTTACATGTGCACTGCTGTGGTTCGTCATTGTCAGCTCCCTCACAGACTTCACAAGCTGCTTTAACAGGCTGCTTCGACGGGCAGAGCTGGTGCAAGGCTGAGGAAACCTCTGCGTTTATCTGTAAACAAACTGTTTTTTTCATAAGGATATACATACATAGTGTCTAGTCTTATAAATCACCATTAATCATATCATCTCTTGATAAGGATGGATGACAGGAAGTTAAAATAGACACTTTTTTTCTCACTGAGATTTGAAAATGTGTGGACCAAAATATTTTTGAAACATATTATGAATATTTGTTGAATACAACCAGACTCTAAAGAACATATTTTGTAATATATATATTTTGTTCAATTTGCAAAATAAACTTCTTCATTGACAATAAAAAAATTCCAATATTTATATATATATATATATATATATAAACATACATATTATATACTGTATATACATATACTGTATATACACACATATATATAATATGGCAATATATATATTTGTTGAATACAACCAGACTCTAAAGAACATATTTTGTTATATATTTATTTTGTTCAATTTGCAAAATAAACTTCTTCATTGACAATAAAAAAAATTCCAATATTTATATATATATATATAAACATACATATTATATACTGTATATCTTATACTATATATACACACATATATATAATATGGCAATATATATATATATATATATATATATATATACAGTATATGTGTGTGTGTGTGTGTGTATGTGTATATCAAAATTATACATATGCAATCTTTTCCCTTAAATATTCTGATATTTTATGGCCATTTATGCAAATAAAATACATTTTTAAAATCTAAAAGTTATATTTTCTCTGTATGTGTTTTATTCCATTTAACTTCAGTCTGTTGCACACTTTTACTGTCTTTCTCTCTCTCACCTTGCTTTTTATTTTGGTGTTAACCATCCGACTCCTGAGGAAGCTTAGTGTTCGACTCACTTTATATTTCTCTGAATCACTTTTGGATGTAGGGATGAATTTCTCTTTCTCTTCTTCCTCTGAATTGCTACACCACATACTGGGGATTTGGAAATAAATAGTGAAACATACTTAAGCTTCTTATGTAAGTGTGTGTGTGTGTGTGTGTGTGTGTGTGCGTGCGTGTGTGCCTGCGTGCGTGTGTGTGTGTGTGAGAGAGAGAGAGAGAGAGAGGGAGAGAAAGAGAGAGAGAGGTCAAATACCTTCTGATCTCTGTAGATGTTTCAACATCATTGAAGGGGAACGGCTCTAGAAACATAAAACAGCTGAATATACTTGCAAACTACTAGTACACTTTATTTTGCACATGTCTCAATCTATCTTGGACACACTAGTAGAGATACACATAAGAATAAAAACACAAACACACCGTCCTGTGGACTACAGATGGGTAATTTGTCTTGGATTGGAGAGTCTTGTTCAGATGCTGTAGAGTCTGATTCAAACCCAAATGAGTCAAATGAGTCCTGAGGATACATCTAACGAAAAATACATTTCTTAGTAAATATTACAACTCTTCTTGCATCCACCACGATTCTAGATACTAGACATTCACAAAAGCCTTTATGGATAAATCTTCACCTCACCTGATTCTCACCAGCCTGCAGGGTGTTGATGCTGGTCGTAACGGTAACGCTGGAGTCAGTGAGCGAACTGGTCGTTGAATCAGTATGAGTTGTGAGTCCATCTACAAAAACACATGTATGAACTTTAAAATCAAGGTACAAGAACATGCAGCATAAGATATCCCTCAAAATTTTAACTGCTGAAATAGTCAATTTAGGACTGGAGGTTCACTGAAGTTCAGTATCAACTTTATATTGTTGGCCAGATGTTCATGTTTCTGGTCATTATTGATTTAATTCCAACTTAATTCCAAAAAATGCTTTACTGGGAGTTTTATGTAAAGTTGACAGGCTATATAACTAAACTTATATACCTACATATGACTTTGACACACTTTTGTCAGTGAAGGACAGATTTACAAAAAATTGTAATGTACTTTTGAAAGGCAGATAAACAATATCCTTACAAAAGCCATGAAATATTTAATTATCGTTGACTTATATAAACACCCTCATTCTCATATAAAGGCACAAGGCTTCATCCTCGTTATAAAGGCAGACTGTACAGAAACCCTTACCAGAGTCGTCCGATGATAAGAGTTCCTCATCTTCATCCTGACTGGTGTTGTTAAGCCACACCTGACAGAAAAGCAGGACATAAGAAAGTGAAATGAAAGAAAATATAATTATAGAATTAGTGAACAGTTTGGGGAAATAGCGTTCAAATATTTCAGTAAATAAACAGACACTTCCCAAGGACACTTTACATTAACGATGTGAAGTTACTGTATTTTAATGAATAAGCAGCACAGCGATGACATAATGTGCTACACCGTAGGCTATTTTCGAGATGGTCCTCACTGCACAACATGAAATCCACGGGGAGGAGTCGGATCCAGATCCAACTCCTCCCACCTTACATACCTAAACCTACCCAGCTCCACCCCCTTATCCCTAAACCCACCCCTAAACCTACCCAGCTCCACCCCCTGATCCCTAAACCCACCCCTAAACCTACCCAGGTCCACCCCCTGATCCCTAAACCTACCCAGGTCCACCCCCTGATCCCTAAACCCACCCCTAAACCTACCCAGCTCCACCCCCTGATCCCTAAACCCACCCCTAAACCTACCCAACTCCACCCCTTATATCTGGATCCGACTCCGCCCCCTGGATCTCGTGTACTGCAATGAGGTGCTACTGCTATTTTCCCTGACAACTCATGTGTCGCATACTTTTTTTTGGCTGTTTAGTATCGATGCCCGATTCGTGAATAAATTAGGCTACTTGAATCACATGAACACAACACAATCTTTTGGTGCGGTTTCGTTGATCCGTCTGAATTAATCTGAAAGACGTTCATGGAATTTCAGTACTAACTTTGAAGTGTGTAGTTGGCTACTGTTTTCTTGAGGGTCCTAGTTTTATTTTTATTTTATTTTTTGTGGGAAATTTTAAAATCATTGTTCATTATAAGAAAGTCTTGTGATTTAATTATTTGAATAGTTCACTCATGTAGGCCTAATGGATCGTTTTGGAGCAGTTGACTGTTAGTAGTGTAACTTTCACTAAAGACTAAGTTAGCTGAGTTAGCTTGTATAATACTATACAATAAGATTTCATCAGTTAACAGTTAATTACATTAGTTAACATGAACTAACAACGAACTTCTAGGCTACAGCATTAATCAGGTTAATGTAAATCTCAGCATAGGCTACCTGTATCTGTTAATGCACTGGAACAAACATGAACATAAAAAACATTAAGAACGCTTATTAAAAGCTGAAAGAATATATTTCTAATTGTTAGTTCATGTTAGATAATTAACTAATGTTAACACTTATTGTAAAGTGCTACCACTTGCTGTTATCTAGCATTTTTCTGTTGAGTAGTAATAGCTTTTCTAGCTAGATATTCCAACATACATATAGTCTGTCACAGCCACTTACATTGTGAAGCAGAGAGTATGGTGATCCTTTTTTAGGGGGTGCATGAAAATGGGAGAGAAAGAGAGAGAACGGCAAATGTATCGCTACTATACATTTATCAGGTACTTGACCAATATAACTTTCAGTCAGTCTTGTGAATATAATTTTCATGATCAAAGGAGAAACACTAACCTGAGTATGAAAACCGAGTGTTGCTTTCAGCTCTTCTCTTTGTATCCACACTCAGACCTTTGATCTGAGATTGTACAAACACATACACAACAAAGAATTGCACAAATCTTCAAAGCAAACTCAGCACAAAACTGATTCCAATCCGAAACACTCAATTAAATTTCATTTTAATTCACAGCTAATATGTAATATCTGTGTGACCTTTAACCTCTGTTATCTGTTACCTTGTTTAGTAGCACAGAGTCCCTCGCACACTCTCGCAGAAGTAATATGGATGACTGTAAGGTTTGTGTAGAACAAGAAGACTCGGACACACACACAGACAGAGACAGCATCCCAGAGGCGTGGCTAAACCTGAGGAGCTGGGATTTACCCGCCCACACATGTGACACGCCCGCCAGGGGAGTGGTTAATGGATTGGGAGGACTGGAAGAGAAAGAGAACAATAAAATGAGTTATTATCGTTACTCGTGAAATCTATATTAACTCTTCTGAATCTAGATAACAGCTTTGTGTGAGAAACAAACCAAAAAGCAAGCCTTATTTTGTGTCTTTGTCTTTTTGTCACACATATCAGAGAAGAAATATGTTTTGCCTTTATTTAGATAGTACAGTTGGAGAGAGGACAGTAAGCGAAGTGGGAGAGAGAAGTGTGGGAACGGGAAAGGACCAGGAGGCCGGGCCCGGGACTCGCACTCGGGTCGTTTAAAGCAAAATGAAAGATTAAATATGAAATGTAAAATATAAATATAGCACATAAGGATACATTACTGCTTGAAGAGTTGTATTAGAGCATTTTGATTGGTCTGTTGGGCCAGCTGAAGGGGCGTGTCCCCATCCTGATTGGCTGAACGGATAGTCATCAGGGCACCAGGCTGACAGAGAAGGAACTCAGAGACGCTCACAAATCCCAGACGCACACATACATGCAGGAGAGATTCTATGTGCACACAAACACACACATTTACAAATAACTTGCATGTTAGTTCAATTAAATAATGCATTATAATACATCTTCATTTTCCTCTATGTGTTTCCCACTTTGTTGTCTGTGAAACTCAGTCAGTGACAGTTTACTTTGGACATCCTCATTTGTGGTCACCACGGTGACCTTTAATCCAATTAGAACTCGGCATTTATAATTCCACTGCTCATCTCCGGACATTTGTGTCATTTGGATGTGAAGCAGGAACAGTGAAATCTGATTACACACAGACACATCCATACAATACACGGAAGCAGGTGCTGGACTTGCCTTTGCCATCATGCACACACACACACACACACACACACACACACACACACACACACACACACACACACACACACAATAAAGTTCAAAGTACACACTGACATAACACATACACACACCTTGTGCTGATTGTCCGAGCAGGTTGTGAGGGGTGTGTAGGTTGGCTAGAGCGAGTGTGACCCTTTCATCCATCTCCGCCTGTGTAGAGCTGTCTTTCAAACCATATCGACCACATAGATCTCTGTGCTCAGTGGTGCTGAGGCAGTCGCTATGGGTAAGCAGGTATTCAGCCAGCTCCTGTGCATCATCCTCCATGTATGTCAGAGAAGACACACCCACACACACCACAGCATCATCTGTAAATATATACGCTCGGACACGCACCATCTCAGACTGGTTATGGCCTATTAAACACAACAAACACAGAGAACACTTACTGCACAAATAATCAGCATGAACAGTATCTTGCAAAGTGTGGGAGAAGTAAATTAGGTTTTTTTAAATCATTTATATAATAATACATTTTATGTGACATTTTATTTTATTTTAAATTTTATTCACCTGGGACAATGAAGTACAGCATGGAGTGAACTCTAGTTTGCAGAACGTGTCGTAGAGTTGAGCCCTCCAGAACCACAAATACCTCTTCCTCCTGAACTGAGGGGATCAGTGCAAAAACCTTTGCTTGGCCCTAAAACACACATGCACAACATTTACTACATAAATAGTGTAGTTCTATATATTTCTTGGCAGACCGGCATAGCAATTATTGTGCTGAACTCACATTTAGCAATATTTTCATATTAAAAACACAGACAGAAAAAGTGACAAAAAAATGTTACTCACATAAATAGGAACCTCTCTTCTGCTTAGCCTCATTGCATGAAATTACAGAAACCTTCAAGAAATAAGTAGAATTGTATTAATTAACCAATAAATACATAAATAAATAAACATTCATACTTGAAAGTAATGTCAATTGATGAAATTACCCAAAAGACGAGGATTGAATTCTACACTCTCAGCCGCAACTGAAAACTGAGAGAGAATGGGGAGGAGTGAGTGAAGAAGAACAACAAGGATGGGAAGGAAAAGATTACTGAGACAGACACAAAACAGGGACAAGAGAGATTAATGACAGGCAGAAAGGATTGATCAGTAAATGATGATTATATTTAATTACTGTCCCATATGCTTTGGTCATAATACTATATCTATCTATCTATCTATCTATCTATCTATCTATCTATCTATCTATCTATCTATCTATCTATCTATCTATCTATCTATCTATCTATCTATCTATCTATCTATCTATCGTTCGTAAATATATATATATTGTCCGAGTTGAGTCTCAGGATACAACGCATATAACAAGTTTTTAGTAAGAGTGTCTGCCAGTTTGTTTGTTTTTACGATCAGCGCTATCTTTTGGACAGCACGATCCCTAGACAAGTTTTCTGTGATGATCAACTTTTGTCCACAAGAGGCCGCCAGCAGTATATTGATCACACGATTCCTCTTGTCAGGCTAAACGAGAAATGTAGTTTTATGAGGGGTTTTCCCGTTTTATCTCATTACACTATCTCATGGGAAAAAAAACATCATTCAATGATTGCATATATAAATATAAATATGAGCAGGCTATATTGGAAATGGAAATACGTTTCAAAGCAAGAGACAACAAAGAAATAATAGCTTAAAAAGGTAGCAATAAAATATACATGTAAAATGTGTAGCCTATCAGCTATTTAGCTTTTCCAGTGGACTGGAAGAGAGAGCTATGGCAGTGCATGCTGGGACTGAAATAAGTCTTTGAGCTGTGAACTTTCCCCCACTTATCCAAACAACCCAGTCCCAGAAAACCCGCAGTCTGAGAGTGCTACATTTGCTGACCTCTATACTACTGCACGCGCACACACTTACACGAATGCAAACAAACACACGTACACACACATGCTCTGTTTCTGTTTACCTCTACCCCCCCCCCCCCCCCCCCCCCCTCCTTCACATTCTCTGTCTTCATGTCCTCCATATTTGAGTGGGTTGCAGAATTGTTTGGAAAAACAGTGAACATGTAAAGTGGAGGTTTGCAGAGATTCCTGAGGGTTTTTTTCTCATCTAAAATCACATGCAGGGGCTTAAACATTCCTGGCTTTTTATTCACTGAGAAATGAATTCTCACTCTCACTCTCTCTTTACAGCTTTACTTCCTGCATTCTCATGCCAAACTTGATATTTTCTGTTCCTTGTTATTTTCAGTAAAACTCTCTCTCCACCGCCTTCTATCCTTTTTTTTTATGTTTCAAGGAAGCCAGATTTCCAGGAATTTCTGCAGTCCTTCCCTGCTTGTTTTCAAAATCCTTCCCCAATCAGATCACTCACATAATTCCTAATCCTGAGACATGTTTAAAGAATCTAAATGAAAAGTTACGTAAAATATTTACACTAAGCACTAGGATTAGGATCTGCACCGTAAACATTCCGTTCGGCATATTTGTATCCGTCCGGCCCTCCCTGGAAGGTTCCCTTCTGTGCAGCCTGCAGGAATTTAGGACAGCCTCTGATCAATGAATTTGTTTTTATCACAAAAAGTGACCTATGTGACACGAAGCAAAAAAACAACAGTGAGTTTACTGAGGTATATATACACTTCAGGGAAATTCTAGGGGTGTCATTAGTGTCATGCATGTGTTAAAAAATACTTAATTTAACTTTAACTGTGTGTGTGTGTGTGTGTGTGTGTGTGTGTGTGTGTGTGTGTGTGTGTGTGTGTGCGTGCGTGCGTGCGTGCGTGCGTGCGTGCGTGCGTGCGTGCGTGTGTGTGTGTGTGTACATTATGGGGAAAAAATGTTGGTGGTCCCCATAAGGAAAACTGGTTATACATCATACATCAAGGCAGAAAGTTTTCTGTGATGGGTAGTTTTGGTGTAGGGGGATAGAATATACAGTTTGTAAAAGTATAAAAATCGCTATGTCTATGAAATGTTGCCATAAAACATGAAAACACAACGTGTGTGTGCAGATAAAATATAAACAAAATTAATTATATTTGGAGAATAATATCATGAAGATTTTAATTGAGAATTTCCAACCCTATTATAGGTACACTATGTAACTAGTGGTTAAAAAACAAAACTGTGTGTATTTTGCGGAAGAACATTGTTTTGGTTGTGCTTGGCTGTGCTGATGAATATCTTTTCTCAAAAGAAAGCGAGATTATCCTATTGCTCATAAAACTTTCACTAGGCTTAAGAGATATAACCAGTTTAGATGGAGAGGATGTCAAGCTGAGCTAAAGATGTTGCTGTAGCTTTACCCATAAATAGACTAGGTGAAGAATAGAATAGGTGCTTCCTTAAGAATAAACTCCAGCACAGCTCTACAACCATAATGAAATGACCCTTCACAATAGATGATGCTTCACAATCAACTCTGTTAGAGAGCTACAAATGGCAAATTATTTGTTCAATAAAACACCTAAAAACACCATCTCCGGATCGATTTTAAAACATTTGAAATCCCTAGTTCTCGCCATCTCCGAAAAGCCAAGCCGATGTTGATTCTAGTTTTATTACAAGCTCTGTCACTTTCTCTTTTTGCCAGCAGACTCTCCTTTGTTCTGTGATTGTTTAAAACGGGTGATTCCCCAGAGGTTTGAGATTTAACTGCTTCATGTCAACCTTTCTCACTCGTTGTGACAACTAACCTCTGATACTCCCGCACCATACATGCGTCAAAGCAGCCGGAGCAACTTTTCTCTATTTACAGATATGACGAGACACACACGGACAAGTGACGCATGTACCCAATTTCCTACGAAAACCATCACGCTATGTCTAAAATATAAACACTTGTTAATGGCTTACCATCGTGAATCAGGGTAAGACACGATTTCAAAACATGTTTTGAAAAAAAGGATTGATGATGTATTTCGTTATTCACATTTTGTTCATTTTGAAAAAAATAAATAAATAGGCTACATAGTGTATCTTTAAAGCATGTATTATTATTAAAAAATGTGATTTAATAAACACATTGTTGGTCTTATTTGGTTTTATATGACCCTTAAAATGTTTTACAAATGTTGAATTGATGGCTAAACAGAAAAATTATAAACACCTAGAAAGTGATCATAGTTGAGCTACATTAATCAAAACAACAAAAAGACACACCAAAAGTGCTCTGGAATATACAAAAGAGTGAAAGAATAGGGAGGAGTTAGATTTGATTGAGGAGTTTGATCTACTATTTAACTGGATTAAGTCTGATTTAATCAAACTATTTTTAGGTGTTATCAGGAAGCAAGTCTATATGAGGTTATCAGAGCTGAAATGCTTGCTTGACAGGCTCTCCCACTGTCTCTGTATCTAAACATGAAACACACAGGAAAGTCTTGCAGATCTCTCATCTGATAGAACAGACACTGAGTCAGTCAGTTTGCGATAAAACTGGAAAGTTAGGCTCACTAAACAGCAAATATAATATAGGCAGGCATGCAGGGTCATGTTCACATGCATATATAGCTCTACAGTCAAAACTTTGTGAAAATGTGCTTGAATAAACAATACCTGTGACCTTAGGCAGCAAATGAACCATTGCTAGAAAACAGGCATAGATACGTTCACAAACACACAAAGGTGGCTTCCTAAACAGCCCTTCACAGAATAGGAGGAAATGGGTGGCAGTCCCGTTGCAGGATTACATCCCGTTTAAAGCACCGCACACACACACACACACACACA
This sequence comes from Semotilus atromaculatus, assembly GCA_031834385.1. Taxonomy (NCBI): domain Eukaryota; kingdom Metazoa; phylum Chordata; class Actinopteri; order Cypriniformes; family Leuciscidae; genus Semotilus; species Semotilus atromaculatus. Next base: position 19,392,559 of record JAULUF010000015.1, read on the forward strand.
CACACCAGAATAAAGTAAAATATATTATAATAGTGTATATTATTCTCATTAAATCAAATTACTAAAATTTGTCAAGCTATTTACTTCAATGAAAAAAAATTAGTCTGTGAGCAATAGTTATAAATGAGCAAACAATGATGGAACTGTCTCAAAAAAGTTTCTGATTTAGATTTTCTGGGGAATTGGAGCAACAGACCATTATGGGAACAGATATGCGTGTATGAAAGGGCTGTAGAATGCATGTAAAATCAACTGATACGATTCATAACTGTGTTGCATAAAACTAGATTGTCTCAGGAAGTTTACACCATCACCATTTATCCATTGCTAGGATACACCACTGTGACCACAAGGCTGATCAGTCAGCACTCTGATTGGCTTAGTTCTCTCTCTTGATGACATCACGTTGTTGCCGGGTGAAATTGAACTCTGGTGGCAGGGAAGGGAAAAAACTTGTAAGTTTGGGTTTCTTTTTCAACCAAGCTCCATGCAGATTTTCTCAGCTTAAAGGTTTAATGTTTAAGGATCACCACGGAATTTGCTGACTAAATGCTACAACGCTGCTGACATGTCCTACTTTTAAAAAATCCGTAACTTTCTTAAGTTGAAACCTTAAGTTTAGTGACATTTTGCAATCTGTCTGAACCAGTTTATGGAGGCCTGCATTCATTTCATCTGACCTCTGCAACATCAGTCTGAGATCATCGGAATGTTTTTAGTAGCACCCCGTGGGCCGCCTTCGTGAACCCATGGACGAAAATCCTGCGGGGTCTGGCTCCTGTCCACTCTGTCTGATCATGGCCATTCTGCTCTGTCAGCAATTCCCAACATATGCACTCTTGACAATGATTGTCTAGAATTGTTTGAGCAGCCATGCTTATTTTTCCTAGAAAATAAAAGCAATAAATGCATTTAGAGTGAGATAAAACATTTTATTAGAAAAGAAAATATAGAGACAGTGAAATCTAATCAGACGTCCTGATGCAATAGGCCTACACTGTTTTATTAGAGGTTGTGTGTATAGCCTATGAGCCATTGATCTCAGCACAGATATTTCTTTGGGAGCTGTTAAGTCCTAAAATGTTCTCCCCCTGCCTATGACAATTGAATGGATTTAACACAAGGTTACTGTGCGTGAAAAACTATACAAGGCCTTTCTCAGAATGTCTTAAAATGTTTTATATGCATTATGCAGCAGCAGCACACTTAAAGTGGGGGGTAACATGTCTGGACAAGAGAGAAAAAGTTGGAGGGGGGAGTGGCTCACGGAGAGAATAGCTTGAGGAAGTCCGATTCTTTTTAGAGAGTTGATTCTTTCAGTTCAATGAACCGATTCTTTTTAATCATCTCAGTCTGAAAAGGTTAAAAGATTCGTACGTTTTCATTTTTTCATGTTAAATTGCTGCTAGCTGCGGTAAACAAAAACGACTCTGTAATAATGTGATAAATAATGACAGTAAGCTATGTATTGTTGTCGATGTGCCGCAAAACCGCGATTAAACTCACGCGATTAATGTAAGCCTACTTAGTACCTACCAAGCCACGAAATGTTGCCTTTTTCTTCTAATGTTAACGATAAAGTAATAATATTAATAAATAGTAATATGAATTATTCCCGATATTGATAGCATTTTCCCCCCATCTCACAGCTTTATTAACCCTAACCGAAGTCATCGGTTATAAGTGATTAACAAGCGCGTTACGAATCGGTTCACCAGAACGATTCACTCTGGAGTCGAAGCGAAAGAGGCCAGCTGAGGGGGGCGTGTACTGCACGTTCATGCTGAAGTTGGACACTTGGAGAGCTTTGCGCACTGCGAAGGGAGATACGAAGGGATACGGAGGGCAGTCCTCCTTCAGGTCTTGATCGCCCATAGAGGAGCTGGCAGCGAACATGCCCAGACCAGTACATCGTCACTGAAACCGGGATTCAGCTCTTCGCCTGGTTTAAGCCTGCCATAATGAACGAAAACGCAGATATCTGCAACCACTGTCGGAACATGATCAGAGAGAAGGTAACGTTGTTCTCCGTGTGTCTAAAACTGTTTTCTGCATATTGTGTTATTAAAACATTAATGCATTTGATCCTGATCTTGGTGATGGGAAGCTGCATTGGGTTGTGCATTAGTATTAGCCTAGGCTATACATTTCTCATATCTCTGGCGACCCCAGATATGTTTATTTAGTCACCTATATTACATATTTAAATAACTATTAGGCCTATAGTATACATTTCACTATACTATTAGATGTTATGTTATTAGTTGTTATTTCTAATTTTATAGATAATTGGATTAGTCATTTTTTCAACAATAATTGCAAATATAAATATATTATATTATATTAAATTAAATATTAAATATATTATATTTTTCAGTGTGTGATATATTGAATTGAATTTATTATTGAGGATAACCCCTTGAGATGAAACATCTCGTTTTCGAGGGGGTCCTCATATATACATGTGTGTGTGTGTGTGTACATAATTTATTTTGCTAATATACTGCAGGTTTAAATAAATGGTATGCATTTCTTCACATTTTGATTGTATCAGAGGCCGACTAACTTTGTGACCTAGCTGTATCAGAGGCCGACTAACTTTGTGACCTAGCCTACTCATCTCATCTGAAATCCTGCCATCATCTCTCTCTCTTTTCTTTGGCTGGAAGATGTTATTTTTAGCTTTCATTAATCATGTCGAACACATGTGACCTACTTCTGCTCTGCACATCTTCTCACACACACCCTGCCAAAAGTTGTTGTAAGTCAAACTGGACTTTAATACAGAAACACGAGCTGGCATTTATCAGATTGAACTATTGGCTGAAGGCTTGTGAGCTGTTTGTTTGATCTTCCTCTCTTTTGCAGCAGGGAGCGAATGGCTGTCCTGCGGCTGTATGCAAACCTGTATTCTGAGTGCATGACAATGCGTGTGTTTTGAAGACTCTTACATTTGAGGGATTTGTGCTGTCATTTTGTCATGTCGACATAGCTAGTTCTTCATTACCCGTTTCCCTGGTTGTGATAACTCTCAACAGCAAATAGCTAGTCTCTTCTCACCTGTTGCTCTAGCTGGTTGGGAACATTCGGTTCAAACTCATCTCTGTCTTGCCTTAACCTGCAGAAGAAAATATAATTAGAGCCAAATTAGAACCAATTATTTCCCATTAGGAAAACTTTTAAAAATCCACAAAGAACGTTTTATTCTCTAGTTCTTTTATACCACGTATTGTTGCATTAAAGGAATAGTTCACCAAAAAAATGAAACTTCTGTCATCATTCACTCATCCTGTGTGTACAAAACGTTTGAAATGGCATGAGAAAATTATGACAGCATTTTCATTTTTGGTTGCTCCCTTTAAAGAACCCAGAAATCATCTGAAGAATAATGTTCTAACACTTTCTAACGTGCTTTGTAATCTTATAAGCCACTCAAGAATCATACTGAGTCATCATTTTCTGTTTATCACTCAATATCACCTGTGTTGGTTCATTTTTATTTCTGTTTGCTGTCACACACGCCTCAGAGAACAAGCAACAATGGCTCTACTGTGGATTCTGAACGGTAACGAGTAAACGGTAAAGAGCGATGGACAGAAGCTCCATATAAATTGTGAAGCCAAACTGAGATTTGCTGATTCAGCATCTGACACACTTCCTGTTCCTCCAGCTGCCGTGTGCGCTGGCGTGACATAATTGACCAATGAATCGTACTGCCCCATTACCACATAGTGACCCGCCGTCGGGAAGAGCATCAGTGCCTGTACGTCCTGTAGTCATGTTTGAGCAGCGATCTGTGGGTAGACATCGCCATGAGAAATACTCAAACCACTAATTGAATGAGGACGCAAGTCCCGGCCGGGGACATTTGTCATGGTGCCACTAGGCGTCTGCTCAAGCAAAACTAAAACGTGTGCATTCTGCCAGTGTTGCATAACCTTTTATGAGTTTAATGGCATCATTCAAGGGCCACAGATGCTGACGCAATCAAGTGATCACCAGGGAGAGGATCCTCATGAGAGAAAGAAAGGCTGTTATGTCAGAAAATGTAGTAAAGAAAATCACAAAAAAAAACCATGGAAAATTACTTTTAATGTTTTAAAAATGTATATTTGCTCTTATTTACAGAGCATTTTTTTATTTATTTAGTTTATTTTAAGCAACTGGCGTACAATAATGCACAATCATTTTATAATAATGTAATTTATTTGATCGGTAACTGATTTAATTTATAAGCTATTCTTAGAAGTTTTTAAAAAAAAATTAATCTTTGGCTGTAACTCGCACCATTTGTGCTACATGATGATACCAAATTTTGCGGAGTATTGAGATCATTGCTATTTTAGTATTATTTATATACTATTATACTCTTTATGAATAATTTTTATTAAGTTATAAATTATTTAATTTATTATTATTAATAATTTTCTGTTGTCATATGAATTTTAGCTTTTGCCATTTTAATTATTTTTTAAATAAATATATTTTTATTTAGCTTATTTGGTTTGGTTTCAGTAATTTTAGTATTTTAATTTACTTGTTTGATTAGTTTGTTGCCAAAAATTAGAACATTTCTGTTTTTTAGAAGTTTATCTAATATTTATAATTAAAATGTGCATAACAAAGATGGTTTTACTGGTTTAATCTAAAACACATTTTGACTGCTCTATTATTAAAGGTGGGGTATGTGATTTGCAAAACGGCCGGCAGATTTTGAAAATACACATCTCAAATGGTCCTACCTTCTTTCCTCCAACGCTGGCCCTGATTCGCGCGAGGGGTATGGGGGGAGGGGGGTATGGTACGACCGTTTGATTGACGGAGTTACTGTCCAATGATTCTAGGTGGTCTTGGAAATGATTGGCTGGAGTTTTTCGAGTCCTGCCCGTTCCACAGATGATTAAATTGCTTAATTTTCATTTCAGTGCTTCTAACTCAGTGGCTGTAAGAGGGTTATGAATAGGATTTCAAGTGATTTTGAAAAAATTGACAAAAAATAGAATCACATTCCCACCTTTAAGTCTTGTATTTCACTATAAATTACACATCATCCTCAATTCAATTTATCCTTGATCTTACCATGCTAAGAACTGGATAAAGTAATCCCCAGTAAACCGCTCCATAATAACCCTCCGTTCTCTCATCATTACATCTCGTTAAAAACTTCACTGGAGATCAAACCTAATCCTATTCCTCACTGAGACGCTGAATATTTGTTAACATATCTGGACTGACTCTGACTCTCTCTCTCTCTCTCTCTCTCCCATATTTTATACAGTTTATGTCTCTCTCTTCAAACTCAGTCAGGTTAGGCCTTAAATTAATTTGTTCAAACTGAGCACAAAGCGGACTTATGTAGCTAAGTACTGTATTGGTGTGTTTATGTGTGCTTTTTTTCTACACATACCTATGCTGTCATAGAGACAAAGATTTCTGCACTCTTTTTTTTCTCCCTCTTTCTTTAAAACACACTTACACTTCTGGCATCTACGGCTGAAGGCAGAGCGCCAGGTCTTGGAAGGGAAGGAAGCATATAGGATTCCTGGACAGCCATTTCAACTCAAAAGCTTGACTGGGCAACAATACGAAGGGCTGGAACAATAGCATCCTTTAATATTGAATACATAAAACCTGACATGTCTACGGGCGAGACGAGAGTACTGACTGTTCAGACACCTTCTCTGTAATCCAGAGTCCATTTGAGCTTTTTTAACAGGCTTTTGTAGATCAAGGAGTGGCTGTTTAACGTTTAAATCAACAACCTTGATTTTTATGAAATGACCTGTGCATACAGTACAACCATAAAAAGCACACTTGTAAAAATGAACTCTGCAACCAAATTAAAATTGTTTGGGTGGTAACCTTAGATTTGCAGTATAGTGAGTTTTATGTAACCTTGAAAATAATAGTTAAAGTCATGAAATCATACTGTACATATTCTAGTATGTTTACGTGGTAAAAGTGGTAATACTACGATTGTAAAAGTAACGTGGAACTTGTGCAGTCAAATGAATACTATAACATTAACGATAAAGATATAGTTCTAAAAATCTATTGTACAAAATATAAAAGAGTAGCAGAGTCCTCGCCATAACTAAGGGCACAGAGAAATCTCGTTATCGTTATCTATATCGTTGGAATCACTTTCAGAACGATTTTCTCCAGCTGATGAATGATAAAAAAAAACATAAAACACTGACAGCCAATCAGAATCCATCCTGCTTTAATGCATTTAAAGTGACATGACACATTTTCAGCATGTGCTTCTAATGAACAGAACATTATAATCTGTTGGTGTGGACGCTAATAGTTATAATAGTTATCTTTATAAATATTACTCTTGGTGTGAACGAGCCTAATAGTAAAAGAAAACAAAGGGTGCTCATATTTTCTGACAAAATACTAGTTACTAAACCACTAACTTTGTTAGTGTTGTGTACAGTTTCTTTACAAAATATTGCAAAAGTATATGGCTTATGGTCAACTTTTGTAAGGCCTCAAGTTTTTTAATTAATGATTTATTTTTTACTTTTACCAATGAGTAGTTCTTTCCACACTTTAATTGAATGCATAACATGATGCATGATTTGACATTTTTGTTATCATAAATTGATTTTTGGTTCTTTGTTAATAGCCTTTCAATATTTTTAATTGAAATGTATTAAAAAGTATTTATATGCAAAGATAAAAATTTCAGACATTCTTTTTTATGAGCCTATCCTATTCTATTACACCCCTCCTAATTTTAAAACCATAGAAATTCGTTTTTGATTAACTTTCGTATTATTCTCATTGAAGAGATCATCTTTTTTTAAATCCAGACACTGTCCCAGACTGTTTGAGGAAGACGCTGCCTCTATCCATGGACACTCATGCTGCTGTTATGACAACAGAACCGTTACCATGGTGCCACAGAATGACAGTCTCAAGCATTATCAGTGCTGATAGTACGCTGTTCTTTGATTGGCCAGGAGCATTGATGCGTTTTCATGGTGCAGGTCACAATGGTCACAGCTCCATGTCAATGTTTCCGTGTGTGTCAAACAAGTTGGGATGGCCAATCAGTGCAGCCTCATTGCAAATACACACAAGCCTTACATTAAGAAATTGCACATAGAACAAATTAGTTTCACATATTCTGAGGTTCTCCTTCTGTCTTATCCATATTTGGACTTTGATTATTGTGTAGCTTCTTGTGATGAAAAATACACTCACACAAGAGGGTGAAGACTCATATCATTTGCTTAATTCAAATGTGCACTACTGAACAAAACTATTTTTAATAGTTTTAGTTTGCAATAACAACAATGGTGTGCACTGTGCAAACACTGTGAATGTGTTTCAGTTGAGTTGCTTAATGCTGGAGGCCTCTCTTTCAAAAGACTTTTCTGTATTTTTTCCCCTCCTCTGCCCTCCCTCTGTTTGCCGCTTTCCCTCTTTCTGTACACAGTCTATTTACTCTCTTTATTTTATATGTAGTGTCTTGTTCTCTTTCAACGGAGCAGTGGATGTAAGAAACCAACAAGCCCCAAAACAAAACTCTCCCTGTATTTTGTGTTGCTCAATCATTCCTCTCACAGTTTTTGCATCCTTGAAAAACAACTTGACTGCAAATAGAGAGAAAAACACATGATTGAGCACCTTGTGCATCAGATTTAGTGTCTGTGCAGAATCTTGGTAGTTCCAAGGTAGTGTTTTATAAACAGCAGAGGTTTACACCAAGGCCGCAGAGTGGAGGCAAAACACGTTTGACCGCAAATACAACACTATTTGTGTATTTGTGGTGGTTAGGGTTAAGGGGTGGGATATCCTGAACAAACACAAACCACGAAGGAAGGAAGGATAGATAAAGTGCAAGAGAGGGTGAGAATGACAGGGAAAGAGGTTTGGTGTGTTCAGTCCTCGGGCCACTGAACTGAAGTGACCCTTACACCCTTGGCATTATAGAGAGTTTAGTGAACACACACACACACACACACATCGATAAAACACAACCACAGCATTCGTGAACCTCCTTACCTTTCACCGTAACAGGAACAAAACACTGGGAGAGACTTTCAAAATAAACCGCAGCAAGGAGACTCAAAATCGACCTGAAAAAACTATGTTGTGCCCTTTCAAATATATACATTAAACACACTATTATATACTTTTATCACATTATCTATCTAGGAATTTACTTTAGTTATGCTTGTTAGACAGTTTTTAAGGTAGTAGTGTTTATAATGACTGCTTTCAAACAAGTTTTCACCTGCCTGCTATTGGTTGAATAATCAAATAGACCCGCCCCCAAACGCACGCCATTGGTTGAGCGACTGTTGCTGTGCAGAATCAAGCTACAGATGGCTTAACTTATAGGCTGCGTTCCAGTCCAAAATTGTCATGCCCTTCCCTCGCTAACTTCCCTCCGTCTCGTTCACTCGGATGTACGTCATTGCTTACGTTGCACGAGTGCCCACTACTGGTGGAAACCCCAATGAGCTGAATTGGAACGTCCTAAGCCCTTGGTTTGTTGTGGTGGTGATTAGACTGTGGTTACGTCACAATGGTACTGCATTGTGGGAGACATATAGATGCCTGAAGTGTACATATGAAGTTGAACCTCGGTCTAAATCGAGGGAACGAGTGGAACGCACTTCAAAATGGCGGCAGGGATTCCCCCAAGGGGAAGTGCTTAGGGAAGTTTGCAAGTGCATGTCTAAAAGTGGACTGGAACTGAAACCGAAATATGAGTTGTCTGCATATTAACCTGAAATTGGCTGAAATAGTATTTGAAGAGTTCAGATGCAAAAGCCTCTAAGTGCCATCTGAAATTTTCTTCTAGAATGATCATTTTTATCAACCTCGTATATTTAAGGTCAGTAATTTCACTTAAATTAAAATTAATAGGTAATTTTCACTGTCATTTAAGTGAAATTACTGAACTTAAATATACAAGCTTGATAAAAATGATCATTCTAGAAGAAAATTTCAGATGGCATTTAGAGGCTTTTGCATATGAACTCTTCATTTTAACATAAAAATACACACTTCAGTAAAACATAAATAATAATAATAATAATAATTTAATCGTATTGTCAGGATATTTTCATTAATCATATTCATCATAAATGTTCTTATTTCTCAGGAAAAAGGAATGAAGATGTCAAGACGCATATCAACAGGACCAAGCTCGTTTATTCCAGAAAATGAGGTAATACCCGTACTAATAAAACAATATTTGAAGTTGTTTCTTGGTTCAGAGATGGTACAATGGTTACACCATGATTATTATTATTTGTGGACATATACCACCATGGTATTATCATGATCTTCTTTGAAATATACTACCATTAAAAAGTTAAGGGTTAGTAAGTTTTTTTTTTTTTTATGTTTTTGAAATAAGTCTTTATGTTTACCAAGGCTACATTTATTTGATTACAATATTGATTACATTTTTTTACAATTTAAAATAACTGTTTTCTATTTTAAAATGTCAGTTATTTATGTGATGACAAAACAGAATTTTCAGCATCATTACTTCAGAAATAATTCGAATATGCTGATTTGCTGCTCATGAAACATTTATTATTATTATCAATGTTAAAAACATTTGTGCTGTTTAAAAATGTGTGTGTATACACATTATACGTTTGTTTCAGGATGCTTTGATGAATAAAAAGTTCAAAAGAACAGCATTTATTTGAAATACAATGCATCCTTGCTTAATAAAATGGTTCATATGTCAATATACCACAATATTACCACTTTTTCTCTCTTCTCTCACACACTCACTCAATCCGAGTTCACCCAACTCAGATACTGTAATCGTTCTTTCTCAGTCAGCTGGTGTTCATTTCACTTTTGTTTTAAGTTCAGCCAGTTCAGGAGATAATTTTCATTGAATCCGAGTTAAGCGTGCCGGGAGATCTAAGATAGTGTATTTGGATTGTAAATTGAATTATAGCATCTGTCCCTTCATTGAATTAAGATTAACCTGAGCCAGAGTTCAAATCTTTCTTGGCTCTGATTCATAGCATCGCATATTGGTGCCTTCTCATATGACAAAATCAGACACAGTTTAGTTCTGTAAACCACGTATTTAATTTGCATTATCATCCGACCACAGTACTTTTATGTAACGGAAAATATAGTCCATATTTTGCACCGTTGTGAAATGTCCCATGTTCTGATCCTCAACCCCAGATCCTAGGAGCCATGCCTCTGAGTGACTCCAGAGTGATGTTCTTAGACGAAGAGTTCAGCGGGCGCGTGGACAACCTGACGCAGGTGATGGGGCTCCACCCGCATTATCTGCAAGCCTTCATGCGCTGCCACTATTACCTCTTGAGGATGGACGGCCCCCTACCACTCCACTACAGACATTACATCGCTATAATGGTACAAACGCATACAGAAACACTTTCAAGGGAGACTTTATTCAACCGGAACAGTTTTATGAGTTATTTCTGTCTGTGTCTTGCAGGCTGCAGCGCGGCATCAGTGTTCCTCGCTGGTGTGTCACCACATGCAGGAGTTCGAGCAGATAGGCGTGTGTTCTGATTGGCTGAGAGGTCTGGAGTTCTGCCCGCAACGACTCCGCAACCTCAACGAGATTAACAAGATCCTCGCGCACAGACCCTGGCTCATTACAAAGCAACATATACAGGTAACATACTAGCGATCTTGTTTATTGCTCAGCATTCTAGCCAATTATTTTAGCATTATGCAACAAGAAACATTTCTGCACTACATTTGTTTGTCACATGACGTCACTATATGCGTGTTTAATTCAGAGGGTGGCATCCGAATATCATCTTGTAAATAAAAGCATTGCATTTTCAATCCAATTTAGTTCATTCTTTGTGACTCAAATAATTTCTTTTTTTTTACTGAAACGCCTAAATTAAACTGAAAATAAAGACTAAACTAAACTAAACTAATTTAATCAATTAGGTAATCAAATGTATTTAATAATCAACACTCCAAATAAAATTTATATGAGTTGAATGTAAACATTTAGATTGCATTTTTTACATGGACTTTTTATTATGGGTAACATTTTACAATAAGGTTTCATTTGTTAACAGTGGTTAATGTATTAACTAACATGAGCTAACAAAGAGCAATACATTTGTTACAATATTTATTTATTAATCTTTTTAATGTTAGTTAATAAAAATCCAGCTGTTCATTGTTTGTTCGTGTTAGTTCACAGTGCATTAACTAATGTTAACAAATACGTTGGATTTGAATAATGTATTAGTAAACGTTGAAAGTATTTTTCATTCATAGTTCATCTTAACTAATGTAGTTAAGTAAATGTTAATGAATGAAACCTTAGTGTAAACCGTTACCTAATTATGTTTCTTCTAATTTGGTTTTTAAATATAATATTTAAATGGTGGTCCAAAAGAAAATCAGTATTCAGATTTATTCAAATTAAACTCAGATTAAAATAATGAAGACAACAGGTTAAGTAAAAATATAATGGATATGTTATATAGTGCATAAATGTAACAATTTAAGTAATTTTTTTGACACTTGGACACTATGGACACTGAATGAGTTTTCTGAGATAAATGTAATGTTATGCTAAATATTTTCTATCAGATGTTAATGATCTTGCACTCTTTATTTCTCAGGCTCTGGTGAAGACAGGAGAGCACAGCTGGTCTCTGGCAGAGCTGGTTCATGCTGTCGTACTGTTGGCTCATTTCCATGCCTTGGCTAGTTTTGTGTTTGGTAGCGGAGTCAACCCTGACCCTGAGGTCACAGAGGTCAGCGGGGTCACAGATGACCTTTGCCCTATAGCCATGGCGGGTTTATGCACCTGTCACCTAACAAACGGCAACCAAGCCAACAGGAACCCCCTGCGTAACCCTAATACTGGGGTAGGAAAACATTACAGAGTATCCACGTTAGGGATGTGCCGAATAGTTCTTATGGTTCTTTATGCAAAATATGATGTGGAATATATACTATATATTGTATATAAAATGACACGTATTATATATAATAATTTGCTGTATTATTATATAATGATAATATTATACATATACACATACATTTATTTAATTTTTTTAATTTTAGGGTTGCTTTTGACAAGTTTTATGACATTCATCTGCATATTAATTCTATGCATATTCTGTGCATATCCAGGGCTATTTTTTTATTTGTTTGGACAAAAGTAGCATGTCATTTTTTAACTCCATAGTTGTGTATTTTAGAGTGAGCTGGAAGCACTGATGGAGAGAATGAAGCGATTGCTGGAGGAGAGAGAAGACGATGATGCGTCAGAGGAGGAGATGTTCACTCGCTTTGAGAAAGAAAAGAAAGAGAGTCTTCTGGTAGTGTCTGCAGGTATTACAACGCAGATATTTTTTCTACCCATCTACTCTTTTTACTCAATCTATACTATTATTCATATTTTCTGGCATAATGATAATATTACATCCTAATAAAATCTGAAACTTTTAAATATCGTTGTTGTCTGGCAGAAACCTTGTGTCTCCATATTTCGTCATAAAACATTACCATTGGTCACCCTTTATGTCTGTCTGATTTCTGCAAATATTTAACCAATAAAAAGTGTTAAAAAGTGCTTGTAACCACATTGCCTCCTCAAACTGTCAGTCAAACCTCATAACTCCGCCCACCTCAGTCTTGAATGAAGTTCCGCGCGCAGTTTGGTGAGTTTATGTATTGCAGGGATACATAAAGAACTGGTTCTTTGAATAAGTACAGTGTTTTCTTTATTCAAGAAACACTATATAAATATATATATATATATATATATAAAGAATAATGCTTTATTTGTTTGAGGAGCGGAGAAGAGTGTCTCTAGCATTTGTCGTAGAGTCACAGTCAATACTGTCTGGAATAGCCTGTGTATCACTTTATCTATTAACATGAGATTTTGGTCAAATGTAGCTTCAGTAAACTTTATAACCCGTAAATTGATGAAAATGTAATGCGATGCACTTACTGCCTCAGATGTGGCCGTAATTCACTGGTCAAAAACCTTTTGAGCTTGATTTTGGTAAAATATAAGCAAGTGTCTGACCACATATAAAACCACAATATAAACTTTGACAACACAAGTTTTTGCATTTCCTGAAAAGTAGCGTTTTTGGAGATATAAGGTTTCTGCTCGACACCAATTATATGTTTGAACTAAAACTAAGACTTCTGTTAAACAGAAGTCTAAAACTTTTTCTGTTACTGTTGTGGTAAAGTGGGATTTAACATTAAATGACCAAAATGAAAAATTCTGTCATCATCTACTCAGGCACATCTTGTTCTAAACCTGTATGACTTTATTTCCCATTTGTCATCAGTGACGTCAAACAAAGCATGAATTTGAACTATTGCTTGAAAACAAAAAAGGATCTTGCAATCTTTTGTTTTGTGTATATTGTATTAAAATATTGTGATTTGCATATTCAGGGTTTGATGAGGAAGTGGTGCCCCCTTCTCCCGTGGCTCGGTTTGTAGCTGACCCGTCGTTTGGATACCAGGACTTTGCGCGACATGGAGAAGACAACCCACCCACATTTAAAGCACAAGTATGACAGCTACCCTCACGTATACACATAAACAGCATTTTTCTTCAATACCCCATTGAGAATGAATGATTGATCATTCTATCTTGTTCACTCTATAGGACTACTCATGGGAGGATCATGGTTTCTCTCTGGTCAACAGGCTGTACTCTGACATTGGTCACCTATTGGATGATAAGTTCAGAACGGCATGTGATCTGACCTATTACAACATGGCCAGTCACGAGGGGGTGGACACCAGCATGGTGCGCAGGGCTCTCTTCAACTACGTCCACTGTATGTATGGTATTAGGTACGTCCATGAGTGTGTAATTTGCAATCATATTACATTCTATTTTTTCAGTACTCCAACTTGAAACTTTTTTTCAAGTTAGTTGCCAAGGCAAAAGTTCTACTTTCTCTAGCATTACTACACACTAGCCTAGTACTGTAAATGGCGTTCACAGTATGTATGCCCAAAGCGCCCTCTAGTGTACTAGCACAGTACAACCAGGAGTACTGATGTCCAGCTCTTTACTGCCTAGTATTGAAAGATGAACATGTGTTTTCACTCTGTGCATCTGCAGATATGATGATTACGACTACGGTGAGGTGAATCAGTTGTTGGAGCGCAGTCTGAAGGTTTACATCAAAACAGTGACGTGTTATCCAGAGCGAACCACTCGCCGCATGTACGAGAGCTACTGGCACCAGTTCAGACACTCCGAAAAGGCAAGTCATATTATCATGTCAAGTACTATTACTTATTGAAAAAAATTCAGCATTCATTTTGCTCTAAAAATGCTGATATTCTCAATTGCCTTTCTTTCCTTTATCCAGGTTCATGTGAATTTGCTTCTAATGGAGGCTCGAATGCAAGCAGAGCTTCTCTATGCTTTGAGAGCCATCACTCATTATATGACCTGACCAATCAGACTTAATCTTTTAGGTGATCTGACCAATTGAACCTCACCCACAATATGACTGAACATTATTATTATTATGCCTAAATTTAACCAAACAATTATTTTGTCATTATTAAATTACTTCTGCATAAAGTTTTGAATTCTTACAATTGTGTCCAAAATTGTGTATACCTTTTCTTGGATCGTTCAAAATGATAACTAAATGAAGGAAATTGTGTATAGAGCATTCTGGGTATAATCCCAAACTTTAAATTGGGATGTTCGGGCATGTTCAAATCATTCGTCATAAGAATTGTGGGTGGGCAGCAATGACTTTTGCTGGATTCAAATGTAATCCTTATTGGTCAGAAAAATCCCCTTGGACTTGACCTGATCAATCAAACGACATCATTAGGACATCATGACTTGACAAATCACATTTTAAGTGCAATACTTTCTAACTGAAATCTCATTTATACTGTAAGCTGAAATACTGGAAGACTGAATTCACATTTTCGAAACAGAAAGTCGTAATTTTTTTCTTTTTTGCACATTTGAGAAAAACTGTATTTTAAAAAATAATAATACTGTTTTTTTTTGTAATATCATAAATGACAATAACAGAATGTGAGAATTTTTTCCCTTTCTTTAAAAAAAAAAAAAAAAACCCTGTGCCTTTTTTCATTCTTGTTTATTTCATATTGAATGTATTGTTTAGATTTTTTTTTTTTTATTTGTTTCTAGACCTTTTTCAGATCAATTTAGTTTGGTTTAGTTGTTTACCTGGAAACTAAGGCTTTTGTAGCATTATTACTGTACTATCAGTCCTTTATTACCGTATTTCCTTTCAATCTCAGTGTTATACTTTAGATAACAAAATTCATTTTTTTTATAATACATGTGACTGCCACCTGCAATAGCTGTACTAATCACATCTTGTGACTTTATTTCTGTATTTGTGAGCATGTCTTATTTCTGAACGTCTGTCAAAGTGTTTGCACATCCGTTGCGCATCTCTTTGCACTAGTGTGCCTCTGTGAAAGAAAGCCGTGCACACGAGCGAGAGAGTACATATGTGTGAGTGTGTTATGTGTGCAGGATTGCCTGTAGGGAGCGTCTGAAAACGAACCTCTTTTGATACTATTGATGTGATCCTTACTGTCCATCAAAGCATTTCTCAAAGGTTTATTTATATCGCTTTACTCATTGCTTCAAATTTGCACAACTCTAATCACGGTGCAGCGTCAGTGTCCTTAAAAAAAAATAAAAAAAATATTGGGTCTGAAAATAAAGGTATAGTGAAAAGATAAGCTTTATAGAATGAGAAAAGCGTAGCTAGTCTTATGGACAGTGCCTAATTATTGTTTAGAAACAGGTTATGATTTAGTCATAGGTACACAAGAGATTGTTACAAATGTAGGTAAATCTGTCATCGAAGTGCCTTTCAAACTCAGCTGTAGGCGTTTCAAAGTGTACGCAGCAGATTTAATGGAAAAGGGCCGTATGTGTCTGCTGCATTTCCTACTTGTGTTTATTCCGATCAAGGTGGTGCTATGAAGCTTTCATGTTCTCCACTCATCATAAATGTATACATTTTCAAAATGGCAGCAATGGAACTTCTCTCCAGTGGCCAATCACAGACCTGTATGTTTCAATAAAGTTTCTAAACAAATTCTGGCTATGAGTGATGGTTTTTTCACAGAGTGATTTTTTTTGTGTGACAATTTCATGGCGAAAGGGCTAAAAATATCTATACTGTTGCAAAATATGCAGCAAGTGAAAAAAAAAAAAACCTCATATTTGGCAATTTGACATATAGTAAGTAACAGCAATGACCTTCAGTGTGACATTTATATATATATATATATATATATATATATATATATATATATATATGCATTTTATTATTACCTGAAATATTAAATAATATATTATTTAGTAATAATATTAATATAATTAAAATATTATTTATTACATTAACTGCAGGAAATTGTGAGCTGTAAAAAAGGCAAAATAAAAATTTAATGAAATGGTGACTGGTTACAACCCCTAAATATATACTTTAAGCATTTATTTATTATAAACACACAGCTACACACAGTTTATTTATGACCTGCATTATTTATTATTTCAATAATCTATTTTATTTATTTAAATGATTTTTTACATGAACTAAAAGATAAATGAAAAGAAATGCTGACTAGGTCCATTCCCTAAATCAGACGTATATTTCAACCTATATGCTAAAACAAGAAGAGAAATTTAGTTTACACAACAGACAAGTTCATTTATTTTATATATATTTTCTTATATATTTATTTTCTCAGTGCATTCAGCAAATCAGCCCAAACAAATTTCCATGTTATTACTGATCACTGATAATCATCAGGCCATGTTGGTCAATGACTAGGACTACTGACAGATTCCACACTTCATGTATCATCCAAGAAAATCATTCAAATGTATCCAAGTTGTGGCTTTTATTGGACCTTCACCTTCAAGAGGCCAACAACAGGCCCATATGTCATTTAAAGCGGTCTCAACTTACTCTCAAGCATTTGATTACGATTGTCCAGATACAGGGTTTGGCATGGTGATGTCCGGCAGCAGATGACAGCTCGTAATGATGTCAATCTTCTCAGACACTGACTTCAGGTCCTCTAGAATGAGTCTAATGCTGTGGGACGCGTTGATGATGCCTGTCTGAGAGTTGTTGAGATGAATGGTGGCCTGTCTTATGTCCCTGGCAGCATTCTGATACACCTGTTTCAGGCTTTGATTGATGTCAGTGCACAGTCGTGCATTGCTCTCCAGCAGTTTCTGCTGAAGTAATGAGTTAAAGCGACCTGAGTCGGGTCTGGACACAGGGGACGATCTGTCCTCCTGTCCGCACACAGTCGCAGGTGTGCTTCTGATCACGATGAGAGGAGGCAGATCTTTGCGGAGCATCTGCTGTTGGCTTTCAGAGGCCAGTCTGCGCGCTCTCTCCTCCTCATCCTCACTGTCGGTCTCGGACGCTTCTCCTGCCACCTTCATTCCTGATGATGATGATGATGCATGGACAGGAGGGGCAGAGGTGATGTACACTTCATCATCAGAATCAGTTTCTGATGCTTCTCCCTGTACCACAATTTGGAATTTGTTGCTTGCCATGATTGCACACCTGGAAGAAACATGTTTAAATCAGGTGATTACTCAGTAAGCTTTACTATGGTATAGTTATGGTGTCAGTACATTTAAATACTATGGTATTTTTAATGTATACCACGACATTGAATGATTACCAATTACATATACTACATATTTATACTGTATTCTAAAGTAATTAAAGAAATATCATAGCACTGCCATGATAAATTATATTTAGGCTATTACGTTTTGCTGTAAATTGCTTTTAGTTAAATTATGATGATATTGATATGATACGCGTATGTTTTGATAGTATTTATGCAAAGTAATTGTATTAAAAAAGCGATGTGTCTTTTTCTAACCTGCTGGTGTTTGTATCCACAATCCAAATGTCATAGGATTTGTCACGAGAAACCAACTTGAAGCAGGAAGCAGGAAGAAAGTTAAAATAAAAGTCCTTCAGAATCAGAAGTGTGTACGAATTCAAAATAAAGGTCCCAAGAAATATGCGAAAATAATAGAATAAAATAAAATAAATGAAATAAAAAAATGAAGTAAAGTAAAGTAAAGTAAAAAAATAAGAAGTGAATAAAAAATATAAAGAATCAGAAGTTTGTGAGTAAAGTCATGGGTGAAGCATGCTGGTTAAAATTAGTCAAAGCAAGGAATTATAAACAAATACAAATGAATTAAGGAAATAAACAATGTATGTGAACAAACAAACTAACAAACCAAAAAATAAATAAACTTTTGGAGGTTGAGCAAAAACGCACCGTTTTTGTGTCTGTCCCTTAAAATGCAAATGAGCTGTTGCTGCACAGAGGGCTGAGTTCAGAGTTCAAACCGGAGTCAGATAATGATGGAGAAACTCAAGAAGAAGTGACAACATAACAGGACATTTCTGAATGGTTAGTTGATGAATGTAGCTGATGTGATGTGTTGTTATCTTCTAGTTATTGATTAGCATTATCCGTCATAATAATCTATAAATCGCGTTCCCGGGGGCGGGGTTTATGTCAATTTTAGGGTTGGTGTCTTGGTGATGTCACTTACCCGGGAGGAATGTCGTGTAGTCCCTACCAGCCATTTGTTGTAGTTCTTAAAAAGCAATTTCTTTAAAAGAAAATATCTCTCTTTGCTTTGAACTCTGAGTGTTGTAACTTTGCAGATGTTGTTTATGCTCAAACAGCAACATTACACACTAACTAAAGTTAGAAAAGTGAAATCATAATCAACCACCCCTTTGAAAGAGGGAGGGTTTGTTTGGCTATTTATGTTTCATTATCTGGTGAATAACAGCAATGCTCAGAATTAAGGTGTAATCAGAATAATCTGAGCAGAACTTTGCTCACTAGTTGCTCATTTACAGCATATACAGATACACACGCATAGAGTCTCACACTCAGTGTGTGGCGATTATCTTAAGAGAGGAACAGTGTATTTCCATGAAATCAGATCTCACACACCGGCAAAGGTAAACAGTCCATGCAACAAAAGTAAAATTAAGTGTTCCTTTTATAATAACCTACAGATTGTGAATATGGATACTCTTAAGCGGTGGATGAGGGACTGGAAGTATCCCACTTATCTGTTATGCATCTATGGGTTCTTCAGCACAGTAAAGCCTTTAGAACCATTTCTCCTTCCATTCCTAACTGGACCAGACAAGAACCTAACCATTGAGCAGGTATTGTAACCAAAGTTTAATTATGAACTTAATGTTTTTGGATTTCAAAATTTAACTGCATGACTCATGTCATTAAAGGGATAGTGCACTGCAGAAATTCAAATTCTTTCATCATTTATTCACTCTCACGTTGTTCCAAACCTGTAGGACTTTTCTTACCATTAAAAAAAAAAAAAAAAAAAGTCTAAGAAGTGTTTTTGTCCATACAACGAAAGTCATTGGATGTTTGGAATCTCACTGTTAATTGTCTGGACAAAAATAGTAAAAAAAAAAAAACATTCCAAATATCTACTTTCATGTTCCACAGAAGAAAGAGAGTCACAGATTTAGAATGAGGGTAGTACATAAATGACAGACATTTCATTTCTGGGTCAACTTTGCCTTTAATTGCGAAATTAATTACAGAGAAAGCATAACCTTTTATGGTCAATATATTATCTGATATAGTTACTGTGTTAGATTTGCCCAATAAAAAAAGTATATATACTTTTATAAAATGTGCAGTGGATAGAATTAAAATGATTTTTTTTACTAATATGTTGTACATATTATTGATATAATATTATTATTTATATATTTTTCTTGTTCTTTAGTAAATATATTAAATAATTATAGGATACATGCATTTTTTTTTGTTGCATGAATCAATTGTGATTCTGATATAGTTACTGAGTTAGTTTTGTGCAATAAAATTCTAAATTCTGTACACTGCTGTAAAATAGTGGATAGAAATAATATTCTATAAAAAATCTACACATGACAAGTTGACGTGGCATTTCAAATAGTAACAGAATTGTGACATGATATATTTATTTTAAAATGATATCTTTTATTTACATATTGTATATCATTATTTGTATAATAACATTATGTCTATATTATTTCCATTATATTTTGTTGTTTTATATTTATAGTAATTCATTATAGGCTACAAGTGTTTTTTTATTGTTGTTGCAGGAATCAATCTGATTACTGATTAAGATTTGTGCAATAAATCTTGTTTGTTGTTGGTGGTAAGTAGCTGTTTTCCCCCCCCCCCCTCCTCAAGGTAACCAATCAGATATTCCCAGTGTGGACGTACTCTTACCTGTCAGTGCTGGTTCCTGTCTTCCTCCTCACTGATTGGCTACGCTACAAACCTGTGGTTGTCTTCCAGTGTTTAGTCCTGTTTGCCACCACGGCAATGATACTGTGGTGTAAGGGTGTACGAGAGATGCAGGCTGTGCAGTTTACATATGGAGTGGTGACGTCGTGTGACGTTGCTTACTTCACGTACATCTACAGTATGGTGGAGTTGAAGCACTACCTGAAAGCCACCTCATACTGCCGGACCGCACAGCTGCTGGGCTACACCGTGGGTTCAGTATTAGGCCAGGTCCTAGTCTCTTTTGAACTGATGTCCTACCACTACATTCTAGTGTTTACACTTGTCCTCACCGCCGTTGCGTTGATCACCTCCATTCTTCTCCCAATGCCTAAAACAAGCATGTTCTTCCACCAAAGGAGCAGAGCTAGTAGAGAGACTGATGGTGAAGGGCATGTTGAGACAGTTAAACATCTGGAACCTGAGGAAGGGTCTATGACAGAGGTGGATCTTCAGAGGGATGACCAAAGAGATGGCGTAGAGGTGGATGGATCCAAACCGAAGCAGGAAATACTGGAAGGTTTCAATGATTGTGATAGTAGTGCAAAAAGTTCCAAGACAGGTAGGACTACTCAAATCTGCCATATTAGTAATATCACATGGCTAATAATGAGTTAATGGGGTAGAAGCTAACAGAGTGCTGCAGGAATTAGTCCTAAAACCCAGAAATAAGATGCATTTTTGCACTTTCAGTCACATTATTATTATTTTTCTGTTTTTTTGGTTAAATGCCTGAAATAAGGTCTGTGGTGAACACAAGTGCAGGATATTTTCATGTTTTATTCTGCGACATAAAAATACATCAGTAATAGCCCACTCCTTATTTTATAAAGCTTTTATGTGTCAGTTGCCACTAACAAGTGGCCAAATGGGACTACAGAGCTTCCAGAGGTTAAACATCATCACACTGAACATGAAAACTCATCTACTCAGTATCTGCTTTTACAGCATTGTTTTATTTATACTTGCACTCTTGCAAATAATTCTAACTCAAACTTTCCAACTTGTAGATTTAAAATAAAGAGGTTTCAGAAGCTTATTGGAGTCACGTGACTGGTGTAGTTCCTAGAAAAAGTACAATCAACTTTGATGCTTAAGTCATTTCAACTTAAATTACATTAAACTGACTCAAAAAAGTAAAAAAAAGTACACTGTTAAAGCAGTGTAACAACATATGTTGTTATAACTTTTTTTTTATAACAGTGCACTTACAAGTATACTACCTACTACATAAAGTATACTTAAAATATACTTGAACTTTACTTCTGTAGACTTAATAAAATGAACTTGAACTTGAAGTATACTTATTTTTTTGTAACGCAAAATCTGTCTGCCGAAACATGCATGGATGAATCATTCACAGTAAGATCGTTAAGATTCATTTAGAAAATAGAAAGGGTGAATTTTTATTAAGGACTACAAATTGCACATCTTTATAAAAGACAATAGCCTAAACTGTCTTGCATTGGAAGCTGATTCCATAAAATGACTAAACTAAACAAATACATATTAAACAGTTAAAGGAATCCACATAATCTTAGTGGAGTTCTGATTGTCCTGATAATATCCCAGGTGGCTGTGGTGATGTTCTGCTCCGGTTGTGGAGGGATTTCCTGCAGTGTTTCTCCTCCCGTACGCTGGTTATCTGGTCAGCCTGGTGGGCACTGTCTACCTGCGGTTACAACCAGACGGTGAACTACGTCCAGTCACTGTGGGAGCATGTGGAGCCGTCTAGTAACTTCACGGTCTACAATGGAGGAGTGGAGGCCCTCTCAAACCTTTTTGGTGAGTACAAGGGCCACTTAGGCCTATACTTGTTATGGACATTTCTTCCCTATTGTGACGTATATCTGAGTGAAACTGCTTCTCAAACAAGAACAAATGTAAGGGAGGGAGTGCCCACCCACTTTTTTAGTTGCACTGCTTCCGGAAGTATTTTTTCCATTCATTTCTACAAAATGGATTTCCAAGCCAACCAGCTACGAGATGATTCATAACACTACAAACTTTGATTTGAAGGAAAAATATCTTTGAAATTTGGACAAAGGTGCAAGACTGTGTACTTAAAAGCTTTAGTGAGGGAAAGAACTACAATGAAGCATTGCGAACTGCATAATCAAATTAAAAATGATGGAGAAATATAAAACTATGCATTTAAAAATGTTGATTGTAGCTATATTGGCTATATATAAACAATATATTATTAAGTTTATTGCAAAATATGCATATTGAAATTTCTATATTTTGAGAGTGTAGGGGATCTACTAACTACATCATTCGCAGTGTTACACTTGCACTCTATTGCTGTGATCACATGTGAGTGACAGGTGTCCCGCCAGTGAACACGTCATCAGTTAAGAGAAGAGTAGTGGAATTTTTATGAAAGTTCTAAAGTCAAAATTTTGACTCTTCGAGTGTCAGTCAAATGTGACCACACACATGTATATATATTTATTATTATTTAAATCCATTTATTAACTTTTTGAGCATAGACCGGAAAATTCAATTTTCAACTTAAACTGTCGTAAATCTTGAATCTCTTTTCAAAGATGACACTTGGCAGATTATTGCTGAAGTGAAAAAAGTTTTAAAAAGTGAACATAGAAAAAGTTACAGAATTTTATGTGTATTGTTCTGAAACATGTATAAAAAAAATTATTAAATAAATAAAAATACAGAAGAACACCAGTGGGTTAAAGGTGTGGCCACATTTTCGGCAAAATAACAGCATGCTGTATAAAAGCACCGCTCACATAATCAGTTTCAAAACAAGCTGTTTTCTGTTGGTCGGCGCGACAAATTCACCTGACCAACTTGAACACGACCAAAATCTGCAAAACTTTTTTGGATCCAGGCGGAGTTGGTCCAGATCTAAGGGGTGGAGATGGGTAGGTTTAGGGAGGAGTTGGATCTGGATCCAACTCCTCCCCCTGGATTTCGTGTTCTGCAGTGAGGACCATCTCAATCGCGTGGCAACGGTGCTTTACTGTCCATCATCAATGTCTGCACCACAGGGGCCGCGGCGGCGTACGGGATCGGGTTTTCATCTGCGGACTGGTCTCGCTGGGGTGAGATGGCTCTGGGAGCGCTCTCTGCCATGGAGGCCGGCGCTCTCTTCGCTATGGTCTTCAGCGCCAACATCTGGGTCTGCTACTGTGGCTACATCATCTTTAAGAGCCTGTACATGCTACTCATCACCATTGCCATGTAAGTCCTGTGCAAAATATGTGACTTATTATAAGCACCCGCTTACATACCTAGCTCAGGTGATGTTTATTTCTTAAGTTAAATGTTATCATGAACCTAATTTTGCTGAATATAATCTATTCCTGCTTCAAACATATAGCATCATTATATGATAAACGACAACGTTCAGAAATGTGTACATTATCTTATCTGACCACTTGCCGTTTCACCTTAATTGGAGTGATTTTGGACCTGTAATGCTGAGTCAATTTCAGATCCATTTATTTTAGTTGAAACCTGATGATAAAAAGCATTATACACCTTATATACAGTAAGCTAGGTGCCATAAAAAAGTACATATTTCAAAGGTTAAGAGGGCAGAAAAATGCCTGTTAATGCAGATGTGTTTAATGATGTTTTAAAGTATAAATATCAAATAATGAAAAAATAATTATAAACATATTGCACTCATAAAGGGCAATGTATAGACAATTAAAATATGGTCTTAACTTTCCAGAATTTCCCAGGTCTGGAAATTACAATTATAAAATTCCCTAATATTTAATACTTTTCACTGACAGTGACAACTCAGTACATTTCAAAAACTCAGAATGTTACTCATCACAGGGTTCCCTTATAAATATCCATTATTTTTCCAGTCTCTCATTACAGGATGAGGATTTATACAGATTGCACTCGCACAAAACAACTTTAGCCAAGGATATATTACATACTTGAATGAAATATTACACTAAAATTTACAGGCCCGGACACAGCAGGAAGAAAAGAGAACACATCTACACTAAAATCCGCTCTTCATTAAGCCAATGAATGAATGCACAATCATTTCCATGTCCTTTGTCTCATAGGTTCCAGATAGCAGCGGGGTTGAACATGGAGCGTTACGCCCTTGTGTTTGGAGCCAACACCTTCTGTGCTCTGGTCCTCCAGACAATCATCACCTCTGTGGTGGTGGATAGCAGTGGGCTTGGGCTGGATATTGTCACACAGGTGGGGTACACAGTTAATGTAAATCAAAATGATTTTATATGCTAAAATACAGTATGACACAGATGCTACAGTTCTATTGGATACAAAACACTTGGGCTTTTCACACTGCGCTTAACCCCTGGTAAAGCCAAGGAACGTTTGACATTTGTAATTCAGAAGCGGGATCAGCACTATTTGAAATGATGTGCAGTGTGAAAGGTTACGATGTTAGCAGCCATTAACACGTTAAACAGAGGTCAGTGCAGCGAAAAAGTAGCCTGACATGGTCATACTCAGATTCTAGTCAGAATGTGAGTCTGATACTGCTCCATTGGACTGTGATTATGGGGCGTGTTTCAACCGAACCAGGAAAAAAAATGCCTCTGCACTCAATTTGATAGACCGAATACCGTAGAAAGGACAAAAAAAAAAAAAAAACATCTTTCCGATCGAGAAATGCCTTGATCGCGGTTCTCTGTTCCTCTTTTAAAATGAATGCACTGTCTAGATCTTCTATAACAGACAGGATGGTTGAATGTACATCTAAATTCTCCAGCGGAGATTCAACCCAAGCGCTCTTTGGTGGCGTGGATGATTACGTTACTGTTGATCATCTGTCCATCATCGTATAAAGCCCTGACAATTTGATTGGTCCGAACAGCTTTGGTTCGGGAATACTTGCTTCACAACGGATCAAGTCCAGACCGAACTTCCCATCCTCAAATGTTGTGGGCGGGGCTAAGTGCGGCTGGTATCTCCAGTAGCACCTTATTGCAGTACACGAGATCCAGGGGGCGGAGTCGGATCCAGATTAAGGGGTGGGTTTAGGGATCAGGGGGTGGAGCTGGGTAGGTTTAGGGGTGGGTTTAGGGATCAGGGGTGGAGCTGGGTAGGTTTAGGTATATGTAAGGTGGTAGGAGTTGGATCTGGATCCGACTCCTCCCCGTGGATTTCATGTTCTGCAGTGAGGACCATCTCGGCATCCAGGCTAGCAAAAAAGATTAAAAAAAAGTAAAAAAAAAAAGTTTACACGACACCGTTTTCAACTAAAACCGGATGCGTTTTGGCCATTCATTTACACGACAACTGTGTTTTTGGGGGCCTGCAAGTTTTGAATTATGGTCTCTGTGTAAACTACAAAAACGCAAACTAGAATTTGTCAAAACAGTGATGTCATGCGCATGTGTATTATGTGTTCAGTTTATAGGCGCTAAATGTTCTTTTAAAAAGTGACATCGCCACCTACTGGCCTGGCAGCAGAATACAGTGTTTTTTAGTCATTTTCGTGAATCCGTGTGAATAGGAATGTTTGACAATGTTGTCATCTGTATGCGAAAAATGCAAAGGAAAAACGTTTCTGTTTTCAGTAAATTATGGTGTAAACGTACCCTAATTTAAACAACCAATCACCAGCTTCATGTGCTTTGGACAGTCACGAGGACACGATAGGTATATCAACAGCAGATTTAGCATTTGATAAGAAAGCATCAAACTCTGTCAAATGGAGTATATAAGATACCGTTTCATTCTTGACTTCGAAAAGTCCATTCAGAAAAAAAATAGTCGTCGGCAAACATGTGGATGCGCAATACAAGAGTATTTATGTACATAAAGTAAAAATTACGTAAACAAATTACGTCCAATCAATGACTGACACAGCAGATATGCAAATAAGAATATTAACCCAGGGTTTATGAATGTACACTGTGATATGAATACCCAGAATGAATTGGTAACCCCAGGTAGATAATGAATGTGAAACAAAAAAATTAAACCATGAAGTGATTGCATTCAAACTGTTGTTGCGTTACTTGTCTTACAGTTTACCGTCTACGGGGGATATTTTTCTGTTATTGCAATCGTTTTCTTCTTGAGGGGTTTGTATACTACAGTGTGCCGAAAACCTGAGATGGAAACACAGAGAGAGAATCCAGAAGAAACTTTTAAGGCAGAAGATGATGCTCAAATCATCACTGGAACGAAATTCTGAACACAAGGAACATCACACTTGATTAATTATGTACAAACAGAAGGAAAACATAAAAATATACTTTTTTTTTTTAGGTAAAATTCATTTTAATATATATTGTATATATATTTATTTATATATATATACATATACACACATTAACTTAGATTTCTGTAACATAAGTGGTCTTGATTCAGAGTCTCATGAGTTCAGATTACTCCTCATAATGGAAAAAACAATCTTTTTTTGCCTCAGAAACTCCAAAAGCACAAAAAGGCAATGTCAAAAAGGGATTCCACATTCTTGCTTAATGTTATTCACAGCACGGCGGACGTCAACGCCGTATATGCAGCATATGTGTGTATGTGTTAAAGATACAAATACTGATATGCACAAAGATCTAAAATGTAGCAATTTCTATGAAAGAATTATGTACAGAATTGCAGCATTAACATGAACAGGAGGTTTTCAATAACTTAGTTATCCGCCACGTCGTCCAGATGATTTCCAGGCCAGTTAACAGGAATGACAAAAGGAGCATAGCAAAAAAGCTCCTTTTCTCCAGACAACCCTGCATAATGTTTTGTTTTCTGTTGCTATGGATGTTGCCATAGACAGGATCATGTATTTATTGTTTTGCTGTTGTTGTTTTTTAAAACTTAAAATTCAATAAAAAATTCTTTAAGAAATGTGTGTTTTTTTTAAAGCTACTTGCAGGACAAAACAGTGCAAGAGGTGCGAACGAGTCACAGGTCGCCCGCTGGAGGACAAAGAGTGCTATAAGAAGGGGTTTGTGCCGGATGAGCCTCCTGCAGGAAACTGTGCTGCTGGTGCCCCTGCCTGGAAGACAAAAGATCCACAACAACCCTGCAGATTTAACTTCAAAATAATAAAGAATAGATCAAAATAAGAGACTTAAAATAACATTTGGAATAAAGTGTAGACTTAAAATTATTAAATTACAGTGTACAACAATTCATTAGTTATAAATGAATACATTTAGCTTAAACAAATAAAAATAATAAGACTTAAATTAACATTTGGAATAAAGTGTAGGCATAAATTATTAATTACAATGTATAACTATTGATTCATTATAAAATGTATAACAATTATAAATGAATAAATTTAACATCGAAAATTACTCACTATGAATAAATAATGAATAAATAAGACTCAAATAAACAGGAATTAAATGTAGATTTAATAAAAGATATTAAATAAGCAAATAAATAAAAATTAGTCAAATTAACTTAGATTAAATGTAAACTTAAAATATATAATTATAATAAATAAATTATCAATTACAATTCATTATTCATTCAAAGCTTTAAAAAAAAAAGTAAGTAAAATAAATAAAGGGACTCAAATGAATAATTGTGATGAAAATGTAAACTATAAATGATTATATAAAATAAATAAGCAAAAGAGACAAATGAACATTTGGAATGAAATGTAGATTTAAAAATGTATAATTATAATATATCAATTATTAATTACAATTGATAACTATGAATAAATTCTAAATAAAAGATTTAGCTTCAAGATTTACATTTTAAATATAAAATTTGACTCAAACATTTGGAATGAAATAGAGACTTTCTAAAAAATAGAATTATAATACATTACTGATAGAAAAACAAACAAAACATTGCAATCTTGCAAAAATGAGTTCTTTAACTCACCAGGAAGGGATTGTTGGTTACTCCAGGTGCTGTCATGTTCTGTCCAAATGGAGCGACCTTACCCTGACCAAACGCAGCAAAACCTCCTAACAAAACAAGTATGTGACTACAAAAAAATGTATAGTCTTTATAGCTGAAGTACAGCTGAAACATTCAACAAAAAGCAGCATGATGGTGGACTGAATTGTAAAGCATTAATAATAACAGCATTAAAATCTTTTCTCAGCCCCTACCGTTGGGTTGTTGGGGATACGCGTGCGGTGGGGCGAACGGCTGTCCAGGAAACGCTTGCTGGAAGTTTCCACTGAAGCTGGTGGGAAGGTTGTATGCAGCAGAGTTTCCAAAACCAGTGGGCATGCTCATGGACGGCGGACCGAAAGAGGCTACGGGACACAAAGAGTCTCAGTTTGACTTACATACAAACATTTTCCATTTTAGTCAATCTGTGAGATGCACTGACATCATGTTTTCAGTTCAACTTCACTGGAAAAAAAATCTTTAAATAACAGCTAAACTATGAATTAACCTAATATTATTTACTAGTGGATCTGAAATGGAATTGCAATGGAAAAAACATACAAACTAAATTAAGACACAGAGCTTAATGTTTTTTTCCAACTCTCCACTCCTAATAGTGAAATGTTTAAGAGGCAGAGCAAGTTACTACATTTTCATTTTAAATTTAGAAGACCAATCTCAAGTGACATGCACTGATGAATCATTCAAAATAAGAACAGTAAACAGGGTCATGTTGACTATTTTTGTCCTGAGTACAGAAATCTGTGGCGCTAAATCGGTAGATCAGATGACAAAACATGACTAAAGCACTACAGCAGAAGGAGGAAAGAAACAATACACAGCCCTCAGAAAAGAACAACCAACAGTTTATAATATACAAAAATACAACATTGAAATTGAGCAAAAGTGACAGGATCATGTGACACTGAAGACTGGACACTGTAAAACATGATAGCCCCCAATTCAGTGATTTTTGATTTTGAAGTTCTGAGAAAAGCTCTGGTATCGTTTGTTTTCAGATGCCACTTGGCTTGATATTTTGTATCTGATGATATATTAATACAAATAATTAAATGCATTTGGTTAATTTTCTGTGACAGTTAAAAACATGGGATATCAATGCAAATGAAAATAATAGAAGACATTATCTGGGGTTCATCCACCTCAGACAACACAAGCACACCTTTCTTTAATGGGGTCAGAAGGTCAAGATGACCACAGAATTGTGGTCAGTGATGTTTATATTATCCTGCTAGTCTATGTCAAGGCTAAGCCCCAGAAAAGGAAGAGAAATAAGGGAGAAAATGCGAGAAAGAGAGAGATGGACATACCAAAGTGAGCCGCAGGGTAAGCCTGACCCTGCAGGGGTCCTATCATGTCTGAACAGCATGTCAAGAACACAGCCAAACAAAACCATCAGTCGCAGCGCACTTGCTTTTTTTGTTTTCTAATTTTTTGGCCTAAATAAGAAACTGTCCTCCTTATTCACATTTAAATAAAGCAGCCTTTCCTTTCTGCCTTTTTTTCTTTCTCTTTCTGGAACACGAACACACACTCTCAACATTTATCCACCGCAGGGATATAGAAATCTCTGCAGCTCTTCTGTGGTGCCTTTGTATCTTGCGTGTGAGAGCCATCTCAAGCTGTTAGCTCCTAGCATGGAGACTGGGTGTATCTGACCCACTTAAAAATCTTCACAAAGCCCTCTGGTGTGTTAAATAAATAATGAGACACAAAACAAGAGCTGCTTCTCGTGTCTTAAACTCTTCTGAAACCGAGGACAAAGCCTGCTGTGAATTCAGAGAAGATTTTTTCTGTGAATAAACGCCGGGCTACGCCTATACCTGCTGTGGCCACGCCCACTCCTGGTGCTGCTCCTCTCCCATTGGTCTGAAATGGGTTAGTGGCCTGCGGAGCCCCGGGAGCGACGAAAGGATTCGTTGAAGGCCCTGTTAGAAAACGCAGTCGAGATGTAGGAGATGCGATGAAGGCGGCAGAATGGAAATCTCCAATAGATCTGAAAGACGTTTACCTGCAAAACCCTGAAGCATGCTGGGTAAACCCTGTTGTGCTTGAGCCGGAGCAACAGCTGTAG
Source organism: Semotilus atromaculatus (assembly GCA_031834385.1). Taxonomy (NCBI): domain Eukaryota; kingdom Metazoa; phylum Chordata; class Actinopteri; order Cypriniformes; family Leuciscidae; genus Semotilus; species Semotilus atromaculatus. The sequence goes on from JAULUF010000015.1 coordinate 19,422,890, forward strand.
AGGATCCAAACATAGACCTGAATGAGAGAAAGAGTGTTCAACACGACCGAGAAAAAGACGATAAGAGGAAAAGAGACGTCTCTTTATATGCTCTCACCCTTGCGTTGTGGTGGCAGTGTTGTAGCCGCTCACATTTGGCGCTGAGGTGCAAAAGACAGTGTTCAGTTCAGCTAGAGCAGCGTAGCGGTCGCCGCCAAACAGGGCTGCCTGTGGAGGCGGCGGACCCACACCTGCCGATGGAGGGGCCGAGCTCGTACCTGTCGAGGGACACAGAAATTGTTCGTTTTTTTAAACCCCAGCACACATGTGCATTTCAAATATTTCGAAAAATGAGCCATGCTCAAATTTCATATCAAGCCTAGATAGAGATGAGCTGTAAAGAGTGTGTGAAAACGCACCTTGTTCAGGTTTGGTGCCGAATACGTTGTCAAGGTTGGCTAGGGCTGCGTATCGGTCCGCAGGGACACTGACTGCTTCCACAGAGTTACTCTGGGTGGAGCTAAACGAGGCAAAATCAGCACTGCACGATTTGGGGAAGTTATCGAAGTTGGCGAAGTTGGGATTAGCTAGTCCTGATGAGCTACCTGAGGAAGGAAAAGAAAAGATGAGCAACAGATGGAGAGAAGAGATTAAAGAGCAATGTTTCCTCTAAGTTTTGTTGTTGTGGAGCAACAACACAGTAGAAAGTCCATTTCACACGTCTTGTTTTAGGCAGACCCTGCTTTTTTTTTTTTTTTTTTTACAGAACAGTTAACACGGAAACCCAAATTATTTAATAATTATTTACACAATAATCATTTTAGTATGAATAATAATAATATATAAATATAGCTGCAAGCAGCAATTATCGGGGCCAAGCACAAAGAACATAAGTCATGCCACCATGGCTGGGAGTGTCAGACCAACTACAACAATGAGCAATTAAAGACATTTTAAGATGATTTTAGGCAAAATGCCGGAAAAATCTAATACAGTCACTAGTTATTTGATTGAATGGTTTATTACTTTCGACCAATAAGTGGCACTGCGACCAATTTGATGTGGTGTGGTCAGAGTAAGGTGACAAAGTCCTCTATCACTGTGCCAAATTTCATAACTTTCCTACAAGCAGTTCTATGGGTTGCCTTAGACTCAAGAGTGGAAGAAGAAGAAACGGAAGAATAATAAGAACACCAACGGAGACAATAAGGTGCCTACCTTCGGTGCTTGGCTCCTAATAATCATAATAAATAATTATAAAAATTTGCTCAAAGATATTCTATTGAATTATTAACACAATTTGTATATATTTCATATTATATAATTCAGTTTATTTGTGATGCAGCCTGAAATTAAACTACACCGTGTTCGTGCGTTGGCCCTTTTTTCTCCATTCTGTCACCAGATGGAGTTTAGGTTCCTTGCCACTGTCACCTCTGACTTGCTAAGTTGAGGACACTTAATATTCAACAAAATTATTGATTTGACTGTACTGATGCTGTTGTATGAGAACTGAACTGGAAGATGACACCACCGTTTTCTGCAGAACTGCTTTATAGATGAAATGAACTAATTTAATGATTGATTCTCTTTACAACGGAACTGACTTGAGCTGAACAAAGATAATATTTTCTTTTTAAAGCTGCTTTGTAGCCGAATTGAATCATTTTTCTGTTATCACTGTAAAGCTGCTTTCAAACAATCTATATTGTATAAAGCACAAAAAAAATAAAATAAAGGTGACTAAATTGCATTATTTAATTAAATCTATATTACATTAATTAAAAAATATATTCCCTACACGGGTCAGCTTTGTCCATGTTATTCCATCTACACAGGAACAACAACAGAAGCACACAGCTTAGAGGAGAATTCCTGAGGAGCTATATAAGGAAAATGGGATTTCATTCACACCATTTCATTCGCACCATTGCATTGTGGTCAGGAAAACCACTTCAAACAGCAAATGAACAGAGTGTGTGCACAAAACACACACACACACACAAGCTGTGACTTACTGTGCATGGCCTGTGGAGGCAGCGATGAGGTAAACTCGCCCATACTGCGACTAAATGGGAGACTGTTGTACACTGATGTACGCACAGGAAATGAGTGAATGACAGCACAGGTATGAAAAGCAGGAGAGAAAAAGTAAAAGTAATAGAAATTATTAAAAGTTTGGGGTCAATTTTAATGTTGAAAGAAGACTAACGCTCACACGGTCTGCATTTATTTGATCAAATACAATAATATTACGAAATCTTTTGGGACATTATAAATGTCTTTACTGTCATATTTTGATCAATTAAATGCATTCGTGCTGAACAAAACAGAACTTAAGAACAGAAGAAAAATAAGCCAAGCTGAAAGTGAAGAACTGAAATGACAGAATAATAAAAATATTTTTTTTTATTCGAGAGAATTAAATATATAATTAATACAACACTGATAAAAAGAAGGAATGGTTGAGAAGCGACAATGTAAACAAAGAACAAACAGAACGACTTTCAAAATCACATTTCTATTACAGCACAACTTGGACAAGGAGTCATTTCTTAGAGGGAGGCTTGAGGTGAATGGATGGTCATATGCCTGGCTGTGAGCTTGTGTTATACCTGGTTGTGTGGGCTGAAATGAGTCCTGTGGAGCTGATGGAAACGCTGCTGTGGTTGGAGCAGCAGAACATTTGAACGCATCAAAATTGGCAAAGTCAGCATTAGCATTAGCGTTCTGCGCTGTTGGGGTCCACCACAAACAAACACACAAACAGAAAATGGGATGAGGAATAACAGAGAAACAGGAATGAAACTATGGGATGAACTTGTCCAGCGTTTAGGTCAATTTAATTGATTTTTTTTAGTCAGGAAATCTAAAAAATGATATTAATTTTCACATTTTCAGTTAAAATACAATCTTGTAAATTTAGACTTAAACACTGGTTGCATATGAAGACATTAAACACGCCGACGTAAAGTGGAATGATACAATGTCGAATCACAAATAACAATGACACAAATAAAGAAATTACATGCAAATGAACAGAAAACCTCTACCTAGGCATGCCATGAACTGATCAAACTTAAGATCATTACTCTCAAGAGACGCCAGTAAGGATTAGTGGTTTTATGGTTTTTGTGACCGTGGCAACACAGTCAATAAGTCTAGTACAGTGATGGGAAACCAGACCACATCCCTCTAAGAGTTGTCTTGAACCTTAAAGTTCTGCTTTTTAAATGGATGGTTTGTTGTAGAGTGAGTTTGTTCTTACCTGAATGACTGTTGAAATGTGCAAAGTTGGCAAAGTTTGCATTTCCTGTGGACTGCGAATGGGGACCTGCAAAAATGTCGCCACCCAGTTCGCTGAGCAGATCGAACTTCCTGTCCTGATACTGTTGCTGGGCCAGCTGAGCGCGCGACACAACCGGAGACTGAGAGGGAAAACATAAGACAAGAAACCCGTATTAAGAAAGTAAAGATGGTCAATATTGATTTAATCTTAACCACAAATATAATTTGGGGTCGGTAAGGTTTTTAAACAAGTTTCTTATGCTCACTAAAGCTGCATTTATTTGATCGAAAATACAGTAAAACAGTAATATTGTGAAGTATTATAAAATTGTTTTATAATTCTTTTCTACTTTAATATATTTTAAAATGTAATTTATTCCTGTGCTGCAAAGCTGAATTGTCAGCATCATTACTCCAGTCTTCAGTGTCACATGATCCTTCAGAAATCATTCTAATATTCAGATTTTCTGCTCAAGAAACATTTATTACATTAGATACATTATTATTATTATTATCAATGATGAAAACTGTTTTGCTGCAGAATATAGTTTGTGGAAACAGTGATACTTTCTGACAGGTTTCTTTGATGAATCGAAGGTTCAAAAGAATAACATTAATTTGAAATATAAATCTTTTGTAATTTGTCATTTTTTATCAATTTAATACATCCTTGCTGAATAGAAGTATTAACGAGCTTTCACACTTGGTTCGATTGCCCCCGCTGGGATTGTGTTCGCAATCAAATTGTTTGTGTCTGAACCATGGAGTGTTTGCATTGTGAAACAGCAGCTGTTTACCCCTCTAACAATGACGCAAGAGAGGGCGGAAGTTGCTCACCCCACTTTTACATTTTGTTTTGACTTCAAATGGCACTTGCATCTACTGCGAATATACTGCAAATGTTCAAAAGAATGCGGGAGTCAATTTTTGGTGAAGGTGAGCAGAAATGAGACGTATTCTCTGGACAGTATTCTGCATTCTCTCTGCTTGCAGTGCATCAGTCACGCTTATCAGGAAAGTGAGTGAGAACACACAAACGCACATATTTATCGAATCATACGTCATCAACAGAGGTTCACTTGCGCAATTTAGTACGACTGCATTCATATCAGCAGTGAACCGTACCAGAGATCGCATAAACCAAATTCCAGACCACCCTTTTCATGCGGACTTGGGTAGGTTTGAGTTTTCCGCACCTGAGTACGGAAAACAGCGCTTACATTATACAAATGAACCAAACTCTGACAGCAACCAAACCTAGATGTGCACCAAACGTGCTAAGTGTGAAAGCACTCTTAATTTCCTTATATAACAAAAAACCCAGTTGCATATATATCATTGTGTTACCTGGCTGGGTGTGTTTTTGCTGAAGTGTAAACTGGGTACTGATTCCTCCAGTAATGTTTTGAGAGGCCGGACCTCTGGAGTGCTGCTGGTGCTGCTAGCAGACGAACCAGAGATAGACGCATGAACCGACGTCACACTCTTAGCCTGCTCTGGAGGAACATACCTGAGAGAAAGACATTTAAATGAGCAGAGAACACATACACCATGCGTTTATTTTATCTTTATTACACCACGAAAAATATCTGCCTATGCAAATCCAATCTTAGAAACACTGGGAAAGTTTCAGAAAATACTAGGTAATAATTAACCCACATGACACATCACATATATAACTTAACTTATTTGGTATGCAGTCATGTAAATTTTGCATTAATGATGACTGACTGTACACATAAAACATAATAATTAACATTTCAGTCTGTGCTCTTCCTCACCATCGCTTCTTTTCGTATTTGTCCTGAAGAAACTCTTTGACTTTCTGAGGTTCTCTGAAGTCTGGGATGGCCACGTTTCTGTCGTCATAAAGGCCGAGCCATATCGGTTTACATGCCTGAATATGCATGAAAGCACACACATGAAGAGAGAAAAAGATCATCAGACATTCAAGTGGCAAATATACCATAAACATGTAAAACAGAGATTCATCCATGTCAAAAAAACATTTGCCTCAAGGTTTTTTTAAAAAAAACTCGGCCTCATTAATTCTCAGTTTATTAGAGAGACGACAGACAAACAGAAAGATTCTTCAGTATCTCTTTCTCACTGCCTCACATGTGTGAAAACAATGTAGGCATTCATACTAAGGAAAGTCTTGCTTTGAATACATGCACACACACATTCTCAAGAAGGAAACAAATATCTTAAGATGACATTTGAAAAAAATAGTTAAACTCTCTTGGGAGTCAAATGCACATATACTCAGATATCACAACTGATAATTTAATAGGCAAACAAAGCAGGACATGGTTGGTGTGTGTGTGTGTGTGTGTGTGTGTGTGTGTGTGTGTGTGTGTGTGTGTGTGTGTGTGTGTGTGTGTGTGTGTGTGTAAAGCCTTTCACAGCAGTGAAGACACTGCCTCCATTTAGATATAATCAATGCAGACACACATTTGTGCGTGTAAACACACACACACACACCCATAAAAAACAGTGGTAGCAGTTTATTAATTATGTATAGCAACAGCAGAGTGAAGACACATTATTATTTGAGTCTGATGAGAAGCCCTACAGACACTCAGGGAAGTTTTCTATGACCCTCAAAAATGGATGTAGTAACACTTTCAGTGTTTGTATGAACTCGTTGTGCTGGTCCAGGACAGGCCGGGCTGGGCTCATCCATGAGGTTAAGGCTAAAACTGACCCAGAAATCAGTGTATCTGCCTTCAAAGCTTCAGAGAGGCATACTAAATAAACTGACCACTGCAAAGTACACAGTATGTACTGAATACTATCAAAAATAGTATGCATTTTTGTGAAAAATGTTTATGGTCATATTAGGGATCAATAAACTGATAAATTACTTTCATGTTTTGGCTAATAATAAATAAATAGTCAAACTTCTGACAAAACAAAAAGTAAATAAAGTTGTTGTTTTTTTTACACGGAAAAATGCCATAAGGGAATTTAGGCATTACAATTGTAATATACAGTATGAATAATGAAGATTCATTTTGAGATTGAGTGAAGATTACATTTAACAACTGTTATTAAATTAGTGTTTTTAAATACCTTAAAGTCAGTGTTAGATGACAGAAAAGGTAATCTAAACATAAAAATAGAAGAACATGCAACATTAAATATATATCAATCAAACAAAAATGCAATATCAGCTGATAAACAATAAGGTACATTGTATGTATGTATACGTACTATAATATATGTAAAATATATTAAAATAGAAAAAAGAAAAGTTATATTTCACAATATAACTTCTTTTTTGTTCGAATAAATGCAACCTTGGTGAACTCATACTCATTTAAAAAAAACAATATTTCTTACCCGAGTGTCTATTTACACTAAGAGTAAATAGCCTGTTTTGTTGGCAAAGGCTATTTACACTAACTCAGCCTTACCAATGCCTGGTTGGGCCACACAAGATTAAAAAGAACAATGAAAGTAGCTTTTGACGAGATCGACCCGAATTCCAAACTCGCTCTTCTCCCTTTTCCCATCACATATCAGATTGGAAAGGCATTTATTTTCAATAAAAATTAAGAAAATATTTGAAAAGTGGAAATAAAGTGTCTAACGTGTGTTTAATAATAAAGTGTTTATTGGTTAGGGGTAGGAAGGGCATATTGTTCCAATAAGGTGGCATCAATTGAATAATTTTAATAAATATAATCATTTACACTAGCCTATGTTATTATTGCATCCTGTTAAAGTACAACAATACTGGGATGAAAATAATATCTGCCACTATTTATAAGTACACATACATAGCATCTAACAACTATTTGCAAATATTGGAAAGAACTGCTAGCTTTTTATACTGTAAATAGAATATATCGCTATTTGCACCTAGTGCAACTAGCTGCTGCCTATTTTTTACTCAACATTTTGAATGGTAGTTTCTTGCGTTGTTCAAAAAGGCAGTGTGTGCACTCAAATGCATCTGTCACTTAGTAAGCTAGACAAATTACTGAAGATCTGCCAACTTCAACAGTTTGCGTGACATGCCCTCATCATCGAAAACCCAACCAGAAGTTCAGACTGACAGATGCTGTGAGACTTTAATGCACCAAACCCGCTGTCTGATCAGACTGGTTTGAAATGGACCCACATAAAACAACTTCATAAAATAAAAAGTGTGCATAAGCATGCACAGATCATCCTGAAGTTCGTCATGGTTTAAATGGGAAATTAAAGTGTGTGTGTAATGGGAGATTAAAGTGTGTGTGTAATGAGACACAGAGCGCTCAAATAAGAGTATCCACAGCACGCAAAATCATTTCCAGCTCATCCTCGTTAATCAGGCCTCACGAGACCTGGGAAAAATCCCAGGAATGTTGAGAAAAGCAAGGAGGGGGGGGGGGGGGGGGGTGGGGGGGGGGGGGGTGGGGTAAAGTGGTCAAATCTTTGTGGTTCAGAAGAAGCACTTAGAGAAACACAGATGTATATATGCATATACACACACATGCATATACACACTGTAAAAAAAAAAAAGTTGGATTAACTTAAAGTAAGTTACCTGGTTGCCTTAATTTTGAGTTAATTGAAATTACAAATTTGAGTTAATACAACAAAGGAGATTGGTTTAATAAATAGAAACTCAAAATATTATGTTATCTGAACTACATTAATTATCTAAGTTGATTTGACAAAATATAAAAAGTTGTGATAACAAATCATCAAAATTCATTTTTACAGTGTATATATGTATGCATATATATATATATATATATATATATATATATATATATATATATATATATATATATATATATATATATATATATATATATATATATACACACATACACACACACACACGCAGATATAATACATACATACATATTTATAGGGCTAATCTATTTTTAGAACAACTGTCTTAATTTTATTGATGTAAGGGCGTTTTCAAGAAGAAAAGAAATTCCAGAAATTCCCGTCATTTATCCTATCATAAACATACGACTGTGACCTTGTAAATCATAAACTCAGTGGCGCCCAGATATCAGCACAAACAGTCCACAGAGATGACGACACAATCACCGTGTCGATAAAAACATCACTGCACTTTGACTATGCCATCATCAATTACCTCATTTCCATGCTTCTGTAGAAATTCAATTTCCTGTAGCGTGAAAGTCGTCATGGAAATAGACTTCACTCTGTGGGGGGGATTCAGGCCTCGTCTAAAGGGGAGAGGAAAAAAGGGTAACAGATTAATTAAATATTGCAAATCTCCTGTAATATGAATTAGATTTTCTGCTCCCTCTCACTGTAACTCTTCATTACAAACCTGATTATTACACACAGATCTAGGACAAGGACAAATTCAGAGACTGCTCGGCACCTTGCCAAGTCTGTGTGCGGAGAGAACGAGAGCGTACGGGTGTATGAGGGGGTGGAAGAGACTGGTAGTGTAGAGAGAGTGGTGAGCTAATGCTGCCTTCAAATCACATCGGAGTGAGCGCATTGTAGGGTCCTTTCACACTGGCAGTTTAGTTCGGAACGGGGCACAGTTTGCATGAAAAAATTAAAACAAATAATAATAAAATAAAATAAAAATCGCTAATGTGAACGCTGCCATGCGGACACGGGTGCGCACTGGTGTACCGAACCCGAGACTACCTGGAGGAGGTATGGAGCGAATTATGAGCCACAATAATTAAACATACAAATCCAGCATTTTGCAAACAAACTCGATCTGCTTTGCAAAGAAAAGCTCAACTCGCAAACAAACAGAAAGCAATGTTCAAATACAAAAGGTCAATTCGAGTGACAATGCAGTGGAGTAACAAATTTTGTGTTTTACAAATATATAAAAAAAAATAGCCTAGATGATTTTTCACAAATAAATACAAACCATCCTACAAATTGCATGTAACCTTTGAACAAATACCAAATCTAGTGCACACAAATGCATATGTCTGTTACGATTGTGAGACACTTTGCTTTTCATGAGATCTCTTGGCTCGATTTTCTCACAAATGTGTCCAGGCAGATTTTCTTACAAATACAGTTGAGCAACTTCCTCTTCTAAAATAGTAGATGGCGCTAAGATAGGGGATTCATTTAGCGCTAGTCTCCGGGAAAAGCACTGACTTGCCTTTGCCTACAGCTGAGGAAAATGAGCGGTGAAAAGGTGAGTTTCTGTCTTACTTTATCTATGATTAAATATTTTATAACAAGCGCTATTTTAAAAATTTGTTTCTTTTGCAAAATGAATTTAATTGCAATGTGCAAAGCATATCTGTTATTTAGGCTACATAATATTATAATGAGAACACTACTGTAAAAGAATGTTGTGAATTTGTGCGCCCATGTTTTAGCATGTTGTTACGGGAAGAGCGCATCCACAACCACATTCTGACTAGTACAATTAAGTTTGCTTGTGCTTTCGCAGCCTTTTATGCAATTGTAAGTTGCAACATTATGTTTATTTTGTGTGTGTGCATATACACTCACCGGCCACTTTATTAGGTACCCCATGCTAGTAACGGGTTGGACCCCCTTTTGCCTTCAGAACTGCCTCAATTCTTCGTGGCATAGATTCAACAAGGTGCTGGAAGCATTCCTCAGGGAGTTTGGTCCATATTGACATGATGGCATCACACAGTTGCCGCAGATTTGTCGGCTGCACATCCATGATGCGAATCTCCCGTTCCACCACATCCCAAAGATGCTCTATTGGATTGAGATCTGGTGACTGTGGAGGCCATTTGAGTACAGCGAACTCATTGTCATGTTCAAGAAACCAGTCTGAGATGATTCCAGCTTTATGACATGGCGCATTATCCTGCTGAAAGTAGCCATCAGAAGTTGGGTACATTGTGGTCATAAAGGGATGGACATGGTCAGCAACAATACTCAGGTAGGCTGTGGCGTTGCAACGATGCTCAATTGGTACCAAGGGGCCCAAAGAGTGCCAAGAAAATATTCCCTACACCATGACACCACCACCACCACCAGCCTGAATCGTTGATACAAGGCAGGATGGATCCATGCTTTCATGTTGTAGACGCCAAATTCTGACCCTACCATCCGAATGTCGCAGCAGAAATCGAGACTCATCAGACCAGGCAACGTTTTTCCAATCTTCTATTGTCCAATTTCGATGAGCTTGTGCAAATTGTAGCCTCAGTTTCCTGTTCTTAGCTGAAAGGAGTGGCACCCGGTGTGGTCTTCTGCTGCTGTAGCCCATCTGCCTCAAAGTTCGACGTACTGTGCGTTCAGAGATGCTCTTCTGCCCACCTTGGTTGTAACGGGTGGTTATTTGAGTCACTGTTGCCCTTCTATCAGCTCGAACCAGTCTGGCCATTCTCCTCTGACCTCTGGCATCAACAAGGCATTTCCGCCCACAGAACTGCCGCTCACTGGATGTTTTTTCTTTTTCGGACCATTCTCTGTAAACCCTAGAGATGGTTGTGCGTGAAAATCCCAGTAGATTAGCAGTTTCTGAAATACTCAGACCAGCCCTTCTGGCACCAACAATCATGCCACGTTCAAAGTCACTCAAATCACCTTTCTTCCCCATACTGATGCTCGGTTTGAACTGCAGGAGATTGTCTTGACCATGTCTACATGCCTAAATGCACTGAGTTGCCGCCATGTGATTGGCTGCTTAGAAATTAAGTGTTAACGAGCAGTTGGACAGGTGTACCTAATAAAGTGGCCGGTGAGTGTATATATATTAATGAATATTATATATGATTACCTATCAATTGTCATTTAAGTGAAATTACTGAACTTAAATATACAAGCTTGATAAAAATGATCATTTTAGAAGAAAATTTCAAATGGCACTTCAAATTTGCATCTGAACTCTTCATATATATACCCGATGTATCTCATGTCATTTAGGATGCATTTGGTTAAGTTAATCAATGTAAAACGTAAATTTTCTTTCCTCGTAAATAAGTTCACAGGATGAGGAACTGGATGACCATCTGATGATTCAATGCGTCTTTGAATCAGTCTGTGCATGTGTGTTTATTCCACAGCATCATGATGATCTTTGAACACTTGATCTCTGAAAGCCCAAGAGCAATGTAAACATGTGTAAGGGCTGCCCATTAGAAAGCCTGTTTCCTTCCTGTATTTACCCTGTTATCGTTCTCAGATTTGCTCTCAAGGGATCCGTGTATGTCTACTGGAGGACACGCTGCCTCTGATTCTCTTACGCATCCGTTTTGTTATTTCCACCCCCTGATCTCTTCCTTTCTCTTTCATCTAATGATGCCATTTGCTGATAATAACTAACAGGAACTTAATTTAGGTAGTTAAATGAAACCGTTCACCCAATACTGAATATTAATTTACTAAACCTCACGATTTCCTCTCTTTCGTGAAACACACTCATTTTTGCCTTGGCTATTTTTTTAAAGAAACACTCACATGCACCTGTTTCTATGCCAGTGGAACGGGAAGGAGCGTTTAGTACGTGCAAGTATGGAAAAGACATTTCAAGCTACTCTGCCGTCCCTCTGTGCTGAAATGGATGACAGTTCATCTGACACCTGAGCTGCAACAGATGTTCAAAACACTAGTATTCACACAAACACACCCCCTCGAAACCCCCAAAAGGCAAATGCAAACACGCCAACACAGCACTTCTGCTCTAACAATCGCCGGTTGTTTGCATGTGGTAATGCAAGTGCGCTGGTAAATTCCCTTAAAAAAAAAATTCCCAATTCTGGGGACGTCACCTGTAACTTCCTCTATATATACTATATTGTGTGTATCCTCTTATGGGGACATGAGGCATTTAGTGATAAATTCTGAAGGGCATGAACAGAAAGGCCTTGGTAAGATTAGACCAAGTGCTAAATTATTCACACGATCTGCTGTGGGCCATTGGCACAGGGTTGGGATTCTGTAACCGTGTCCACCAAGAACCATTCGGCTTCAACAAACTTCCTCAAGCCGAACGTCTAACTTTCTACAATTTATGTGTATGTTAAGAAAAAGGGGACGTGTACTGGTACATGTGTGTCAACAATTTTGTTTGTTAAATAAATTTGCTTTTTTTGTGTGTTTTTTTTAAACTAATTTATTGTAATATATAGCCTATATATTAGGCTATAAATATATACTACAAAAGTGGGTCACGGCTTGAAGACCATGGGAAAATGTGGGTCCCATAGCCAAACCACCTGAGAACCATTGCCCTAATGGGTCCTGGGCCCCCTGATTGAGTAGCTCTCAAAACAAGGGTAAACTCAGTCCATTTTGTGTCCTATAGAAGAAAGAAAGGCACATAGGATTTGATTGACATGATAGAGATTAAATGATGACAGAATTGTAACTTTTTAATTGATGCTTTGCTGGTCATGGTCACAAGCTAAAATTGGCCAGTACACACAGAATTAAATTTCTGGGATTTTGATTCAAGATTACGACTAACATCCCTTGAACTTGCTGCACTGAAACGGGATCAACCTCAAAGTGGGCGAACAGTCTCTTGTTATTCAGCCTGGGCTCTATAGAAAGGAGGTCCTCGTTTCATCAGGCAAAAGGACGACACACTTCACCCTTGACATAGACAAGAAGCATCCGAGACAGAACATCAGTGACTGGCCAAACACAAGAGCATCATTATGATGTCATCTTAGGGGCGGTGCTTGCAGAGACGGCTATCCAATAACATATGAATCACAGCCGGTCTTTGAGAAATTACACAAAAAGATTTCCTCCAAATCATCAGGACTTATTTACCTAATTTTACATTATTTGAATCAGGATTCAGGACACCACTAGATGGATTTACACCGACTGTATGTTGGGCAGCATTGCCGAATGAATGACCCTGACACACAGAAACACGATGGGAAACACAAGCCTAACATAATCCCACATGTACTGGGTTACTTGCATTTGTTCAGAAGGTTTTTATTTGACTAAATTGCTGCCACACAAAAGCAGCGTTCACAAGCGCCAATGTTTTGTTTTAATGTTTGAGATGGAAAGTTAGCAAACAGTGCCTAAGGCCAACACTTAACCTTTAAGAGTAGCGTGTGAGAAAGCCATTTCAGATGGTGGTGAGAAGGTCTGGCATTAACTTCACACACCGGATGAGCTTGCAGATGCCGCATCTGGTTTCAGTAATGAAGAGTGTGAGACGTGTTTGTGCGATTGGTGGTTGTATTGAGGTTGAGTGTGTGATGATGCTCTGAGCAGGTGGATGATGCGCTCGGGGAAAATGGGTCAAAAACTGGGTGAGAGGCCAGTCTCCTCAGTGATGATGTATGGCAGAGAAAGAGAAAGAGAAATATGTATGTTTGTGAGATCTGTGAGCGTGTGGTAGGGCTGTCACTTTTGTGAAAAAATCCTGTTCGATTTTTGAGACATAAGTGTTGATTGAATCGACTGTAAAATCGATTTTCCATGTCTAAAGACGTTTCCATTTTCAACACTAAATATAGGCAAATCCACGGACAACTAACAGGCATTATTAGAACGAGCGTAAAGAGGGCGCTTGAGACGCGCACAAGTCAGAAATATTTCTGATGATTTATTGGCGGGTTTTTTTCGTGCAGAATGTCAAACAGGAGTGCAACCGGCAGGGATTGAAATTAACACCCACCAAAATGAACTTTGGCGGGTAACACTGTCAGATCACGAGTGTTTCTATGTTTACTCACTTTGCTGGGGAAGTTCGTGTAGCCAAAGCTGCGCGGATTTAGCGCAAATACGCAACTCGTGAGTCCTCTTGATATATTAAATACAGTGTATTGCGCAGAACCTGTGCATTTCTGGCTTGCTTGAACACACACGTCACTAAGCAACAAATAACGGCGCGCTTGTTCACTTGCATTGAAGTATTGTGAATATTAAAAAGCATTTGGTTAACAGAAAAGAGTAGACATTGTTATTTTCCAACATCCTAACTTACATGTTCTGTGTACTGTATTGATCTGTCCACCTAAAACACATTTTTGGTTTAAAAAAAGAAGGAAAAGAAAAAAAGGACATTAAAATCGATTCCCTATTTTCGTTTTCGAAACTTATGTTGGTTGGTCCGATCGATTGTGCAATCGATTTTCGAACGTAAAGCGACAGCCCTAGTGTGTGGGTGTGTGGATTTGCACAATACTTCAGTTCCTCTTAAGAAATCACTGCCAGATAAAATGCTGAAACTTCCTCTGAACTCATACATCAATGGAAGTCATCAACTACCCCACAAACACACACACACACACAATAGATTTCTATTCCAAATAAATGCTGTTCTTTTGATGTGTAACATTGAACATACAGAAAATGTTTTACAAGAAAATATTATTTTACTTTGACATCACAGGAATAAAATGACATTTTAAAATATTATTACAATTTAAAATAACTTTTTTATTTGAGTGTATTTTTAAAATAATAAATATTTGATGATTTTGATCAAATAAAGACTTTTAATAAATCCTACCAACCCCAAATGTATGAAAAGCACAAATTACTCATCAGACCGCAACATTGCACAACTCACTTCATATTAATCTTTACAGATAGGATAATTTGCGCCATACCTAAAAAGAAAAATCTTTAGCCATGACATAATACAAAATGCCCTTGAGTGCCTTATCGCTTTTATGAAACAATTACTGCTTAAAGGGTTAGTTCACCCAAAAATTTATGTTGTTCCAACCCCGTAAGACTTTCGTTCTTAGGAACACAAATTAAGATATTTTTAATTAAATCTGAGAACTGGATCACTCCTCCATAGGCTTCTAAGGGATTGAAACTTATTGCTTCGGTGTTGTACGTCACATGCATCACACACATGACCAGCGTCGGCCAATAGTGAGCCTACGCATCACACACATGACCAGCGTCGGCCAATAGTGAGCCTACGCATCACACACATGACCAGCGTCGGCCAATAGTGAGCCTACGCATCACACACACATGACCAGCGTCGGCCAATAGTGAGCCTACGCATCACACACACATGACCAGCGTCGGCCAATAGTGAGCCTACGCATCACACACACATGACCAGCGTCGGCCAATAGTGAGCCTACGTGTGACGTGCAACACAGAAGCGCTTCACTGTTTTACTACGTGAACTCACTCGAGACCCACAGAGAAGGAAACGAATAGTTAAATAAAGTCATTATTTTGCGCACAAAAAGTATTCTCATCACTTGAGCCACTGTAGTCACTATTTTAACAATGTCTTTAATAACTTTTCTGGGCCGGCAAGTTTCAATCCCTTAGAAGCCTATCCCTTTAACATAAAAAAACTTTCATAAAAAAAATAATAATAAACTTTTAAAAAGTTAGAGGCAAACCAGGGAAATGATTAAAAAGGAAATGTCACATGCCTACACAATAGTGCGTGACTAAAATAAAGACAAGATAGAAACAAGAAAGAGAGAATAAAGAAAGAAAGAGTATGTGGGTAAGACAGAGGAACTGAGAGAGAGAGAGAGAGAGAGAGAGAGAGAGAGAGAGAGAGAGAGAGAGAGAGAGAGAGAGAGTGTGTGTGTGTGTGAGTGTGTGTGTGAGAGATCCACCCTGTGCTGGAATGGATTTACCCAGTAACTGACCCCATCATAAAACTAACAGCGTTTGCTGATAGCTTGACATCATCCAATCTCTACTCAGTTAACACTCCTCACCAAAAGATCTGTGTTCCTATTTAGAGATTTATAGAAGAAAATCAGTTCAATTAAAGGTGCTCTTGGTAACTTTTTTAACTAAATAAAACTGTCTAGAAATCATTTGGATGGTTAAACAACCTGTTCTGGTGAAATTGGTGACTTCCCCCGCTCCCCCCAGCGTTCACAGGCGGAAAACCAGCCTTGCAACATTGGGACTACCGTCCCGGCAAAATGAAAATTTGAAGTCTCATGAGAAGCGAGAACGACCGAGAAACACAAACTGCTTTACGGCAATTCGACATAAACACACACGCCCCCCTCAATACTAGCTAGAATTATTACAAGCGACGATGGATAATGAGCCACCGAAAAGACAGAAGAGACATTTATCGGCGGAGGAGGTGAGAGAGGAAAAAACTTTTGGACCGTGCGAGGGACAACACTAGAATCAACATTGGTCGTGCGTTCTTTGAGTGGCGAGAGCTTAAAGAACATGAAGAATGCAAAACAGATGCTGGCCTTGCGTTTCTGCTTATGCAATTGTAAGTACGTATTTGTTTTCTTTATTCCTTATTCTTGTTTGTGTTTATAAATGTGTTCAATCCATGACCGTCTGTGGTAGTAAGCTGACTGGTTAGCGAGCCAACGTGTTTGTTTTGATTACGGTAGATTGCTATATCTTTTGAATTGGGTAAAAATCTAATTTATCACGCTAACATTTGATGTTGTAGTCAAGGAAAATTGTGCGTACATTTTTTATAGTTAGGTCAACTAACTCCTTTATGATCTACAATTGTTCAATAATAACAGGTAAAACACAGTCATTGTAACCTAGAAGTTATTTATTCTACTTTATAAAATAATGCAACTGGAGCATTGTCTGCACGATTAACATTATAAACTATAATATTGATGATATGGCTACCTACCACACAAACATTGAATTGAATTAGCATATCCATTATGTAAAACAGTAGCAAATAGGCTACTATAAAGACGCTGACTTGTAAACATGAGCTACGCGATCTTTTGGCGTAAAAAAAAAAAAAAAAGTACCTGGGATGAAGATATTTCACACGCAACACTGGTAGTCTGCCCAAGACGTGAGAACGCACTCTGCCGGGAATACTCTGCGTGTATTCCCTGGTGTAGCCATGACAGATTTTACGACAGTAGAAGACAATACTGTTTCCCAACTGTAGGGGGACCAAGAGCAACATTTCAAAAGTTACCAAATGCTGCTTTAAGTGGTCAGTGGTGGTCGTAATATGGCTTTTCTCAATGATGCTGGTCCGGATATCTTGAGAGAAGGGTGATAATATACAGTATAGGGTGAATTCTGGTATATATAGTTTTTGTTTTTAATTTACTGGAATTCACCCTACGTTAAATAATGTAATGATGAGAACAACAATTTTAAGCCACAAAAAAAATCTAGCCTAGGCTATATCATAGATTTCTATCCTACCTTGATTTGATTGAACCATCAAATTAAGTGAATATCTGAAAAGTGTGAGTGGAGCAATGGCCTTCTTACACATACACACAACCACTGACAGGGTCTGAAGCGAGAGGACAGTGTGTGCTTCCTGTCCTACTGTTCCCACTTCCTGTGCACATGCTGCTGATGCAGCGACTACATCATCACATACACTTCCATTCACTTCCTGTTTAAGAAACATGTTCACACATACAGTCACATGTACAAGCCAGATAATGACCAGAGTGATTATAAATGCACAGATTAGAGAGTGTTATTAAAGTTCAGATCAGGTCCAAAAAAAAAATAATCACTACATGATATTATCACTCACAAACACAGACCTGAATAAAATCAAAGATTTGATAACGCGCTGCATGCATTAATTCATAGATTTGCATGCATATGTAATATCCCATATTGATAACAATGCGACACCAAAATATAATGCATCCCTAATTCCATACAGAACGCAGTCAAAATCCTCTGATTAACTGAAATAGCCTAAAATTCAGCCCATTATTCTAAAGAGATTTGAAAAACACCATAATGCATACAAAAATGCGTAAGTGCGCAAGCACATTAAATTTGTTCTTAATCTCGTTTTAACTATAATGAATTTGGAATATTTTAAATGAGCGACACCTTGTTAGTCATTTGCATAAACACATCCAAACAATGTCCATATAAGGGCTTTCCACACACCCTTTCCATTCGTCACTCTCTCAGCAAACATGACGAATGCGCAGCAAGATCCTCGAGCAATGACAAGAGTGTACCATCCTCAAACACAAACACAATAAACACCTTTTATACAGACCCAGATTACAGACTGATTAGCAAGATGGAACATCACAGCTTGAGCTATAACTCTTACTCTTTTACTGTATGTAGCCTATGCATGCATATATATGTATGATGAAATATATTTAAGATCTATATTCATGTATAAAGTACATCTTAACATAAGGCCACCAAGAGATTGATGTCTACACGTGGTTTTCAGCTGTTTCAAATTTTTTTTGGTGTAAAAAAAAAAAAAAAAATTTGTTTGTGAAATGTTTGTACGCAGATTTCATGCACGCTTAGTGAATGAGACCCACTATGTATGAGCAGCATAGCAAAATCAGTTATTCAGGATTAAAACTGGGAATCGCTGGCACGGTTGTGAATCCGGGCAAGGCCAGAGGATCATCTCCCCATGCAAATGCCCTAATTAAAATCCAACACCTAATAGCTCATACATTAATAGCATGCTAATCATTCACTTTTCTACAACCCACACAGGGGAAATTGTGCATATGTTTTGCTTTTGACATTCAGCTTAAATATAAGGTGTACTAAGGTAAACTGCTAAATGCAAAGATATAGTATTAAAAAAAATGATCCTAAAGAATAATACACTTATTGGATTTAGTAGAAAAACCTACTCTAATTCTATGAGAACAGGGAAGTCAACGAAATGACAGAGGAACTACATCAATGGAATCCCTTTTTTCAGCTGATAAAAAAAAAAAAAAAAGTAAAACGTTTTACACCTAATCAGAACCGACCTGACAAAACAGATCTTGAGCATTTAAAGCATCAGACAACATAACTGCTGTACAACTACAATGTACTTCGGTTTCTTTGCGGGGACGCCGCCTTCCCCTGCCATGTCGATCGGCTCGCTTTCGGGTTAAACTTTCCGCGACTGAATAAAATGCATTTCTGGCAACTGGTCAACATTAGACAAACATATTGGTCCGATTATTCATAAAGGTGTTTGGGCCATGCAAATTACGGGAGTTTCCCGGGAGAAATAACAAACCGGGAGGGGTCCGGGAGATAGGGCTAAAAAACGGGAGAAACCCGGGAAAAATAGGAGTGTTGACAGGTATGTGCTAAAGAGGTCGCAGATTGGTTTTAAGAAGACTCCCATGCTTTGGCTGTCTGACATCTGGTGTGCACGCTCCAGTGCAGGGAGCAGACGTCTCTCTGGTGAAGATGAAGTCATTTAAAAGCTGGTGCTTAGAAAATAACCTAATTATCTCCTCTGATGGAGTTAACTAGGAGAGTCACCGTTCATTCACAGACATGCAATGGAGGAACAATACAAGCCAATAAGGCCGCATTTACACTGCAGGTCTTGATGCCCAATTACGATTAATTGACTAGCCAATTTTTTTTGATGACCAGCGTTATATCTTCTTTTAAAAGTGACCCATATCCGATATCTGCATTTGCACTATACACTTGTAGGCGTACTGAATCAGAAAAGCTTAGGCCGAAAAGGAAGCAGAAATGGTGCTATTTGCAATGGACCCAGACAAAATGATAATACAGGCTTTTGCTTTCCGCACCATCTTTAAACGAGTGGCTAAATGCGACTACAGAGATTGTTGGAGACGAACAAAACATCTTCACGCTGAAACAGGTAAACTCACCTATTCACTAGTCCCCTTTCATCGCCTCACCGTGTTTATAATCGCACTCTTGCAAACTATTCTAACTCAAACCTTCAGGGAATTTTATTTTTTAAATAAAGCCTTTGACATTGTAATGACATTGTAGTGATGCATGCGACTTTGGTGTAGTTCTTTATACCCTTACTTTGCAACTTTTTACTTCTGCCAATTGTATTTATGCTTCAAAAAGTTGTTCATTTGTGCCGATTATCTTGATAAAAAAAAAATGTGTAAGAATAGCCCCTTTCATACTGCGAGTTGATCCTGGAAAATTGCCAGAGTGCCTTGTGGGAACGCAAACACATCCTGGGATTGAGTCAGGCATCGATCCCGGGATGGGAACCTAGTAACATTGCCGGGACCAGTCCCGGAACCAGTCCTGTGTAAAAAAAAAAAAAAAAAAGGGCTGTGCCGTAGTGATGACGCTGAATTTTCATTCAGATCGAGCATGAAGGCTTTTCAGTCCGATTTTTAGCCATCAATCCGATTACTAGTGGATTATTTGGTTGCATGTAAATGTAGCCAGCCAGTGTAAATGAACCAAAATGAAATGATCCCGTTACACATTATCAGTGTATTTTCCGGAATCTCTGTGTTAAAGGGGAAAATCTTTTGTTGGTCACAGAGCTTATTTTCTGCAATAATCCTAAAGCCAATGGAAAATTCTTATTGGCTTTTTGTCGAGGGAACCAGTGTTAGGATTATTTCTAAAATGGCCTACAAACATACATAATCCTTGCATTGCAGTACTCTATTGTTAGTTTAGGAAGTTTAGTTTCTATTACTGACTATCAGCCTGATCCACCTAGCATAACTAACAGTCCTCACAGCTGTGCACAGGCTTGTTCAAATACACCTGATCGCACCTCCAAATGAACTAACATGATCCTCGGCCCTCTCCTCACTCCAGGACTCCAGAAGAGTTCAGCTAGAACAACAAACTTGCTTCGGATTTCTTTTATTTGCTCAATTGATCGCACTGTTCTCACTATCCTCTCCTCTGCCTTTAGGAGAATTATTGACCATTTCTTTGTAATTCTGTAGACAGGTCACTCAGAAGAAGAGTACTGTGTTTCAGAGATCCAGTATCTGGACAACAGGACGACATCAAACCACACCACACTACAGAAGAGCATTTATCACTAGCTTTACTCAAGAACAGTCCCAATCTGTCAGACTATTTGTTGCATTCCTCTCTGAAGTGCTTAAATGGAAGGCAGAGGTTTCTCATGGGAGTCAACAAGAGATCATTCTCAATGGGGGGGGGGGGGGGGGGGCTATTGCAAGACTCTTCTAAAAATTCAAAGGCGTGAAAGTCTAGTAGAACGGTCTCCTTCTCATCCACTTGCTGGGAAATTAAACCCATTTTTACGCAAACCTGTGAGATCATTTTTCTGACATGACTGGTTCAGGCAAGTTCACTAGTCATGAGTCAAGAAAGTATGAGAATTCATCGTCAGAAAAAGAGATTAAGGACTAACACAACCATGTATTCAGATTCTTCATGAAGACATAGCTAATGAACAAGCACATTAGAAGTATAAAGGCTTTAAAATAGACTATTCCATTCTGACAATCCTTTTCAAATTCTGCTATCAATGGCGAACGTGTTCAAAAATGGGAAAAGGTGGGTCAGTTTTCATCATATTACAAACCAAAAAATAAAATTAGGATTGAATTACACAGCAGGAATAAACACATTTATTCAACCATAATATTGAGCCCAACAGATTACTGCACCACTGTGTCCATGAAAAAGCAACTGAATGCATTTTATTATAATAATCTATAAACAAACTAAGTACTAATAAATACTCTGACTGACTGCCATCATCATAAATTCAATAAATAGCCTATATACATAAAATGGGTGTATAGAGCAAAATATATATGTGGGTAATTTCATCTCAAGTGGTTAACATTTTTTTGTAAAATTCTAAATGGTAAAGCAACTTTGGACCACTTGAGATGCAAAAGCGCGATATTAATTCAGTAAACCATGGCTGTCAGCTTCATAGATGTGAAAACCTCTCGACCACACCCATGAAGGAAGATAGTCTGCTTATTTCCAATATTTACTTAAAATCAAGCAAATCTGCATTACTTACTTGCAGGAGCACTCTTGCAATCTGAATTAAAAAAGGCATTATTTTAGGAAGCATTTCCAACTCTAGTCCAAAATCCCCTGCATAAACGACTGTTACACAACAAGGATAAAATGAAGAAACAGGACATAAGAGGTGTATCGGTGTATCTATCTATCTATCTATCTATATATCACACAAAGTCACTTTAAATGCATCTTTCAATGAAGATTCTGCAAATTTAATAGCATGTTTCAGCATTAATTTCTGTGCCAATTTGACCCCCATCAAGTAATGGGGAAGGATCATTACACGGAAAAGGACTTCCGTATAAAGATCATTCTAGACTACACAAGATCATTTTTCTATTTTTATCAATTTTATATACCGGTATTTCATTCAAAATGATTTATTTGTTTGTTTACATCTAACACCGTCTATCTATTAATGTATCATTACATTTTTCTTATAGCACTCATATAGTACTGTGCCGATATAAGTATTTAATTATTTAAATGTTTTTAACAATAAATTTGATTCTTTTATTTTTTACATTTTTATAATGTTTTCTCAAACTTTTCCACAGACCAATAGCACTCTTGATCTTCATATACAAGCAAGCTTCATTTAGGGATTGTCAATGTCAAGCAAGCCCAGCCCTCGCTATCAGGAGAGGAGTGCGCGCCCACCCTTTGCCACATGTCACACGGTCACCATGTGTCTCTGACTATCCAGCTCTTCCACATGCTGTGTAGAGGTCTATATCTGATCTACAAGGGCCTCTCCTTACAGCTAGATAAGACAATGCAGGACATATGAAAAGTCCACTGATATATGCCTATAAGTTTGCTGAAGTATCAAGACAATAGACACTCATGATTTTACTGCATTAGCCCAACCAGACAACCACCCAAAATACAATATAACCACCCATCAAGCCTGGTTAATTGACAGATAACCAACCCCAACCCCCCAAAAGACAACAACCTATTTACCCACCCTTATTTAAATTTTAAACCCCCTAAAGAAAAACGTATGTTAATGGTTCAACAGCTGGGTTGAAATATACGGTATCAGAACCTAGTGAGCTGCCTAACTAGACATGTTTTATGGCTTCACGGGTTATCATGTCTAGGTAGGCAGCGCACTCGGTTTTGAGACACAGACAGAGTGCGAAAGAGACTCAGAGACAGACAGACAGACAGACAGACACAGGAGGGTGGCTCACAGGATGCCTGAGCAGGACGTGCAGACGAACGAGCCCACGGTCATGTTGGCGTAGGTCGGGCCGCGCTGGTCGCAGTCGAAGCACTTTCGGTTGAGCGCCAAACTCGTCATTTCCCGCAGCATCTTCAGGTGTTTTTCCTCCTGCTTTCGCTTCGCGCTCGCTGCCATGGTCGGGGCTGTTAATATACCGTTGGTCAGTTAAAAAAGAGCGTAATAAAAATCCAATACGTGTAAGGGTCCAGATAAATATTAGTCCGGCACTTCTATAAAACAGATCACGAAGAAAGGTAGGCGAGCCGGAGTTCTTCAGAAGGGCCTCACGTTTCACGAACAACGGGCGAAAAGCGCCGTAGTGATGAAGAGAGGAGGGTCCTGAGGCGCAGCTCTTTCTTTAACAGCCAGCCTACCCACTCTACTTTCACTGTCTACGACCAGCCCTCCCACTCTGCATTCATTTCTATTGATTGATCTGTGCAGTTTAACACAACGGCCAACAGGGGGAGAGGAGAAATAGTAAGTACTCAACGGATCAGATACCAAAGGGCTGAGTGCTAAAACTACCCGTAAGACTTCTTATGCTGTGTAAATCTCTATGGAAATATAATAAAGGTACATTCAACAATAGTTTTGCTCACTATATGTGCTTATAAGTTAGAATAAATATGTTGTTTTTGTGTAACAGGGTCAATCATTTGACAAACCGGCTAGCACAGGAGCGGAAACTATGGAAAGGGAAAACGAGTGACCAATCACAGGCGCCACCTAAGCTCACGTGACCCCAATCGAGCCCCGCCCACAATCCTTCTCGAGTGCACGTTCTCGAGTTTATTTAAATGTTCTTATTAATCCGCAGTGCCCTCTAGAGGACGCAACACATTAACAGCAATTCTTCAAGAGTGACCCAATTCAGAGGATTTGGCTTGCCGAGGACATGAATCGACTTTCTTAATCACCTTTTGTTTTTTAGATGGCTATGAATATGTATTATGAAAAAATACATGGAGGGTGCTGTGTTAATTAAACGAAACACTGTTATATGTTGCATTGGCCTAATGCTGTATGGTGGAGACTGGGACTAGTTGCCATATTTTACACATATAAAGCTATTGCCCAGGAAATTGAGCACACTCCGACATTACGTGAGAATATCAGGGGTGCATATTTTCAAATTATATAGGGTGAAATGCCACAAATCTAAATTTAGATATTAAACCAATTAGGAACCACCAAATTATGCACAAAAAAAAACTCTCTATAAGATGCATGGTAGGCCAGAAAGCCAACAGGAACTGAGTTTTTATTAAACCATAATCCCTGCTCTAACCTTATATTAAAAGCAACAACTTTACATTCCAAGTCACAGATTGGTTTCTTGTATATTACAAGTTTATTTTATTAAGTTTGGCTGACATTTTAAACATTATGCACATGAAGAGGGTTATACCCATGTGGTTTGCTGATTAGGGTTTATTAGGATTAGATATGTGGCGAGATGTATAAAATGGCAGATTAAATACAGTGTACTATGTAAATATATGTAACCTTCTGTAACCTAAACAGTTTTAAAGGCATTTAACTCTCAGAAGAGCACTTATCTGCATTTCAAATCATCTCTCTACGGCTGGTGACCATGAAGAATAAGTCTGATTAGTCTTAACATTTTTATGGTGACCAACTTAGAGCCAACACAAAAGTTATGGCAAAAATTTTTTTTTGCATTCTATACAGATAGAACACTATTTTGTTCAGAATTTTTATTTTTAGCAACCAAAGTTTAACATTTATATACATCAATTTATATGTACCAACAGAAGATCTAAAGAATGTGCACCTTTCCAAGTTAGATGTATATGATCTTTTTCATTAAGTGGGCAGTTTTGTCTTAGTCTTTGGTACACCAAGAATTTCAGTCTCTCAGGCATAAAAAGTTGGCCTCCAGTGTGTCACCATGGCCACATTTCAGCAGAAGTTTCACCCGTGACCCTACATAATAGTTGTGATAAAACAGATGATGAATGTGAATTTTGGTTCTTCAAAAAGTGTCCCACTGGAATCTGCTCATCATTTATCCACTGGCGAGAGCCTGTGTGGAGGGCTTCTGAAGCTGCCCGGTAGGGGCAGTGAAGTCCCATGGTCTGCGGTCCTCGGTGAAGCCGTAGAGTTTCCTCAGAGCCACGCGCGCTGCCTCCTCTTCGGCTGCCAGGACGGTCTCACCCGGACCCTGAGCCAGCAGCTTACGGTCACTGGCACAAAATAAAAGATAATAAGAGATTTGGTTTTTAAAAATAAATCAAGAGACCGGAATAAATCTGACTCAACCCTGAAATGACACATCAGATTTGTCCATATTAATCAACTAGAACTTCATTTACAGACTGTGGAGTTAATAGATCAGGGTTTATATATTTAGCAGAATAGTGACTATTAGACCATGGTTTATAAATGTTAATTTTCTGTTCTAGCATTGGAAATTTATACAGTGAAATGTGAGACAAAGTGATCTTGAGGTGTGGGCGATATGGCCAAAATTTTATTCATGATTTTATTTCTCAATAACTATATATATATATATACACATATATATATTATGATATTATGGTGCCCCTAAAGGCATGAAGGGAAAAAAAATATGAAATGGGAGGAAAAATAATAAGTCAATGTTTTTGCGTTTCCTCGCAAATGTTTTGCGCTCCCCTAAGAAATTGTGCTCCCTCGACAAGAGCTCAAAAGAACGCAAAAGCATTGATTTGTTATTTTTCCTCCCATCTCATATTTTATCCACCACCATGTCCCTTTAGGGGCTTTTGCTTTCAATAAGGTTATGATATCAACATTTTTGATACCAAAAATTTCATAATTCTTCACCATTTTCAAAATTACAAAAAACTATTACAAGTCTAAGTAAAAAAAAACGTCAAGCACCAGAAATAAGAAATACTACAATAAATGTATAAAATAATCAAATGTATAAAAACACTGCATAGTCTTCACTGTGGACATTAAATCTTAATTTATTCTAATTCAAGTTACCAAGGTGATTCAGTCAAAAGAAGTGAGTGAATTTCTCTTTTGTTGTTTGATGACACAGAGCAGCAGCAAGTTTATTAAGCTGCTGTCACTTTAAAACAGAAAGCACGGATCCAATATACTGATACAAATGCGTTTTCTTGGTTTACATTCACTTAAGACATACATGACTGTGTTTACAAGGATACTTACCAAGTGGGGTATTTTGACATAAGTATGTGAATTCATTAGTGAGTTCATTACTCACATATGCAGCGGTGTACAGAAATGAGTTCTCTTTCGCTGCTTATTGTGCTTCACTGGTTTAAAAATAACTTGCACAACAACGCCACGAGCGTAACCGCAATAGAGACGATAGTCCAAATTTTCTACCGGTTAATCGTGTCTAATGGTATATCGCCCACCCCTAGTTCCAGTAATTGTGTCATACCTGTAAAGCCCAACAAAATAGAGAGGGAGGACAGTACTGGCGCCAGCAGACCGGATGAGGCGAGGCTCGGGTAGCGCTAAACTTTTACGGGTCAGCTCTTTAACCAGCAGCCCCATGGGATCAACCACTCTCCACAGGTCAAACAGATCTTTCCCAATCAGCTGAGTCACCAGAAAATCCTGCAAAAACAACACCCAACAAACAGATGGATCAAACTTTAGTGCACAAACAAAGATTTAGGCAGATTTCCACAATATTATATATGTAATATGTTAAATATGATTAATTTGATTAATAATTAAACATTTATAAATGTATATGTATATATATATATATATATATATATATATATATATATATATTAGGGCTGTCAAATGATTAATCACGATTAATCGCATCCAAATTAAAAGTTTGTGATTACATAATAAATGTGTGTGTACTGTGTATAATTATTTTATATATATATATATATAAATACATACACATACTTGTATATATTTAAGAAATATTTTATATATAAATAACACATTTTTCTTAAATATATAAATGCACGTGTGTGTACTTATATATACAAAATAATTGTACACCGTACAAACACATTTATTATGTAAACACAAACTTTTATTTTGGATGCGATTAATCGTGATTAATCATTTGACAGCCCTACTATATATATATATATAATATAAAATAATACACACACACACACACATATACATATATATATATATATATATAAAGTAATTATTAATATTATTAAACGGTTTATATATATACACACATAAATAAACAAAAACTTATGTTAGATGCAATTAATCAATTTGACAGCACTAATATATTTATATATTAACTGTAATGGGACACCTGTCTTACCCTAATGAAAAGCCCGGCTTGCACAGGCCCGCTGCTTTGCTCCAGAGCCCCAATCACAGCGAAGAACGTTCCTTGCAGGGTGTCATCTGGCACAGGAAACTCTGCACTCATCGTCAATTCCTCCACGGCGAGCTTCCGCGCGACATGACACATGACCTCTGACCCTGTCAGGTGGCCTACAACAGCTGCCACACCCTCTTCTGGCAAGCTATGAAAGCTGCCTCTGCACCAGTCACCAAGGAAAGCCTGTATATAACAACTGAAAGGTAATATCAATTTCATGCCATTTTTTCCAGTATAAAACTCATCAAAATTCTCACCTTTGTGAACTGTTGGCCGTGCACAGACAGCTCGCCGTTGTCTTTCAGGTTGAGGGCGGTCATGTCCGAGTCAAGGCCCAGTGCTCGCCTCCTCGCCTCCTCGGATCGCAGGTAACACGAGCTCACAAACGCAGTCTTCAGAAGATCCAGAGAGAAACTCTCCTGCAGGCGGGCACTGAAAGCCTCCACTTCAGCATGGTAATCAAAGTTCGGCTGCTGGGAGCTGATGAGAAAGCAAAAGAGAGTTAATGCAATAAACAAATGTTATTTAATATGCAAGATATATATAGTTTTACTTCGTGCTCATTTTTGTATCTCTGAGATATGTTTCGGTTGTAAGAGAGATGGGCTGTTAATAATTTAAAGGGATAGTCCACCCAAAAACCAAATAGTTTTGGTTCCCATTGGGAAGTGAAACTGGCTACCAACATTCTTCAAAATATCTACTTTTAGGTTCCAGAGAAGAAACAACGTATTACAGGTTAGGTACAACATGAGGATGAGTAAATGATGGCCGAATTTTTTTTTTTGACTGTACTATCCCTTTAAGAAGAGTTATCAATGCCATTCATCACAGCAGGCTGCATAATTTTGTTTATTTTTTAAAACAACTTACTTTAGGGCTCTCTAATATTAAAATGTAAACATAAATTCTATGACTATCAGTAATGCATTCTCATGACTGCAGTCTACTTTCAGACATTCAGGGTTTAATTGAAGATAAATTATGCAAAATGTGCTAATGTCAGCCCCCAAAAAAGATAAAATGACTGCACGAAGATTTCATCTGCAGCTTTAGTGGTCACAATGCAAACCAATAAAATGAGAAGAGATACTATCATTAACAATCTCCCTCTTCAATGCTTATCTTGATATTTACATAGTTAAATCACTGGCTGTGTCTTAAAACATACTTAGCTGTCAGTCTAGACAGCATTTTTGGGCATCACAGATACGTCCTAAAGCGCCTAACTTACAGCCTAGGCAGGCAGCTGAATATGCTTTGAGTCACCCACAGCCAGAGAGTAACGTTATCACAAGTGGCCTTGAGATGTTATACTGACCGCGGCTTTGGGGGTGGAGGTCCCTCCATTTTTCTCTTCCTCTCCATAATGAATGTGTAAGCCTTCATCCATCTCTTTTTCTCCCTGACGTGAGTGAGCATCACTCCTCTGGAGACATGATGATAATGAAGAGGTAATACAGCGCGACTCACGAGCGCCCTGCACGCCGCCATGACAGCCGCGACCTGCTGACACTGCGCTGTCCGCGAAAGAGCGACGGAACGCGGGAGGGAAACTGTCCACAGCGCCCCCACCTGCCCGGAGCACCGGGTTTGTGTTTTATTTTGGCTAGGTGACCTCCATAACATGCCAAGAGAGTGATTATATTTCTTTTGGAAAAGTTGTGTATTAAAGTTTTTCCCCCCCTTTCACAGGCAAGTGCAAATTTCGAGTAGAGAAGATTGTAAATTCAAGTGCTTTTCTGAATGCAGTTTATTATTATATACTTCTTTTTATATAATTATTTACCTTTTTATAATCATCAATACGCCAATTGTTTCTTAGTTAAAAAAGTACTGTGGCAGTACCATGGTATTTAAAGCCATGAATAACCACGGCACTTTCTAAGTTCAAGTGTTGTTATTGTTAACCAAAACTATTACAATTAAAATTTGGTTTTGGTTATTGAAATGAAGCCGAAATAATATTAAATATAATATAAATATTAGATAAAACTTGTTTAAAACCCCTGAAATAAACATGTATTAAAACTTTATAGACTAAAAAAATTACAAATGCACATCATTTAAAATGAAAAAGAAAATATAAAAAGAAAAGCATATTCAAAGAATTAATAAAAAATATAACAGTATAAAAATAACTACTAAAATAACTGATAAATTCATATTTACAGCTTTGTTTGGAAAACCTTTTTACTTTAACCTGTCACGCTTAAGACCGACATTTGCTTATACTTTATCTTCAGAAATTAAACACAAACATGAAACTGAAACAAATCCAGTAGATTAAAAGCAGGCAGGACAGAGTGTAGTTCACTACTGTTGTCATTTATTCAAATAAAAGCATTTGTAATTCAATGTTTATGGCTCTGTGAGAGGAAAACAGAATCTGTATCATTTCAGTAATATCCTGCAGAAAAGGTTGTAGCAGAAATGCCATCAGTAGCATATGGGCAGTTTTACATAAATAATGACAAGGACTAAACTCACACTAACAAGTATGGTTTCTATGTTGATGCAATGTAACACACATATGTACTTAAATCACAAGAGCCCATAAATAATACTATTATTTAATTTGATGCATTTCTCGTCTATGATATATCAGTGTGTTCGATTCCATTGGTCTTTGTAAAAGTTTACATAATATTGTACTCATCTGGGCTGTGTTTCCCAGAAGCATCGTAAGCCTAAATTCATCGTAGAGACCATTGGTGGCAATTGTTCTACAATCAATTTAGGCTTACGATGCTTTTGGTAAATGCAGTCCTGTATAGCAAACCTATGGAAAATATTATTACTGCCAAAGCTCAAAGACACGTGAAGTAATATATACATCTAGTTCAAGCTTGGCTATGCAAAAAAATAAACAAAAACAAAAAAGGAATTAAAAACATACAAAAGAAAAAGAAAAAGAGCAATTGTAAAAAAAAAAAAAACAGTTTATAAATACATATTTATAATAATAAAATAAAAATAGACTGACAAACTCAAACACAAAAAGCCATCCCTGGCTTTACCGCTTTTGCCATGAAGAAAACAAAACATTTTAGCCATTAAAAAATTTGGCTGAATTTTGACACATTTTAAGCAAGGCAAGGTTTTTATTTTGCCCCTCCCACATTGTGGAGTCCATGCTGCTTTAGCGACGGAACCAAACCCAGCTGTTGATGAGCCAGAAAGCTACAGTAATGGAATACATGATCATTTCTCGCTTGGCTCTCTCTTTGTTCTCCTCCTCTATGAGCTGCAAACGCCGATTCAACTTCACAATCTGTAATGACACAAAATCAAAGAAATTAATTAACCCCTATAAGCATAAGATTTATTACTTTCTCCTCATGTGTGAATTACACATCCTTTCCTCTCGGGTCAAAATGACCTGAAGCATTAAAATAACACTTCATTTTTTTGTCCAGAGAGCTTATATCGTTTCCTTCTGATAATATTTGTTCTTTTTTTTTAATAAAATTTTTTGGAAGATTTTTTGTTCTGTATTGTAAATGTGTTTAAATGTAACCCCTCCATATCTGTGTGTGGTTTGCATTGCCACTGAACAAACATTAGTCCATTATATGCCCCCATTCATTTTAATGGGAATTTTTAGGTGACAGTAAAAGACATTTACATCGCTACAAAAGATTTCTATAATTCAAATAAGTTCTGTTCTTTTGAAATTTCTATTCATAAAACAATCCTGAAAAAAAAAATGCATCATGGTTTCCACAAAAATATCAAGCAGCACAACGGTTTTCAACACTGATAATAATAACAGTAAATGTTTCTTGAGCAGCAAATCATCTCATTAGAATGATTTCTGAAGGATCATCATGTGAAGCCACGCTATCAAGCAAATAGAGTTGTTTTAACAGTAGAATAATACCTGTCTGCGTAGAGAGGTGGCGTCAACAACAGCCATGTCATCTGCTCCTCCCTCTAGAGTAGAGTCCAGCGTGGCCAGCGCATACCTGTCAGAGACATTACTCATTTCATGAGACATTGAGATTGTATTGAGAGGATAGAGAGAAAAGCAAAGCCAGAGAATAAGACAGATGACAGGGAAGAAATTAGAGGAAAAGAAGAGCGATACCTGTTGTCATGCTGGGGGTTAGAGATGGTTGAACCCCCTCTGAGAGATGGCTTGCTGAGAAGCGGATACGGAGAAAGTGAAAGAGGGAAAGGACGAAAGAAGACACAGACAGACAACTTTAATAACACGCAGATGCGCTTTAACTAATATTTTATATGTACATGTTGCAGGGGGTCTTTGTCTCACAGACCCTGTCAACATTTCATTTTATAATCAAATAAACCTTGCAAAAGAAATTATGATTTCATGATAAAGCAGCCAACTGGACAGATGTAAACACAAAAATCCTTTTTTTCTTCTTATTTTCAGAAGGAAAACAGAGCAGTGACTTTTGTTATGCTGGTTTGACATAAACCTACAGTTGAGTTTAGTTCCGTCAGTGGAGCTGAAGTTAGTGCCATTCTAAATCAGAAGCCAAGCACAGGAAATGAGCTCACAGAGACCACCTGTGCAGGTATCCATGGAAATCAAAAAAGGAATGTTCCGGATTCAATATAAGTTAGGCTGTATCATTTCACAGTGTTTGTGGCATAATTTCAATTACCAGAGACATTTTCTTGGACCTGTTCCCAAGTAAAATAATAATAATAATAATAATAATAATAAAAAGAAAAACTAATTAATCCTATCCAGCAAGGACAAATTAAATTAATCAAAAGTGACAGTAAAGACATTTATAATAAAAAAAAATTAACTCAAATAAATGTTTTTTAAAACCTTTAATTCGTCAAATAATCCTGAAAACCTAAGATATTAAACTGCTTTTACTATTAATAATAATAAATGTTTCTTGAGCATCAAATCATCATAATAGAATAGAATGATTTCTGAAGGATCATGTGACACTGAAGACTGAAATATATATCTATATCTATATCTGTGATAATTATGCCACAAATGCTTTCAAAAGAACTTCACTTTAAGTGGACCCGAACATTTCTTTAAAAACTATACACCAATGCCACGAACTAACTTATGTGTAAATTTAACTGAAATCTTAAAGCTCAGCTAAAAAGAAAGGATTCAAAGAAAAGAGTAAGAAATAAAACCCCAAACAAAGAGGCAAAAGAGGGAAGCAGCGTGTCCACATCCAACAGCAAACAATACAGCGACAAAGCTGTCATCTAACAAACTACCTCCTAAAACTTAAATATGTAGGGTTCTATGGTTTGTGGTTGAAAGCATTACATTTGGAGGAGGAGTGTTTGACTGCCAGTGCAAATAAGCTTAGTGCATTTCCTCATCTAATCAATTTGTCATCAGAATGACAGACGAATGTCTAGAAGTCGTAGAGGACTTTGTTCCTGGCTTAATCTAACACATTTGTTTAGTTACTCTGTGAAGCAATATCTAAAAATGAGCCTTTCAGGGAAGATTCAGGGGTCTGATGTCAAAGGTCACCTGCGCTGGTTCTCGTCCAGGACCTCCAGGACCTGCTGGTAGGCCCGGCGTGTGGTTGACTGGATGAAGGAAAGGACACCGTGGGCGCTGAAGAGGTTAAACCCATCCTCGGCACCACCGAGGGGAGCCATAGTGCGCAA
Organism: Semotilus atromaculatus; assembly: GCA_031834385.1. Classification (NCBI taxonomy): domain Eukaryota; kingdom Metazoa; phylum Chordata; class Actinopteri; order Cypriniformes; family Leuciscidae; genus Semotilus; species Semotilus atromaculatus. Next base: position 19,456,027 of record JAULUF010000015.1, read on the forward strand.
TGCAGCAGAGGGGGAGGGAGTCATACTGACCACACCACAGAGAGAGAGAGAGACGGAACCAAAGAACAAGAGAGGTAAAGTAGAAGATAGAAGAGAGAGAGAGAGAGAGAGAGATTGAATGTCAAACAAATTTAAGGTTTCAGAAAGAAGGAAATAAGAGTAGAAAGAAACAGAAGTCGGATAATAAAAATAAAGACTACATTTCATTGGCCCGGGAGAAATGGAGAGATGTCACACTTGATGGGCAACAGCCTCACCGTAGAAAAATAAACCTACAACCCCAATACAAACACTTCAACAAGCTGAAACAAGCAAACTCTCTGCGTTTTAACAACACCAACACACAAAGCAGTGTCTGAGCATCACAACCACAAGCCTCAAACGCAGAAATACATCAGGCTAACGATGAGGCTGTTTACTGAACCGAATCCATCGACACTGATCCAAACAGACACAACTTCACCTCTGAGGTCCTAACAGCAGTCTGCCTTAAAAATAGTGCACATCGAGATTATAGCTCAGGTTTTTGATAGGTGAATCTCATGAAAACATGTCCAGGACACTGGCCCCATTTTTCATAAAGAAATGTCTATGGAGGGACCAAAATGTTTTATTATCGTTATTATTAAAGGGATAGTTCTCCCAAAAATGAAAATTCTGTCAATAATTACTCACTTTCATGTCATTCCAAACCCGTAAGACCTTCGTTCATCTTTGGAACACAAATTAAGATATTTCCTGAGAGCCCCCCCCCCGGCCAATACGGAGTAGAACCTGGATGTGCGCAACTGTGTTTACAATGTGAACAAGAGAAGAAATTGTTGAACAAAGTCGTTATTTTGTTGTTGTTTTTTGCACACAAAAAGTATTCTCGTCGCTTCATAACATTATAAGATTGAACCACTGTAATCTCATGGACTATTTTAACTATGTCTTTCCTACCTTTCTGGGCATTGAAAACTGCAATGACGTTGCTGCCTATAGGTGGTTCAGAAACCTCATGGATTCCATCAAAAATATCTTAAATTTGTGTTCTGAAGATGAACGAAGGTCTTACGGGTTTGGAACGACATGAGGGTGAGTAATTAATAACAGAATTTTAATTTTGGGCTTATATATAATTAAACTATATATATATATATATATATTAAAATACATAGTTTCATTTAATAAATAATTTATCATATACATTTTATTATTGTATTGTACTTATTATTTTTATATTAAAATATATTTCATTTCAGTTTCATTTTTTTTTAAAGTTAAAAATGTTTTCTTCTATCCTTCTTTTGATTTTAAGGTGAAATAAGAACTGGACATGTTCTTGATAGATTTAGTGTGATTACTGATGTAACATATAATAATATATGGTAAATATTTAATAATATTACACTAGCATTTAAAAGTTTGGGGTCAGTAAGATTTTAGAAGTAAGAAGTCTCTTATGCTCACTAAGGCTGCATTCATTTATCTGATCAAAAATTCAGTAAAATATTATTAAATTTACACTGTTTTCTAGTATATATATATATATATATATATTAAAATGTTTTATTTCTGTGATGGCAAAGCTGAATTTTCAGCATCATTACTAGTCACCATCATTACTCCAGTATTCAGTGTCACTTGATCCTTAGAAAATCATTCTAAGATACTGATTTGAAGAAGAACCTTTCTTATTATTCTTATCAATGTTGTAAAAAACAGTTGTGGTGCTTATTCTTTTTGGTGCAAACCGTGATGCTTTCGTTTCAGGACTCATTCATGAATGGTAGGTTCAAAAGAACAGCATTTTTTAAAACAGAAATCTTTCAACATTATAAATGTATTCACTGTCACTTCTGATCAATTTAATGCATTCCGGCTAAATAGTAATAAAAAAAAGAATCATACTGACCCTAAACTTTTAAATGGCAGTGTACATTTAAATACAAACAAATATTATATTATGAATAGGTTAAAAAGTCCTTTTTAGTCTAAATTTAGAGGAAAGTTTGATAAAAGACAGTTTGGCTGATGGGCATGCCACATTTAGATTAGTAGCAGAAGCCATACTTGTCTTCAAGTGCTGGTCATTGGTGGGTTTAAGCACTTTTATTGACAGATCAGCCAATCAGAAAACATCATGTCAAAACAAGTCAACGATTGTTTGGTTGAAGGAGAATGACTGATCTGTTTTTTTTAAAGTACAAACCCTCAGTGTGAACAGCTCCACAATGCAAGGAGTGGCCATTCATTAGAGTACAATAGAGTAGAATAGAGCTGTCAGGCAGTCATGGCATGAGGGAAACCGACTGACAAAGCAACTCTAAACTACACTGACCATTGACCAATACCACATCACAAGCGGTTTTATATAGTGATTAAATTGGTTTTAACCATGACTGACAGGTGTGATCGGGCCGACACCTGTACATGCAATAACATGCACTGACCTGCAAAAAAAAGCACAAAAGCCAAACTAAAAGGGCTTGAAACTAAATAATATACATGCATGGTTCTAACTCACCCCCTTTGAGTCAGCATCATGAAGGGAGAAAGAGAGACACCAGGGAGGAGGAAAAAAACATAAAATGGAGTGAGAGGGCCATGTTGACAGGGCAGAGGTGAAACGAAAGTACATATGTGTGTGTATTCGTGGCTTTGCACTCACGTAGAGTCGTTTCTGGCGAGCTGGCCATTGTGTTGCACACCTATGTTCTCGCTGACCGTGCGCTCTCTACGTGCCTTGGTTTGCGTGCGCACCTGTGTGAAGAAGACAAAGTGAAAGAGGACAGGTGTTCCTCCTCATTTTTTTTTGTGACGTTCATTGCCACTCACATCTACACAGCCCACATCATGCTAAATTAAGTCTGTCCCACTTACTTCTTCGCTAGGCTGACTTGCAGAGATTGCCTGCTCCATTTCGTGGAAGTCGAAGGGCCGTTCGTTGAGCGTGAGGACCCGAGGTGGCGTCCTGAGGGACAGTGTTGACTCCAACGGGGTGGACTGGATGATGTCTGGGTCTCTGGGATATTGCATGTCATCACTGTCTCCTACATAGAAAGATGAGCGACCGATCAGATATTCGTCCACTCTGGAAATTAGTGTGTGTGGATAATTCATGTGAAACAAACAGCCTAAAAGAGAAATTCACCCTCATTTCGTGGCAAATCTGTAAGACAGAGAAACTTTGTGCTTTCCATCTCGTACCTGCCACTACGATTCTCTCGGGAACGTGCATCATTGCCGTGTGGAGCGTTTCCCGCTCTGGGAGTTCCTGCTCTTCTGAGCTAAACGGAGCCACTTTGAGCTGCTCAGGAATGCGCATTCTCTGACTGATGCCCTCTGTGTATTCCAGCTCATAGTGGATCCGGTTCATCTCCGCCATCTCGGCTGTGGGAGAGGGGAACGCCGCTCCACTCATCTACAGGAAGAGAGGAGGATGGGTGTGCAGAGAAAATACCAGGTCAGCTGTGATGACATACAGCTGTGAACAGAACTCCTATTGAAATCCTGTAAGAATCAATTATGATCTTACTGGAGGTATACATACTTTTATTTTTATTTTTTATATACATACATAAAACAAAGATTGCTGGAACAATTGGTTATCGGCAAAAGTCCATACCAATAGTTTTTGGATTTAAATGAAATGGTAACACTTTGCAATAAGAGTCCACGTGTAACGTTAACTAAGGTTAATAAAAGTATTGTTTATTGTTCATTTTAAAATTTACGAAAACATTTTTACATTTTAAAGATGCATTTCTTAACATTAGTGAATGCACTATGAATTAACATGAATGATCAAGGTATAACTAATAATTATCTTAAAAAAAATTACAGTACATTTTCATGATTCAGCACTATTTTGTGTCTTATCTTTGTTTGCATTTAATAGGCTATCCATTTTAAAAAATGATCGGTTGATTAATCGTTTATCGAACAGCGTGGTCCAACCTATTTATCATTATCGGTAAAATCCACTACCGGTCGACCTCTAATATTGTCTTCTTTTGATTATTTCTTGCACTGCGCTGAATAATGATTTGATTCTAATCTGAAACCAGATTAGAAGCTTTAAAATCCTGAAAGAGGTCTTTTCTTCATTCCTCTTGTTGTCTTAAATGAGCATTTTATCCTATAGATCAGTTATTTTTATTCCTTTAGAATTATTCTTCGCTATTATTGTGTTTATTAATATGAGCTTGTAGCTTTCATTTTAATTGTGGTTTAAGTTTTATTTAATGTTATAATTTTTCATTTTTGTTATATTTTTCTATAAAGCTTTAATTTATTTTATTTCAGCTTTTTTATTTATTGTTCATTTTATTTCAGCTTTATTTCAATTAACGAAAACAATTAATAATAGTTCCAGATTCAGTTAACGATAACAACACTGGCTCTAAATGATCTGGGTTTTTTTTGTGTGTGCTGAAATTAAAGAAAATTCCAAATTATATATATAATTCCAAATTATAAGAAAAAAAATACATTCAAAGGATACTGCAAATCATGCATCCAAATCTCATACGACAAAACTGGAATCACAGGTTGTCCAACCTGGCCTCTGTGAACTTTACCTCTAATACAAAGAGAGCTCATAAGACTGCAAGTTTGCTTATAATGCTACTAAATAATATTACTACATTAATACATATAAATAACCAATCCAGCCACTATCGTCCCCAGACCCTCAGGCTACACTGAAGCACAGAGAGTAAAGCAGCAGTCATCATCAGTGTGTGTTGTGGTTTGATCATGAGATCAACTATTTCAGGAAGAGAATGCCAATGAACACACGGGCAGCTCCACAGTTTAATATCTTAGTAAACATACCCACTGAATGAATTGAAATAGATTACGTTTCAGAAAATTATCCAAACAAAAACAAAGTCAATATGGACGTTTTTGGTTTCCATTTCATTTGAGAGCAGCAGTGACGTACGTTACTACAGTAATAACACCTTGCTCTGTAATATTTTTGTTTGAATGTTTGGGTGGATCCGATCAAACCAAACAGAAAATACAATAACAAGGTCAAATACTTTATAGTGTCACATTTGGGCCAAGAAAAAAAAAAACTGTTAGTGAAATCAATAAATGAACAGTACATCAGGGCCCTAAAGTACATCAATGACAGCTGATAAAGGGCGAAAGCATGATCAGAAATCACACCACAACTCATTTAGACTCATACCTTCACCGAGATCAGATCCACCGACGGATTAGACCTGTTAAAGTGGAATGCTATATTAAAATCAGCTTATTCTGAGGGTTTTTAGAAAAAGATAATCATCCCGCAATGGTACAGCACAGACCAGCTCAGCTCAGCCCAGACCCGCACACACCAGCTGCGTGAAGCGGAACTGAGGAGAGAGCTTTAGACGCGCTTTTCAAATTAAGAGTCTCTCTGTTGAGACTTCATTTAAAAGTCACGGGTTTTGCTCATATTCGGGGGAAACCATAGACAGTAAAAGAAAGGGGGAAACACTGTTCATTGTCATAGTCTGTCAGTTAACTTTTTTAATAACATTATATTAGTATTATATTAGAAACTACTACACACAAAATGTTGTTAACATTTAGCCTATAGAATAATAAAACCTAATTTGTATTCTGTTAGCAAACGCTAAATTATACCACTGATCTATATAGAATGACTATTTATCATTCTATATCAGTGAGCTATACTCATTAATGCTAATCACATTAGTAAGTAGGCTAATTAATTAGGCCTACTGTAATAACATTTATTTTTCCTTGAAAAAGTAGCCGAAAGTAAGGGATTACTCAGATTTTTTAAAACAATTGAATTAAAATTAGCCTATTCTGATGTAATTGCATTAAATAGTAGGCTAAACAGGCTATTTTATATTAAACAATGTATTAAACAGTGTATTTAACATATAAAGTCTAATGATAAAATGTATGTTTTTAATAACCTTTGCTCTTTAAATAATTTGGTCAGTTCAACAGGTTATATTTCAATAATTATGCAACTTTATTTTTTTTATTGAAAGAAGAAAATAGCAGATTCATGCCTGTAGGCTACTGTTCAACTGGTCGAGGGATTTGGAAATAGAGGATTTTGAAGTAGGCTATGAGTGTTGGGGACGGGGTAACGCATTAAAAGGCAAGTTATGTAATTATCAGATTACTTTTTTCAAGTAACTTGTAAAGTAACGCATTTATTTTTTTAATTTATTTTTCTATTCTTCTGCAATCCTGCAGTGCAGAAAGCTTATTCGTTTCACTTTTGGTGCGAAAGAGCCTTTACATAAAAATAAAAAAAAAGGCCTAACACAAAAAGTATAGCTATAACGTTACTTTAAAAGTTCCTTTATTAAGGAGCATTACTTTTAACTTTCCCCAACCGAATAAGTAGCCTACTATAATTAGTGGCCTACATTAATCTCATTTTTAAATATGTAGGCTAGGCTTAACTAGTAGCCTAATTAATTAGCCTAGTTTTTTAGAGAAACTTATCATATAGCCTACGTATATACACAGAACATACTTATACATAGCCTACTTTTACACACAACTTGAGAAACAATCGCTAATGTTTTGAGCGTGTGTTTCCATCGTGACCCCTAACGGTTGAATGTGTGTCTGTGTGTGTGTGTGTGTGTGTGTGTGGGAAGAGCACTGAGCGAGTGTCCAGTCTGTCTCAGTGTGCTCCCGGTTGAGGACAGCTCCAGGACTCTATAGGATGCTCGATTATTTCAGTTTGCGAGGAGAAAACGTTTAGCGCTTTCAGAATACAGGGCTCCCTAGCCAGCCTACTCGTGTAATGAAGTGAGCGGACCCTTTAAAGTGGACGGCGGGGCCCTGGAACCTGAAGAGTGTCTGCTGCATGTGGATATGCTGTAGTAAACGATGTGCAGCTCCGTGGCTCTGCTCTGCTGCTGTGTGCTCGTGTCTCTGAACGGCGCAGCATCACTGGACCTGCAGCCCGACATGTGAGTCACCTTATATTGTTGAACATATTCGATTTTTTTATATCAAGTTTGTTTTTTGAATTCGCATTTGAAGAAGTAAAATTGTTATCTAAAACTTAACCCCAACAGGCTATATTAAAACAAAAATGCAGTTTTGTCTTCAGCATTACCATTCAACTTTAATAACATTAATAATAACATAGCAAACATTACATTTGAACTTTCATTAATGTCGGCCTGCTACATTCATATAATAAAACAGTCTTGACATTTTAATTAATATAACCTAAATGTTCATTTTCATTGCCTATATGCATGGACTTTAAAATAGCCTACTTCACAACTTCAAAAAAAATAGCCTATATTTTGTGATTAAAGTATAAAGTGCTTGAATGCTACCTATCATCATGGCTCAACAGGTAGCCTAAATAAATGTGTCACCTGTGCTAATTGAATCAATTGAAAGCATTTCGCTTATGAAAAGTTTATCTCAGTGTTCTGATCTATTTTGTCGCTTAGGTGTGTAACATTGGTAATGCCTTAAATAACTATTCACAATAATAATAATTCATCAGTTTGGTTTCTTACCGCAAGCTATTTGTTTTGGTACCAAAATAGCCCATATAGAATAATTTGGCTCGTAACACTGATAATTAATGTGTTATTTCTGATGCCCTTTAGGTGTCGCCAAAAGAGCCAGATTCCATTTAAAATGTGAAATTATACCCAAACATAAATGATCATTAAATTATTTAATTTATTCTGTAAAGACTTGATTACCATATTTTAAATGTATACATTCACCTATGCAACTTGCTTTAAAAGAGTTACGAATAGACTTGACTAAAATATGAAATTTGGAAATATGTAAAGCGTGACTGAGGCCAGTGAGTGTTTGACACTGACTCCTGCAGGGCTTATCCGGCGTGTGACTGTGCAGTTTATCTGAGAGAGCCCCATAATTGACTCAGGATGTGCTTTATTAAGCCCAGATGGTCATAGGAAACAACCTGAGAGAGAACATGACCCTCTGAGGCAGAGCCCAGACTCACCACACTCTCTCTGTGAAACTAAAATAAAGAATTTAAGAGCCAGACTGTCACAGACGGATTCAAACAAATCAACAGTCTTGATGTATTTATTAAGTTGAAATGCATACTCAGCGATATTCCATATTCTGAGCTGTGGATGAGGTGCTCTAACCTTTGGACAACAGAGAAAGATATAAATCAACTAACAGCTTCTGACAGATATGAGTGTAAGGAGAAGTGAATGAAAGCTGAGTTTGTTCTTAGCTGTAGTTTAGTGCCAAAATTATCCATAAAAACGGGTCTAAATCTGAGAAATCCTCCCCTTGGAAATATTTAAGTGCACTCAATTGAAAAATCTGTTCATAAATAAAAGTTTACTTTTTTTATTCTAAAATGTAGAGAAAATAACTCAGGTTTATTTGAGTATTAGCTTTTATTTTTATATTTTCAGTTTTAATTTGAGTAATTTTGTTTTGTATTAGTTATTAAAAATATTTCTACTTTTCTTTCATTTATTTTTATTGGAGTTATTTTAGTACTTCGACTTAAACTTATTTTATTCCAGATGCCAAGGTGCCAACAATTTTTAAGTTTATGTATTTCATTTTCATATTTCATTTTATTTAAGCTTTATTTCAGTTAAAGGAAAACAATTGTATTAGTTTTAGTTTTACTAACAATAACCACCCATGTTATTTTAGTATATTATAAATATGTTCATATTTTGAATTAGATTTTATATTCACGTTTTCTTTTTTCACTTTAATTTAAGTTAAAGTTGTAATTTTGTTGTCTGTTTTTGTCCTTTAAAAAAAAGTCTACAGTATTTATTGATTTATATTTATTAGTTTATTTAGTTTTAGTTGGTTTAGTAGCCTATACTTCAACTTAAACTAAAGGAAAATGAGAAATGTTGCCTTAGTGAACATCTTGCTGAAATAAAATATGTTTTTTTCATATATAGCCTATTTTATTTGATTTTATTTCAGTTAAAGTTAAGTTAAGTAATGATTTAAAAAATATATATTTTAGTTTTGGTTAACAATAATAACCCTGCAGCTTTATGTAAAAACAATAGAAGTTGTGGTAGGTATGCCCTCATCTCTGTTTTTAACTGTAAATGTGTGTGTTGGTGCAACTGATCATTTGGATCTGTGGTTCAGCATGTTCTTGGAGAATCAAACTTTACAATTTGTGAGAACATTTTGTCAACATCCTGAGCTGCATGTTTCTGCAGCCACAAGATCTAATAGTCATCATAAATATAAATCATTGGATCTATTTCCTCAATGGATCATAGTGTCAGCATTAACAGAGCTTAATTATATCATCATAGATTTTGTACAGCCTTGTGATAATAATATAATAAATAAATAATATATTTATAAATTATAAGAACAAGCCACATTTTCTTTTGTTTAATGCAATTAAACCACCCCTTCCCCCAATATACAGTTTTTTTTTGATAGACAAGTGGTCCCCAGTCCTGAATATGTGGTTATCCCAGTATTTTCTGAGGAACATGTGCACATTGGTATCTGTATGTCTGTTTACTGTCAGCTGACATCTATGGTGCACACGCTAACCCACATATATGTTCTTCTGTGAGCATTTATGATGAAATCTCTAATTATGACATCACTAAAAGAGGGGCTTTGATGTTAATGTCCAAAATGAGACACTTATTGTGGATTTGTGGCTCATAAGTGATATGCATTTGATTATTCTATTCTAAGATTTCTATCCCTCCATTAACAGTCCACACAACCACTTTGGTGCTTCAAAAAGTTCATAAAGAGATCGTAAAAACGAATCTATATGAATTAAGCGGTTTAGTCCAAATTTTCTGAAGGGACTCGATCACTTCATATGCTGAACAGATTTAGGCAACTATTCACATATAAACATTCATCAATGCACACACGTCTGCTCATCTTTCTAACAGGTTTTGTCATACGTGTCTTTGTGTGTCATGTCTTTTTTCAGTGAGGAGTCCGATCTTCACCAGGTTCTAGTACATGTATCCCTCAAAGTCATCCCAGCCAAGTTTAATGATTGAACAAAAACATATTTTTGACAATAACATTGTTTGGATTATCTTTTGATTTGCAATGTTATTTTGAAGTACAGTAGCATTATAATTTTATAAGATTTATATACTGTAAGAACTACATAAAATTAGAATAGAATAGAGCTTTTTTTGTCATTGTAATGAGATTACAAAAGGCACCATGCTCAACAAACAACAAATATTCGAAAACAATGGGATGAAAAAGTCTAGTTGTGGACTTTGATTATTTAACACTGAGGTATGACGGCAGAAGTTCTAATTATAAATATAACTGTAATTATATTATCATTAATAGTAAATATTATGACAATTAAAGTAATATTTAGCAGTAATGTGCCAATATCTACATTACAGTACAGTACCGTATAATAAATTATAACAGAAGCGGACCAAATTACAAAATACAATAAAAGTAGTTTACAGTGCTAAATTGAATTACAGTAAATTGCTGTAAATCAAAATACAATAACTTGATGGCAACCATGCTGCCAGTAATGTACTGTAAAAATACAAGAAAATAGTTAACAATGAGTTAATTCTCGTGTGTTATGCAGCACGTTTGAGCTTCAGCAAGAACCAATGAGGTTTATTCTCGTGTTACTCATCACGTAACACACTGAGGTTAATTTAGGGTTTTATAGGGTTAAGTATAAAAGTATAAATATGTATCGAAGTATAGTTGATCAACTTTTTCACTGTTTCTCAGGCCGAATGTGTGTGAGGAGCAGGAGATGTCTATGCTGGGAGTGAGGCAACCGTGTGTTCAGGCGTTTACCCGTATGGTGAAGGTGTGGCGGCAGGGCTGTTCTTCTCAGCACCGGTGCATGGGCTACGAGAGGAGGTGAGACACACTCGAACAAAAACTATTGACATTATTTCCATGTTTTAAACATCTCTCAGTCATCATCCTTTAAATAATTTCCTCTTATTACTATTTCCCCAAACAATAATCTCTTAATCAGTGACTTTTATTTAAGAGATTTGCTTTCCTACCATTTAGTAGAACCAAATTTGACAATTACCGTATAGCAGATGCTTTCCAATGACTGATTTGAAAGCTCTTCTGATTTGCACATGGTGATTTAATAGGAGTCATATAATAACCGATTATTGCTCCGAAAGCCCAGACCTAAACTTTTCACACTCTTCGTCAACAAACGTTCTTATACACATAAGACTTCTATCTGGCATGCTGAATACTGACCTGCTGATCAATTTAGCCAAGAAAATTGGGCAAAACACAGTAACTACGACAACATTGAAACAGGAGAAAAATAGCTTCAAAGTTTTAAAGGTAAATTTGTTTTTATTTTGAGCACTGTCACAGGAAAGAGAAAGAAAGAAAGAATGAAAAAAGGACTATATGCAGTATTGGATACAAAAAAAACGTAATAATGTAACACAATAGAAACTAATTCCAAACAATGTTACACATATTTATACTATTAATTATTTTATAGCTAGGCTATAACAATTTTACGAAGGGGATCTCTAGAGGGCGTCACGCGAGTGATCATATTTTGCATCTAAAAGATTTAAAACCACTGGACTAGAGAAGCGCTTGCACTGTGAATCGTTTAGAATGGTCTTGTGAACTGGTTCAAAAGATTAATTGAAAAGACTCGACTCAAACCCACCACTTGTTCACAAATCGGTTAGGTTCTTTTCACAGAATGCATCGCTTTTTTGTTGCTTTTGTTCACTATGCTGCTTTTTAAATGCGCTAGACAGCTGCGCCGCGTCTGGCTGCTTTTCAGCGGTTTTTACGCATTATGATCACGTTTTTAAGATGCCTATATTTAAGTTAAAAGAGGTACAACAATCGGAAGATTTGGCAAGTATCGTGAGCGCGTTTAGAGTAGCAACTGTATAATTTAACGGCTCTTCCTGTTACGTTATTGCCGGAGCACAGAATGAAAAAGAAATGTTTTGTGGTTAAATGTTTAAAAAAAATCCCCTTTTATTTTAGCAATGTTATGTAGGCCTGTGTCTCATTTGTCATCGTCAAGCAATTTATTTATTATACTATGTCGCATTAGGCCTATATCAGCCATTTACACATAATGAACCAATTAACTCTATTTCTGCATCTATTCTCCCTCTGTATGTCTATCTCAGGACAGGCTATTATACAGTGTATAGGCAGGTGTATAGTATGGAGATGCAAACAGTCTTCAGGTGCTGCCCAGGATGGATGCAGAGAGGGGAAGAGAGAGGCTGTCTTCATAGTGAGTATCATAACACTGTGTGTGTGTGTGTTATGGATACATACAGAGTATCTGAACAGCGCGTGTTATCTACAGGAGTGTGTTCTTCTGGTACCTGCTTTAATGGTGGGATGTGCTCTGAGACCAGTGATCAGCTATGTCAGTGTCCAGAAGGGTTCGAAGGAACGCGCTGCCAATACGGTGAGTTTTTCATGCCTTTTGAAGGGGTTGAAGTTTCAGCACATTAATAGTGGCTTATTTATCCTTTGAATGTTCAAGAATGGGTTCTGTGGTCATATTTTCATTGATCTGTTTTAGGTCTGCTGCATGGGTCAAGCTGTTTGCATTTATGCATGAGTATGTGTTGATGCATCTGTACATTAGAGTGTTGTATATTTCTAAGTCGAGGTCAATTGGTGTCTTTGAAGCTCGTTTCCCTGGTGTTTCTCCTCCCACACTCTCTTTCCACCACCTGTGAGTGCACTAAAGTAGTTTTCTCAGGCAAACGTCACTGTGGTTTGTTAGATTCTCACTTGTTTCTGCCTCTCATGGTTTGTTTTGACAGCACATGTGAGGTTTTCACACTTTGAGGTGTTGAATGAGAGTGTATGTGTTCTGGTGGTAAACATGGTTTACCAGATCTGGTTATCTGTTTAACAGCTAAGAGTTTGACTTCAGTTGAAATCAGCAGAGTAAATATGCCTTTGAGCATCGAAGAAGCCTCACACACAGTAGTATGTGAATGAGATTTTGTGTTTGCGTCTTAACAGTAAACCTCTAAGTTTAGTCAGTGATATGTGTGTGTGTGATCTGCCTAAAGCAGTTTTATTGCTTGCGGTTTTGTGCTGAGATGGAGGTTTGTGCTCCTAAAATGCTTTCTCAGAGTTTCTAAAATTAAAGTTTTCTTCTGCATGTCCGTAACACATAACGCTGATGGCTAAACAGTACGACGGTGAAATGACTGTGATGAAAAATGTCTTTTCCATGTTGGACTGGTAAACCCATTAAGCTCATTTGACTCTGAGACTGTGTATATGTGCATGTGGAAGAATGTTTTTACAGTGCTCTCTTTCAAAAGACGCTGCCACTGTAGCCCAGGACACGCTGTATCTCATCTGCCCTTTCCTGTTGGACTGATGTGCTGTGTTTAAAGGCCACTGGTCACGTCTCAGTTCTGAGAGAGAGAAAGCAGGGAATACTATTCATAGAATAAGAAAGTTGGGAGTAGTGTAACCTCATGTTGTTCCAAACCTGTAGGATTACAGGCTACTGTCCTTCAGTGGAAGAGATTGCAGACATGCGTAACCCGAGACGTTCTTCACTGTCCATTACTGCAACTTCGCTGTTTACAGGTTTACAATATGTGCTAAGCGGACAGTGTTTAAAGATGTGTCTGTGTGTACAGAGTGTGTTTGATACAGTTTGCCTGGGGGTTTCCTTTCCTCCATCTTGTTTGCTCTACACTGGAGTTAAGAGCTACAACCCCACTGAGGGTCCTGACTCTGCATACTTCCCTGGAATACCACAGAGTATTGTGGAGTTCAAGAGTTACTGATCCACAAACAACTTGTTTAGGCACCTCTTTAAATTGGGTCACATATCTTACATTATTTGCATGGACACACACAGATATCCATATATTATATTCTTATATAGTCCAGTTGACATCTTTATAATTTCAGTACAGACCCATGCAGCCTCACTGTTTTGAATGCAGAAAGGCATAATTTCAAAATAAGAGCTAGTTCACCAAAAAATGAAAAAATGAAAAAAAATGAAAATCCTGTCATCATTTACTCACCTTCATGAATACCAAAACCTGAATGACTATTTCTTCTGCAGAACACAAAAAAAGATGATGTTGTTTTGGACCTTATTGACTTTCATTGTATGGACCAAAAAGTTCAAATGTGCTTTAAAATATCTTATTTTGTTTTTCACAGAAGATATAAAGTCATACATGAATGATATGAGGGTGAGTAAATAATGTGAGAATTTTCATTTTTGGATGAACTATCCTTTAATCGTTCATAATGTTACACAATTTTGATTGGTAATGTATAATGTAATATTGTATATCGACATAGCCAAAATAGATCCATTTATTTTCATAGCCTTGGAGGACAACATTGGAACAGAATTGGGACAGCAATTATATACATTTTTTAATAATGAATAATATTTAGATTTTTCATCTGATTAATCAACAGATTAACTGATTATCAAAATAATTCTTAGTTGCAGCATTTTGTTTGGCTGGCTAACCTAGCAACCAGATAGAATCTATTGAATATTAAATTGAATCTATGGTTCCATTAAGAACCTTAAACATCCATGAAACCTTGGCATTGCACAAACGTTTTTTAGTGAAAGAGGGTTCTTCAGATCATTAAAATCATTATTTTATAATTTGAAAGGTTCTTTGGGAGACCAAAATGGTTCTTCTATGGCACTGTAGCATCATGGCACAGACTTCTGCATGAGCAAGCGGCAAAAATGTAAGGATCTTGTTGGCCAATATTGTTTTCCCCCTGTCTGCATGGCCTACATTAATTTCAGAGCCGGAGAAAGTTTTAATGAAATATTTTATCCTCAGAATAACATGTCCTGATCAAATGAGACCTGGAACATACGACAAAGTAAATTGTTTTTCCAGTTTCCCACTTTCTCACTGTTCTATGTCTTTATCCTTCAGTTCACTCACCTTTTCTGAACTAATTATGATTGAGGTTCTCAGATAGATTACTTTCTGTTCAAAAGCTTGCTTATCCAGGACGGACAGACCTTTCAGTGTAATTCGTACTGACTGACATGCTCCATATGCTGGTTTGGTGAGAAACTCCTATATTCGAACAAGAACTTCACTGTTGCAGGACACTCTGGCTATGAAATCAGTGTCCTTGAGAGTGAGGAGTGAGTTTCCTGGTCAAAAGGTTATATCTTGTGTGAGTCTGGCACATCTAAAACTTTATTCAAGTGAGATCTTCAGAAGAAAATGAATTTAACGTTTCCACTCAGCAGGTGATCTCAGTTGAGAGACAGAGAAACCAAATCCTGCTGTGGAGAAACATGAACCGGTTGTGTGTGTGTGCTGGAATGTTCTGTTGCTTTTATCACAAAACCCTCTAGACCCCTAAAGATCTGTCTTTATACAGTATTAGCTGTCAATATTCAGTGTTATAAATGAAATACAAGTTATTGGAAATCTGAAAAGGAAAATTATTATTGCTTATTAGTGATTTATGAAACTTATTAGTGATTTATGAAACTTTTTCTTGACACAGAAAAAGTAGAGCGCTATAAAATTGATCTTGATAGCATATAGTGCAGATAATAATTTGGAAGACAGTTTATATTGACATTATTGAGATCTCTTCTGAAACTCTTAAAGAGACAAAAGTGAGATTAACTAGTTGAAGATAAGGAGAAACAGTTGAAATATTTATATTATTTAGAAATAATTTGTAATAATTTACATGACTGTTTTTAATGGAACCTAGAGTCTTAAAAAACCTCTTACTGACCACATTTTGTAGGCTTGTTAGGTCTTGAAACACAGTAAAGTGAAGTCACACAGTGTGTCAGTAAAGCACCTGTAACTTAATATTTTTCGATTACTGAAACATCCTGTTGGTAGCTGTATACAGATCATCCGTTAATTGCGGAAACGCGTAATTAATGTGCAAATGCTTGCCAGATGTTTCAAAGTCCCTTGCTGTTTGAAAAGAAGTCATGCTGGAATCTGAGGGCTGGTTTGGATATGTGTGTTTATGTAGGATAATACAGGGTCAAATGCAATGATCTGTGTGATCATACAACAGAAGACACGCGCCTCTACATGCTGAGAGATGGGCAGACAGTTGCTGTACAGTTACAGTACAAAACTATCTTTTTCTCTGATCGGACACACAGTTAGCTTAAACGTTTTTTGTAACTGCTCTGTCTAACCCATTAAAGAGGATTTCCCAATGAAAGGACAGGGGATATTCATGAGAAACTGCTGCTTTTCCTCAAAGCATTCATAACCCTGAGAGATAACCAAATTACTTTACCATGCATTGAGACAAAGTAAAAGGAATTCGAGAGTATGAAAAGACCCAATCTTTATTGTGTTATGTTTCCTCTGAGACTCATTTGTGCATTTAAATTCAGTAACAGTTTATATCTTAAATTAAAAGGTCTAAATGTGTCAATAATCCTCTTATTTACTTCTGAGGGGAAAAAGACACTATGTAGGGACCTTGTGAGGTCTTGTCAGGTGTCGTCTGCAGAACGCATCAGGCCAGCTGTTGTACTGAGATCCCATGAAAGATAACTACGGTTATTAGATTTCCATTCACCTCTGATCGCTCTGGCCCAGAAATTACAGTAATACATCTCAGTATTTAAATGGAAGTCAGAAAGAGATGTGTTTTATACTGTATATCTGAATTAGTGGATTGTCAAAAATCCCATATATTAAAATACTCATGGGAGGAGTCTTGGGAGCTGGTCCATTTTAACTTGAGCCAATAACCAACCAGAACACCTGAGCAAATAGCAACACGCTGGCAAACACACAGAATACCATTGCAATGGGGTGCACAATCATTCTCTAGTGACAATTTTTATATATTTTTTTAAATGGTAAAAATAGGTATAAATGTATGTATATTTTTAAACCGGTTATTTTAATTGATTTGTAAATGTTACATTTTTAATATTGTTATTTAAGACTCTTTATATAAAATCCTTTGTTACTGTCCAAGTAAACCAAGTCGATTCCCCCAAAATTACAAAACATTTGATCATAAAAGTCATGTTTTATCTAACTGGGAAAAATTCAGGGGTATATTTAGGAGACAATTACACTTTAAAGCATCCATGTAAAAACAAACCTGGAAAGAGACAAGGATTTGGGGAGAAAAACAACAGATTCTTAGTGCATTCCAGTGAATTATTCAAGGGATATATATCGTAAATTAAATCGGGATTGCAGACCACAAGTTGTCCTTTTTCTGTCTGTTACTTACAACAGAATACAAATGGAAAAAGAAAATAATCAGGAGGAAAAGAATGCAGTGACTGTAAAGAGCTCTTGCCACAGATATCACGTCAGTCACATTAAAATACCAAGCATTACGCTATTTTTTATATAAAGACTTATAACTTGAGCACAGCATTTTTAGAATGTGTTTTATGTGTGAGACAATGCAAAAGATGTGAGACGCAAGCGTAATGGTAAAATGCATCTGGCGTGCTCATGTTTAATTAAAAAGGAACATTAGAAAAGCATTGCAGTGGAATACAATAACACTTTCCGTGTTGTGCATTCTTTGTGGCATTCAATATACGGAATATGTTCAGCTCAAAAACCTCTTTAAAAGATATAAATGTTGACAGAATGTTTAAATATTACACAGCACAAACTGAATTAGTTCAAAAACCTTTTAAAATAGTCTTTCCATTTGCTTTTCATTTCCTGTTGTTTATTCTTGTTTTATTTCTAGATGTTTTTCATCGTTATATTCCCTGTTCCCTATCAGGAACTCGAGCTGCGTGAAAACGCTGTGGGAACGCCCCCTGGCGTTGTGCTTCGTGAAGCGCGTATGGAATCAGCCCCAATGGCGAGACGGAACGTCATATGCGGGTGACGTCATCGACCAGGAAACTATAAAGCACCCCTAGATCACAGCCGCGATAGCTTCTGTTGTCTTCAGCAAAGCGCTCTGTGTGTGAATCTGTCTCAAGTGTTTTTGTCTGTCTTTAGTGATTGCTAGGCAGGAGTTTTCACTTAAAAAAAAAAACTATATATATATATATATATATATATATATATATATATATATATTTATTCACATATCTAAATGGCGAGCGAGCAGCAATACAGAAAGTGTGTTCCCCTCTGTACTCGATTATCTCATGGGTGGGGATTCACACGATCTGTGTGTTGTTTGTTTGGGAGTACAGCATGCCTGGTCAGCTCTCGAGGGGGCTGATCGTGAGCATTGCGAGCGTTTTCCAATAAGAGCGCTCTGCTCCCGCCGATCACTCTTCGAGGAGAGTGGTTTGGCTCGCGCTCCCCGCGGCTCGGGTCCCGCTTCTGTCGAGGCAGAGCGGCGGCGCGTGTCGTGGGGATCGCGGATGAATCTGACAGCGGGGTTTGAGACGGGCCTCGCCCTATCTCAGCCTTTAACTGTTAGATTCAGTGCCTCAGTTCAGGGTTGGAAGCACGCTCTGCGGTTTCTTCTGCCCAGGCTGTGGCATTAATATTGCAACTATCCAGTTCTGAGGAGCTGAATTTTGTTGGTATTAAAATAATAAATAATCATTAATAAATAATCATTATATAAAATAAGCTAATTTTTCTGAACAGAAATAAATGAGGAGCTTATAGAGGTGCTTTCTCATGCTGTAGGAAAATTAAGCATTGAGTGGTCAGCAGTTTGGCAGGAGTTTATATATAAAAATATTGTATGAACTGTTTTTGCCTTTCCAAGTGCAACCTCCACGACGGTGCCTGCCGTTTTTCCGGACCTCCTCACCGAGGTGTCAAAGTCCTAGAGAAAAACGATTTCATACTGTATTTTTAGTCCTCAGACCTTCATGAAAAATATTTCAATATTGCTGGGGCTTTAATTCACAGTTATGGGGCGATGCCTAGGCTTAAGAGACGCTTGCAGCCATCTCTCCGCTGAAACGACATCGTCTTTTAAGGCACCGGCGTTTAAAGACAGGGACTGCTGGGCGGGTCAGTCCTGTCTGTCGATAAGCTCCTCGCATGGGCGCAAATAAAAATAAAATAAAAACAAAAGCAGAGCGTCGCGTCTCGTGTTCCCCTTGCAAACATGGGACCAGACGTGACACTCTCAGATGAAGTTTTTGGGTTATAACTGATCTAAGGATAGTTATTATAGCCAAGTTGCTTCATCTAAAAAGTATTTCTGACGCCACCGCCGTCAGGATGTTGAGGGTAGTCTCCACCGTGACAGGAAGGAGTTCACCACATCACATGGTGCCCATTCTCTCTCGGTGCCCTCAGGGGCCCATTCTACCAACCCTGCCTTTATGCCGGGGCGTAGATGGTCCCAGCGAGCGCAGTCCAGAGGGACGCTCGTCCCTTCAAAAACACAGTGTCGCGTTTCGTGCTCCCCCTACACAACAGTGGGGCCAGACGTGACCCTCTCAGATGAAGTTTTTGGGGTATAACTGATCTAAGGATAGTTATTATAGCCATGTGTCTTCGTCTAAAAAAAAAAAAAAAATTAAAAAAAAAAGTTTAGTTCTGACGCCACCGGTGTCAGAATACTGAGGGTGGTTCCCACCGTGAGAGAAAGGTGTTCACTGCATCAGACGGTGCCCATTCTCTCACGGTGCCCTCAGGGGTCCCTTCTGCCAACCCCGCCTTCGTGCTGGGGCGTAGACGGGCCCAGCGAGCGCTTTCCCGAGGGACGCTCGCCCCCTCTACAGAGTGTCGCGTCTCGTGCTCCCCCCTGCAAAACAGTGGGAACAGGCGCGGCACTCTCAACCGAAGTCTTCTGGCCATAAGACTGATCTGAGGACAGTCATTATGGCCAAGAAGGCTTTGTCTAAGAGGTTCTGACGCCACCGGCGTCAGGATGCTGAAGGTGGTCCCCACCGTGAGAGAAAGGTGTTCACTGCATCAGACGGTGCCCATTCTCTCACGGTGCCCTCAGGGGTCCCTTCTGCCAACCCCGCCTTCGTGTCGGGGCGTAGACGGGCCCAGCGAGCGCTTTCCCGAGGGACGCTCGCCCCCTCTGAGGAGGGGTTTAGAGCAGTCAAACCAGTCGTTCCCTGCCGGTGCACCGTTTCAGGGCGCTGTATTTGCTGCTCAAAATATTCCAGAGGCCAGCCTCGAGAGGCTGGTACCATTTATAGATTTCCTGGCAGAGTGCAAAAGCCTTCCATGATTATCTCTGTGGGTCCTGCAATCGTTAATAAGAGGTTATGCTATTCAGTTCAGATCTCATCCAATTCGATTCAGACGGGTCCTGCCCACTGTGGTAGGCCCCAAGCAGGCTCTGGTAACGGAACAGGAGGTGAAAATGCTCTTGCAAAAGGAGGCTATAGAACGGGTTCCTCCTCCCAGCAAGGAGTCAGGTTTTTACAGCCGATGTTTCATCGTTCCAAAGAAGGATGGGGGTTGTGTCCAACCTTAGATCTGCGCCCTTTTAATCGCTAGCTCGATTTCTAGATGCTCTCTCTTAAGCAGAGTGTGTCACAAATCAGATCCGAGGACTGATTTGTCACGATAGATCTAAAGGACGTGTATTTCCACATTTCCATCCTTCTGCAACATAAGAAGTTCCTGAGGTTCGCTTCCGGGGCCGAAGCATACCAATATTGTGTTCTTCCGTTCGGTCTAGCTTCACGAGTGTAACTGGACCAGTTGCTCACTGTAAAACGGTTTTAGAGACTGTTGGTTCTGATGGCAGCAGCGTCCAACGTAATACCTTGCGGCCTGCTGTACATGAGACCATTACAGTGGTGGCTCAGAACCAAGGGGTTCTCCCCGAGGGGAAACCCCCTCCGCACGATCAAAGTTACACGGCGTTGCCTCCGTGCTCTGTCCCAGGGTCCTGTGTTGGGTGCTCTTTGTCGTCGTGTAACGCTAACGACAGATGCTTCCCTCACAGGCTGGGGGGCGATCATGAGTGGTCGCCCAGCCCAGGGTCTGTGGCAGGACCATCATCGATTATGGCACATAAATTGTCTAGAGATGTTGGCGGTGTTTCGGGCTCTGAAACACTTCCTCCCAGACCTGAGAGGTCATCATGTTCTTGTCCGGTCCGACAATACATCGGTGGTCTCTTATATAAATCATCAGGGGGGTCTGCGCTCTCGCCCGTTATACAAGCTGGCTCGCCAGATCCTTCTATGGTCCCAGGGAAAGCTTCTTTCAGTGAGGGCGATTTATATCCCAGGGTACCTAAATCAGGGAGCGGACATCCTGTCGAGGCAGGGGCCGAGGCCCGGGGAATGGAGACTCCATCCTGAGGTGGTGGAGCTCCTGTGGATGCAGTACGGTCATGCCGAAGTAGACCTATTTGCGTCCAGGGAGACATCACACTGTCCACTGTGGTTCTCTCTCAGTCATCCAGCCCCGCTGGGGTTGGACGCTATGGTACAGCCGTGGCCGAGGTCACGTCTGTACGCTTTTCCCCTGATTGCTCTGCTCCCAGGAGTTCTGGAGAGGGTTCGCCGGGACGGGGTCAGTCTATTGTTGGTAGCCCCGTATTGGCCGGCCCGAGTATGGTTTGCGGACCTTATATCTCTCCTCGACGGCTCTCCTCTGGAGATTCCGATCAGGAGGGACCTTCTCTCTCAGGCGAGTGGGTCGATCCTTCACCCCCGCCCAGAACTGTGGAAACTATGGGCTTGGCCTCTGAGGGGGCCCAGCTCGTAGGTGCTGGTCTCTCTACTGAGGTTGTTGAGACCATCCTTCACTCCAGAGCTCCGTCCACGAGGAAATTATATGCCCTGAAGTGGAGACTTTTCACTTCTTGGTGTGGAGAACACCAGCTAGACCCAGTTAACTGCCCAGTGGGTGCAGTGCTAGAGTTTCTGCAGGAGCGTTTCTCTACAGGGTTATCCCCCTCCACACTAAAGTTGTACGTGGCGGCACTTGCAGCTTACCATGTCCCTTTCAGTGGAGTTTCTCTGGGGAGACACCCACTCATAACTAGATTTCTTCGTGGTACTTTGAGGCTGAGGCCTGTAGTCCGCACGAGGGTGCCGACTTGGGATTTGACCATTGTATTAGAGGGTCTTTCCCTTGCTCCTTTCGAGTCTATTGAGGAAGTTCCTGACAAGTTTGTCACTCTGAAAACAATTTTTCTCCTCGCTATTTCATCTCTTAAAAGGATTGGAGATATTCAGGCTCTGTCGGTTTCTCCCTCGTGTTTTGAATTTTCGCCTGGGATGGTAAAAGCTTTTCTCCATCCTAGGCCAGGTTATGTCCCTTAGGTTCCTACTAATGTGGTCAGACCTATAGTCTTGCAGGCCTTCTGTCCTCCTCCGTTCGCGTCATCGGATCAGGAAAAACTCAATCTGCTCTGCCCTGTTCGGGCTCTAGACGCTTACGTCCACAGAGCTGCCCTGTGGAGGAAATCTGAACAGTTGTTTGTCTGTTTTGGACCACCTAAGAAGGGGTCTCCAGTGTCTAAGCAGAGAATGAGCAAGTGGGTGGTTGAGGCCATCTCACTTGCTTATGAGTCGGCTGGTCAGCCTTCACTTTTGGCTGTTCGGGCTCACTCTACTAGGAGTATGGCGGCTTCCAAAGCCTTGTTGTCAGGAGTTTCTCTCCATGATGTCTGTGATGCGGCTGGCTGGTCCTCACCGCATACATTTGTCCGGTTTTACAACCTTGACCTTAGCTCCACTCCTGGGGCGCAGGTGCTCTCGTCTGAATGTGCTTCCTAATTCACACAGTCGGTCACTTGCTCTTATGGCGACGTGGGTATTAGCGTTCCCACAGCGTTTTCACGCAGCTCGAGTTCCTGATAGGGAACGTCTCGGTTACGTATGTAACCCTAGTTCCCTGAAGGAACGAGACGCTGCGTGGCGTTGCCATACTCCCGGCATTCCCGCGAGCGACTTGCTTCAGACTTTTCAGAAGCTATCGCGGCTGTGATCTAGGGGTGCTTTATAGTTTCCTGGTCGATGACGTCACCCGCATATGACGTTCCGTCTCGCCATTGGGGCTGATTCCATACGCGCTTCACGAAGCACAACGCCAGGGGGCGTTCCCACAGCGTTTTCACGCAGCGTCTCGTTCCTTCAGGGAACTAGGGTTACATACGTAACCGAGACGTTTCCCAGTCAGGGCCAAGAGCAAGATTAATGACAGAGGTCTGGATACAAAACAGATCTAGAGGTAAAGATTTAAAATGACAAAGAGAACGATCACCGGGTGTGAAACGTGGAAAACAGGGGCCTAAACAAGCTAAACAGATGGCGGAGTGGATGTTTATTCTCAGATGTGTGTGTGTGCTTCAGCGTGCATGTCAGTCCTTTTCAAGACACACATTTTAGCCACAGCAAACTAGCTTTGTTTTGTGAAATCACTTAAAGGCATAGTTCACCCAAGAAAGAAAATTCTGGCACTTTCTCTCCAAACCTGTATAAGCGAGTGGACAGCAGCACAGTTAGAACGCCTAACTTCTCAGAACATCTGTAAATCTGTCCTTGTCTTTCCACAGGAAAGATGTTGTCAGCACTCTGTATTATTATGGGATGTTTGCTTAAGGTCAGTGCCGTGTCGTAGAGTCAAAGGTTGTAAGAGAGAAGAAAACAGGAAAGTAGAAAACAGATGGAGATGGGTGAAAATATATATATTTTCTCATTTGATAACATTAAAAAATACAGATTTTTATAATATTAAATAGTTGGTGTTCAAATTATAGTCAGATGTGAAGTTCATCTGGTGATGCTGTGTTGCCTTAGAAACCAAGCATGGGTGTGGCCTGAACCTTTGCTATGGCGACCCACCCTTGGTTTCTGAGGCTTTACAGAAAAACACACTTTCAAAATAATTGTATTTACTGATTGACAGAAACATTTTTCCTTTCCTCGTTTTAAGATTATGTGCGATAAGCAGAAGGCAGCTGTTTGGACCAGCTTGTACTTAGTCTGAGCACTGCATGGTGTGTGTTTGTTTGTGAGAGGGTTTATATAAGTGGGTTTGTTTGTGTGGTTTGTCTGTTTATGTCTCTGTGATGACATTTTATCACAATTATGTTACAATTACTGCACAATGTCCTATTCAAAGGCATGAGACAGGAAACATTTTTACAGAAAGTCTTTCACAGATCTAACCAGCATGCTGGAGAGAGGGAACTAATCAACATATAAAGAGGAAGTAGATGGATAAAGAAAGACAGATTTTCCAGATAGATTTAAAGTAAAATATTAGGAGGAAATGGGCATCAAATAACAAGATATGTATTTAATATTTTAAAAAAATGGGTGACATTTAAATCAAAATCATCTAAAGTACTTAAAATTGTAAAATTTTAATTGTTTTAAAAAGTAAAATTGACCAAAATGTAATGGGGCTATAAAATTGTATTGTTGTTATTCTTTGTCTTTTTCCTTATTAGCATATTAATGATTTAAAGGGGTCATGACATGTTTTTTTGTTTTGTTTTATTATGTTCCCTTAGGTGCAATTATAGTATTACTATAGTTTTTTGTACAAAAAAACTTTAAAAATGTAGTGATTTATGACCTTTTCCCACCCTGTTTCTCACCTCTGATTCAAACAGTCTATTTTGGGGTGTTTCCCCTTTAAGAGTTCAGTGTTAACGCCTACTGTTATGATTGGCTAACGTCAGTGCTGCTTATGCATAAATTATTAGACTACACAATGCTCCACCACGTGAAACTTCGGTCTTCCGATCTTTTACCATTGTGTCAATTCTCAATTGATTATGATTCATATGCGTGAGGGAGGGAGAGAGAGAGAGAGAGAGAGAGAGAGAGAGAGAGAGCAAGACAGTTTGAAGGCGCGCGTGCGGCCGGGGCTCGCTCTCTCTCTCTCTCTCTCTCTCTCTCTCTCTCTCTCTCTCTCTCTCTCTCTCTCTCTCTCTCTCTGCTCGTTCTCTTTCACACTCATCTACATCACTCACCGTTCAAATAAGGCTTTGGCGGGCTTCATATGCTGCAAATAAACTGCTTCCACCTGCTTTCCCTGACGTCTGGATCGTTCGGCAGCGTATTCAAACATGTTGTTTGTCCACAGCAGGAACAGCACATCTGCGTGGCATCGCAGTCATCTTGTAAACAGACCAACTCGCTGCACCACAACGCATGCGATGATGCGAAATGAGGCGTAGTTGTGGTATGCAAACGACTGGTGTGGTACGTCACTTCGTACCGTGACGTCACTAAGTTCAAAGGATCTAGAACGAGCTGTTTTTAGAGCTTGATTAAATAAATGCTTCGTTTATAATGGGGAGGACGTCTTAAGCTATGAAACTTGCAGGAAGTTTTAATAGTACATAGATCTCTTATATACCAAAAGATCAAGGCAAATTTGGTTTCTCATGTCATGACCCCTTTAATGTTTCCAAAACATTTAAGTTTGGAACATAACAAGATTGTTAAAGTCTATATGGATGCTCAGGTTTTTCTTTCTTTCTTTCTTTCTTTCTTTCTTTCTTTCTTTCTTTCTTTCTTTCTTTCTTTCTTTCTTTCTCTCTTTCTTTCTTTCTTTCTTTCTTGTCTTTTCAGACATAAACGAGTGTGCGGAAGAGAATGGCGGATGTGAAGGCACGTGCTGTAATACCATAGGCAGTTATTACTGCAGGTGTCCTGATGGTAGTAAACTCGGAGATGATGGGAAATCCTGCCAAGGTAAGCTCACACTCTCATCTGAGTTTATATTATGTTTCTTAAGACAATTAACCTCTCTATAATCAGAGTGACCTGCTTAAAACAAACATTTGAGAAAGGAGCCCACATTATTAATATCTAAAAATAAGCATCAGTAAATTAAAGGGGACCTATTATGCAAAATTCACTTTTACATGGTGTTTGAACTTAAATTTGTGTCGGTACAACCACCCTATAATGGTAAAAATCCACCAACTCTTTTTTTTAATCCACATAAATCATAAGCAGTGTCTCAGAACAAGCTGTTTGCAGATTCTAGCATATGTGAAGTCACAAATATTTAGGCCCCGCCCACGACAGCTGACGGACTCCGCCCTATTAGCATTGAGTCGCCCTGAGTGAGCTGTACACAGTCCGCCATGTTTATCTCCTCGCCAGATTATTTAACAGCATTTAAGTAAGAAATGTATTCTTAAAGCTACTAAAGTTATTCAATTAAGAGCAGTGAGTGATTTTATGGTTTTCTTTAGTTGTTTGATTCATATTAACAGCATGTTTAGCAGTAGAAACTGTATTACACTGCTTTCACTTTAATACACAGATCTAATATACACATGCGATTTCTTTACTTGCTATTCACGTTCACAGACATAACCGACTGTGTTTATGTGAACTTGTGTGTGTTTGACAGTCTAAGAGCAATAAGACGTGAAAGAGATCTTAATTTAATACTTAGGGGACGCGCCTTCTGACATTCAGAAATACCATATATTAGAAGTTTAGACTGATATGGCTTTAAAACGCATGCAGATGATAAACTTTCATGATGATTAAGAACATTCTGAGACTTTTTTGACCAGGTATAGCAATAATGCTTTGAACTGTCATGATCATAAGTAGAGTAATTTGCAAAACTCTCTGTTAATGATATCCAGGAATTACCCTTTAATCAATCCTGTGCATGTGATTGCATTAAGGCCATTATTTTGGCTAGGTGTCATCGTGAGATGAAAGATGATGTATAATGGGCTTTGTGTGGCTGAATGTGCTGAGAGAGACGGTTCTACATCTGTGTCCATCTCAGCTGTTAGTGTGTAAGTGTGGGAATGATGATTCTGCCTGCTGTCTCAGGTCCTGCTGGACTGAAAGGCTACAGGCGAGGAAACAGGTGTATGAGAGATGCCAAATTTACACCGTAAAGATGGCACAGAAGCACTTCTGAAGTGGCTATTAGGTGTCTTTACAAAGACTGTTTAATGCTGCTCTGAGCTGGCATGAATTAATTTACACAGCAATTTCAATAGTATAATTTTATACTAGGGGCTAAGGTGGGTCAGAGCAAGCATCCTTTAGTCTTGCTTTTCATTTAGTCTTGCTCGATCTTTACACCGAGTTTTGAGCAGGCACAGAGCAGCCTTAAATCAGCTGTGTAAAGATGCCTAGCTAGAAAAAGAGAGAGAACATAACACAGAGATTCAGCAGTTCTGTTATTAGGTCATTCTGATGAAGGAATACTATAGAAAACTAAAATCAATGCAGGCTGGTTAAATTTGTACTGTTAATAATTTGATTGTTTATTTGCATGGGCAAATATTGAAGAAAAAAAATTGGAAGTTTGTTTGAAATATGTTTTTTTATGATTTCAACTACAGTGAAGAAAATAAGTATTTGAACACCCTGCTATTTTGCAAGTTCTCCCACTTAGAAATCATGGAGGGGTCTGAAATTGTCATCGTAGGTGCATGTCCACTGTGAGAGACATAATCTAAAAAAAAAAATCCAGAAATCACAATGTATGATTTTTTAACTATTTATTTGTAAGGTACAGCTGCAAATAAGTATTTAAACACCTGAGAAAATGTTAATATTTGGTACAGTAGGCTTTGTTTGCAATTACAGAGGTCAAACGTTTCCTGTAGTTTTTCACCAGGTTTGCACACACTGCAGGAGGGATTTTGGCCCACTCCTCCACACAGATCTTCTCTAGATCAGTCAGGTTTCTGGGCTGTCGCTGAGAAACACGGAGTTTGAGCTCCCTCCAAAGATTCTCTATTGGGTTTAGGTCTGGAGACTGGCTAGGCCACGCCAGAACCTTGATATGCTTCATACAGAGCCACTCCTTGGTTATCCTGGCTGTGTGCTTCGGGTCATTGTCATGTTGGAAGACCCAGCCTCGACCCATCTTCAATGCTCTAACTGAGGGAAGGAGGTTGTTCCCCAAAATCTCGCAATACATGGCCCGGTCATCCTCTCCTTAATACAGTGCAGTCGCCCTGTCCCATGTGCAGAAAAACACCCCCAAAACATGATGCTACCACCCCCATGCTTCACAGTAGGGATGGTGTTCTTGGGATGGTACTCATCATTCTTCTTCCTCCAAACACGGTTAGTGGAATTATTACCAAAAAGTTCTATTTTGGTCTCATCTGACCACATGACTTTCTCCCATGACTCCTCTGGATCATCCAAATGGTCATTGGCAAACTTGAGACGGGCCTTGACATGTGCTGGTTTAAGCAGGGGAACCTTCCGTGCCATGCATGATTTCAAACCATGACATCTTAGTGTATTACCAACAGTAACCTTGGAAACGGTGGTCCCAGCTCTTTTCAGGTCATTGATCAGCTCCTCCCGTTTAGTTCTGGGCTGATTTCTCAACTTTCTTAGGATCATTGAGACCCCACGAGGTGAGATCTTGCATGGAGCCCCAGTCCGAGGGAGATTGACAGTCATGTTTAGCTTCTTCCATTTCCTAATGATTGCTCCAACAGTGGACCTTTTTTCACCAAGCTGCTTGGCAATTTCCCCGTAGCCCTTTCCAGCCTTGTGGAGGTGTACAATTTTGTCTCTACTGTCTTTGGACAGCTCTTTGGTCTTGGCCATGTTAGTAGTTGGATTCTTACTGATTGTATGGGGTGGACAGGGGTCTTTATGCAGCTAACGACCTCAAACAGGTGCATCTAATTTAGGATAATAAATGGAGTGGAGGTGGACATTTTAAAGGCAGACTAACAGGTCTTTGAGGGTCAGAATTCTAGCTGATAGACAGGTGTTCAAATACTTATTGGCAGCTGTATCTTGCAAATAAATAGTTAAAAAATCATACATTGTGATTTCTGGATTTTTTTTTTTAGATTATGTCTCTCACAGTGGACATGCACCTACGATGACAATTTCAGACCCCTCCATGATTTCTAAGTGGGAGACCTTGCAAAATAGCAGGGTGTTCAAATACTTTTTTTCTTCACTGTATATCCACTATCTACTAATTTATTGTAAATTCACAGTGGTATTCTGTAATTGAAATTTGATAGCCTTCATGTCTTGTAACATGACGTGTAAATCGTCTGACTCTGTAATGGCTGCTTTTGATTTTTGGGAAATAGTCAGATGGCTGTAATTGAATTCATTAGGGTCAGAAGGTTTAATTATTGCTAATGAACCACATTCAATAATCCAGTCATGGGGCCGGCAGTACAGCACTTGACCCATAGTTGACTGCATGTAGGAATCTGTAGGAATTCATCCAATGACAAGAGTCTGACAAAACCCATGCATGTAACATTGAGGAAATTGTGAATGATCTCTCAAATAGCTACAATATCATGTATTTTTGAACATTTGCAATGGCTCCCAACAATATATCATTACAGTGAAGTAGCTTGTGTTGATCTTGAACAGAGTTCTTTGACAAAGCAGTATGAATTTGGACATTAAATGCACACACATGTGAATGTGTTCAGCAGATGTTACAGTATATACTGTATTACTTCTGAATGAATGATCAGGTATCATACAGCAGCTGTATCATTCTAGAAAATCGCAAATATATCTGAGAATTCAAAAGTTTGACATTTTAAAGTTGTCATTGTTAATTTTCTAAACAATTTTCATTTTAACAGTTATATTTTCAATACAAAAACTTAACAACAAGAGTGAGATCTGACAGCTCATTTCTGTTCTCTTCTGTTCTGTTCTGTTCTGACAGTGTGAATTTATGATAGAAAATCTGAGTTTTAAAAGATAAAGATTCTTACGATGTCATAAGCAGATACGATGAATTAACTTTTGTTCACTACAGACTTATCCATAACTCCACAGTCCTCACACTTTTCCCCTCAAAGATTACCTAAGGCTTCTTTTAAATACGTTTTTAAAAGCAAACATCTGTTAAAGCATTAAAGAACTGTATGGCATGAAACAAGGCTGGTCACCATTAATCTCATGAATATAAGCACATTCCTCATAGTGACAGTTTTACTATTACTATTTATGGCAAATCTCTTATGAATTGACCATGATAATGTTTCATACAGAACAGAACAAAAAGTAACATTTCCAAAAAGTACCTGTCTTGTCATGTTTTTCGGACATGTATCTGATATCTGAAGTACCATGCTTACTAGCAGAAAATCATTGATATAATTATTTATAAAATAATATATGAATTATTATTTTGTATTTACCAGTCATTTTACCACTTGGATTTTTATTTTTTTTTGCTGTACAAAGCCCCTATCAGGAACGATCTCCAATGCTGTTGCATTTTGACCCACAGCCATATTTAGACATTAAGTGCATGAATGAACAAATGAATGAATTTAGAGACAAAAAAAATTATTATGATAATGTAAAAACCTATTATGCCCTTTAACAAAGTCTTGATTTTGTTTTTGGGGTCTACTACAGTTGTGATGGCATTATAGAAGAAAACTATTTTTTATCTTGGAAAAAGAAGGTTGCAAAAAGTATTTAATAACAGGGAACCAATAATTATGGCCAATGTGTTTTGGAGAAAAACATTGATTTCATAATGTTATTTTTCCCCCCACATTTTTTTAATGAAAGATCAAAAAGATAAACAATGCAGATTTATTTTTACCGCCATCATATTTACCAGGGGTGCCAATAATTCTGACCACGACTGTAAAATACTGTAGGTGTTCACCCTTGAATGTTCAAAAAACACCTTTTTTGGGGGGATATTTGACATTGTTGCAGCACCCCTCTTTTCAGTCTGTCAGTAACAGTCTATTTAGTTCCAGTCTCTATGAAGCCACTCCTTCCGAAAAGCGAAGTTTGCTCTGACTGGTCATCTCACTCAGTGTGCTGTGTTTGGTTTCAGAAATATCACACCCTTTACCATAACTGCATTAGATCCAGGTGAAAAAAAAAACACACTAACGCAACTCAACTACACCTCGCTTCCTTTATTTTGAGCATGAATTGGGCTGGAACAGTTTAGTGAGGTCAGAAACAGTGTTTACTGATATAGAGAATAGCTCCCTTTGGATAGACTTTGTGCTTTGTAACTTTTTATACCTTTTTTATGCTCGAACAGCAACATTACACTAAAGAAATTTAAAAATGTAAAAAAAAAATAAACATAATAGTCCTCTTTAATAAATAATTTATTAAAAGAAAGCCGATCAAATTTTATCTGCCAAATGTATTAAATTCAAGTGAAGGCAGACAATGTCTTATTTGTTACATATGTGTGTGTTCATGCATGTTGTCCCCACAGATAAAGATGAGTGTGAGGAGCTGAACGGTGGTTGCCAGCAGACATGTGTGAACACACTGGGTTCGTACCACTGTGAGTGCAGAGAGGGTTTCCGCATGCACGCCGACGCTCGCACATGCATAGGTAAGATCTTTAAAAATCACTTACATGCTCACAAACACACAGTAGTATCTCTCTATCTTGAGTAGCATCTGTGAATCACCTATAGCAATGCATTCTGGGAAGGAGAGCAACAGCAGGCTGCCTAAAACATTATTTTTGCTAGCTCAACAAACAATGTAAACAGACACAGCAAGTTCTGCTGATCTCATCAACCTAAAACAGCCTTTATCCTGTTTTACTGGAGTCTGGATGTGTCATCACTCTGTGACAGGCCTGGCGATGTCATCACAGTGAGACAACAGCGCTGACCTGTCCCCTAAGGCTCCGTAAATCTGCCAGCTCAGACACGACATGGAAACATCATCATTCAGAGAGCAAGATAGAAGGAATGAGAACCTTCCAAAGCTCTTAATATATACACAAACTCCAAACTGGATTTGATTCAGAAATGTTTTCCCTTTACAATGAAAGTTTTTCTTCCTGTCCAAACAGAAAATCTTAGTTTGCAATCTATCTAATTACAATCTCTCTGGCAGTCAAATGTCTGGGTTGACCGAACCGAATAGTTACCATATGGTTGTAAGAGCGTTAGCAAAGGAGTGTTAAGAAAGCACTGAGTTGCTGTTTGTTTGTGTCACTTTTCCAGTGGTCAACTCTTGCTCCGTAAAGAATGGCGGCTGTGAACACAGGTGTGTCGATCTGGGAAACGACCAGTACAAGTGTGAATGTCGCAGCAACTACCAGCTCAAAAGAGACGGAAAACACTGTGAATGTGAGTTCACATGCATACGCCATCTTTGACTTAGGTTTTTACTGTGGTAATATTGTGATGGTTATATGAACACTTGTCTGTGTGTGTGTGTGTGTGTGTGTGTGTGTGTGTGTACTGTGTTATTCTCTCAGTGAAGGATCCCTGCAAGGAACATAATGGTGGATGTTCTCATATCTGCAGTAATGTGAATGGACAGGTGCAGTGCAGCTGCAGACCAGGATACAAACGGGAAGCCGACTTTAGGAGATGTGAAGGTTTGTATACACAGACAAATATGTTCACTTTTTTTTATATACAGATTAATAATGCTTATCTTGTGCCACCTTAGACTGTTTTGTGAATTAGAATAATCCATGGCCAATTACAGACATTTGTTATTTTGAGTAAATATTGTGTATTTCTTTCCCAGAAATGTATGTGCTATGGAAGTAGAATTAAAATGAAATAAAATACGTGTAATTTTAATAAGAAGAAAGGAAAGCTTGTGAAGACAAACTTTGATGGTTCGTTTGCTTGAATGTTTTTTCTAAAACTTGACAAAGTCTTGAAGATTGAAAGTTTTTTTTAGGCTTTACAGACAGACATATTTATTTTATTTTATGACATATTATTTTGTCATATTATTTATATATTATGTTATTATAATTTATTATTTTATTTTTATTTATTTATTTATTTATTTTTAATTTGCTCTCTGTGTCTCATTCTATTGGCCACAGGCCACAGCAAATCTCTCTTCAGCTGTGCCATAAAACTGAACTCTTGTCAGTGTCCTGCTCTCTCTCTCTCTCTCACACACACACACACACACACACACACACACACACACACACACACACACACACACACACACACACACACACACACACACACACAACTGGTGTAACGAGCCTGCTGTTAGTTACTGTGTGTTCAGGCCAGTATATAGTCTTGGGTACACATGATTGTCTGGACCTCATTTTATTTGTCCAGACTTTATGAGACTTCAGCAGACCCCATGAAGAGACTCTCACCCCTGCTGTGCACAAACATACATTGCCACGCTTACAAACACAACACACACACACACACACAAACACACACTGGTATTTTTCCTAATTGCCCAATCGTTTCCTCTCCCAGACATTGATGAATGTGTGTCTGGTCAGGCTAAATGCGCTCACGGCTGTGCTAATGTGCCGGGATCATTCCGTTGTGTGTGTAATCCGGGATTCGAGCTGGGTGCTGATGGGAAACAGTGCTATCGTGAGTACACGTACACATTAACACATGCTCTGTGAGACTTTTACAATAATGTTCGGTGGAAGCCTAAAACACTTTGGAAAAAACTATTATCAGATTATCTCAGCAGTTCACTGACATGTGGAATTAGTTTACTGGAGCCAAACAGTCTGTGATTGGTCAGTGTATTTGACATGCACCAATCAGTGATTAGAAAACCTAAACGCTAGAAACGCTAATGTGGAGTGACGCATCCTGCAGGTATAGAGATGGAGATCGTGAACGGCTGTGAGAAAAACAACGGTGGCTGCTCTCATCACTGTGAGCACACCACCAGCGGGCCCCTGTGCTCCTGTAACCAAGGTTACCAGCTCGCTGAGGACCTCAAGACGTGCATAGGTACAGTATGGGCCCCACTTGATGGTTTTAAAGCAAATCCTTCACTATGTAAAATGTAGTTGTTTTATATTATTAATTACTCTACCATATATATATATATGCACTACCATACGCTAAATGTTTTTGAAAGATCTAAAACAGTGATATTGTGAAATATTACAAATAAAAATTCCTGTGATGTCAAAGCTGTATTGTCAGCATCATTACTCCAGTCTTCAGTGTCACATGATCCTGCAGAAATCATTCTAACATGATGATTTGATGCTCATGAAACATTTGTTATTATTATCAATGTTGAAAACAGTTGTGCAGCTTAATATTTTGGTGGAAACTTTGATCATTTTTTTCAGGATTATTTGATGAATAGAAAGTTCAAAAGTGCATTTATTTGAAATAGACATTTGTAGGAATATACATGTTCTAACTTGATATATTTGATATCTATATGCACACACACACATATATTAAATAAACACAAACTTTTATTTTAGGATTGATTAATCGTGATGAATCGATTTAACAGTACTATTTAATATCCAACTTAAAATTCACAGGTCACCATTATTCAATGCCTCAAAGCGGTTAAGTTGGAATAAATCTCACAAATGTTGATGGTCATATGTAAAGTCAAGATTAACCATTATTATTGGCGTAGAAACTGTCTACACATACATTATTTAGATGCTTGCCTGTTTTTTTGTGTTAATGTTACATTGTGGATTTTTTTTTCTCGTGTCAGTAAGTGAAAATGTTTCTGAATTTGTGTTTGTCGTCTACAGACACCGATGAGTGTGAAAATGGGGAGGCGTGCTGTAGTCACTTCTGTAAAAATTACCCAGGAGGCTATGAGTGTGGCTGTAGACCTGGATACACACCCAACGGCTGCACATGTGATGGTATGTGTGTGTGTGTGCGCTTAGTATCATGTCTTCCTCGTTTGACCTTCTATTAATCACATTGGGTCTCATTCATGAAACATTCGTAAATATACGAGTAAATATGTGAGTGATTTGCGCGTAAAGAGACCTTCCCGAAAACTCTTCTCCTGATTCACAAATACTTTGTAAACGTCAGATGTGATAGTGAAATGTGTGTGTTAATGAATTCCAACCAGTCGTAAATGGGACGCACGTGCACGCTCATTCTCAATTACCATAAATCCCGCCCATTAAATCAGACTGACAACTATATAATATGGGCATCATATTATGACACCAAACGAAGGATGTCAACATGTCTTGTCTTCTCAAAAGCGAATGAAAAAGAAAAATTTCTCAAATGCAGAAATTGAAGTTTTATTATCATAAGTTTATTCAAAACGGCACATTTTATTTTCAAGCCTTATTATGGCTTTAATAAGAATTATGTATGTAATACATAATTACATTTGTAATTTGTAATTTGTAATACTTTAATACATTATGTATGTCAAGCCTACATGGCTTATCAGGTCCTAAAATAAGGAAGCTTGGCAGCATTTTACAGATGCAGTGAATGGAGTTTCATCTATTAATCGAACAGTCTCAGAAGTGAAAAGAAAATGGTTCGACATGAAGCTTGACTGCAAAAAACTAATTAGTTCACTTCGAGAAAAAATGCTATTACTGGCTCTCATAATAAAAGTAAAAAGAAAACCCGTATGTAATTACTATACATAATATTTTTTCAAAATGCTGTGTAAATATGTACCCGATTAAGGTGAATTAAAATGCAGCCTCATTAATGAGCGATACGTTCGGATGTTAAATGCACTATTGACGCGTGGCTGGGAGCAGGTGTAGATTTCTTTCGTACCAACTAACATTTGGAAGATACAAACATTTTAATGAATCCGAAAATTTACGCCAGAACCACTTTACACGCGATTTACACAAAAATTCATGAATTTTCATGAGTTTCATGAATGAGACCCAATGAGTCTTAAATTGACGCTGAACTACATCTTTAACTTTATAGACTTACACATTAATCTATTTTCCCCAGTTTTCCTCCTAAATGGGCTATTTCAAGTTGATTTGAACACATTTTTGTTAACATGAAGGCTGTTTTAATTTTAATGTCTCTCTTCAGACATTGACGAGTGTGTGTCCGAGACGTCAGGATGTTCTCAGTACTGTGTAAACGCCCTGGGCTCTTATGAGTGTTTCTGTCAGTTGGGCTTCAGACTGGACTATGACCAGAAATCATGCTCATGTGAGTACAAGTTTGATTGGCTGTTTAGTGCTGACCTCATACACAGGAAGTGATGCAAAATGTTGTAAATCAGAATATGATTGACACCTAGAAGACATGTTTTGAGTTGGTGAAATGTTATTATAATCTCTATCAGTGCTATTATAGTATCATTGAGGTACTATTATAGTTTTTATTAATATTTTTGTGACGACCTGTGTCTTTAATGGGGTTTTCCCCAGTATTGGATTGATTTCTCCGCCCTCTACCTGATTGCATCGGTGACACCTGCTGCCAACTTCCCTTTTCCCCTTTTAAGAGAAGCAAGACGGATGGCAGACGAGGGCGACCTATTTGATTTGATTTGATATTCGTTTGGTTATGTTTCTTTTGCATGCATCACGACACTACAGCACATTACATTTCCACACATTCACCTAGCATGACACTACTGATACCTGACTGCTACATTACACAGTTTTTGTATAATTTCCCTTGTGTTAATAAATAACTTTCTTTAAAAGTTCGGTTTTCTTGTGTGTCCCAATTTTGTTGCGTCCCTTTTGAACAACGGGGCGTAACAAATGGGGGCTCGTCCGGGACCCTTTTGCAGAGTTTCCCAATTAATTTGTTTAATATTTTCTTTTTTTCTTTTAAATATAATTAATGTTTTAATAATTTTGTTGTTTTTTCTTTTTCTTTTTTATTATCTATATCATTTTATAAAAAAATT
This sequence comes from Semotilus atromaculatus, assembly GCA_031834385.1. Classification (NCBI taxonomy): domain Eukaryota; kingdom Metazoa; phylum Chordata; class Actinopteri; order Cypriniformes; family Leuciscidae; genus Semotilus; species Semotilus atromaculatus. The sequence goes on from JAULUF010000015.1 coordinate 19,492,520, forward strand.
ATTTCAGTATTAGTTTTAGCTATTTTAGTACATTAAGTACTAAACTAAATGAAAATAAAGAATATTGCCTTGGCAATAATAAAATAATATTTTTTTTGCATTTGTTTTGTGGTCTTTTTTTGTTTTAAGACTTTGTTTTTAAGTCTACATAATTGTTATTAAATCAGTTTTTCAAATGTTGCCTTGGCATTAAAAATACATAGTTTACATAAGTTTAAGTTTTTTATATTTTATTTTATTTAAGTTAAAATGTATTTTAATTCAAGTAACAAAAGTAATTTTTTATTGCTTTTTATTGCTATTGTTTTATTGTTTTTAAAGTTGTTTTTAGTTTTAGTTATCTATAATAACCCTAATTTCTATTTCTCTGTATATGTCTCTATTCTTTTCTTTTCCATCTCTTTCATTCTGCCTCATTTTGCGCGTTTAGCTCTGTATGAGAGGGAATTGGAGGAGGAAGAGGAAGACGTGGTTGGCAGTGAAGATGAGCCTGAGGTCCTACGTTTGCCGGACTTGCTGTTCCGTCGCCCCCCTCAACTGCTGCATTACACCGCCGCTTTAAGCAGACCGTATGACGATGACACACACACTTACTATCCTGGACACCCGCACAACCGAGAACAGAGAGAGGAACTGACCATCATCAGCAAGATTAGTAAGAGAAACTAGGAACGGTGACATAAACATACTGAAAAAGGAAAGGACACATAACTATATCTTGATCTCCGTGTATCAGTGTGTGAGGAGGGCTCGTTCGGTGATGACTGCAGTGTGAGCTGTGAGGACTGTGCTAATGGAGGAGTGTGTGCGTTAGAGAAGGATCGCTGTGTGTGTGCTCCTGGCTGGACTGGGGTCACCTGTAATGACAGTGAGTGTGTTTATCCTCTACTATCATCGATCTCTGACCTGAACTAAAGCATTTAAGAAATACAGCTTCAATTTAAAGGGATAGTTAACACATTTTTTTTTTTATTCTGTCATCATTTACTCACCCTCAAGTTGTTCCAAACTTGTATGAGTTTCTTTCTTCTGTTGGACACAAAATAAGATATTTTGAAGAATGTTGGGAAACAGACATTAGACTGTTAGCCATTGACTTCCATATAATTTTTTTATTACATATTATTATTATTATTATTTTTTTTTTTCATTCTATGAAAGTCAGTGGCTACCATCAACTGATTGGTTACCAACATTCTTCAAAATATCTTCTTTTGTGTTCAACAGAAGAAACATGCGTAGTGTAATCGAATCTGCAAAAATCTTTCTACGTAATTCTAAATGCCTGGAATATGGCCATGATATGTCTTCCTACATGGTTGTTTAAGAAAAGCTGCACACCCCATCAATTAGGTTTAGAAGAACTGTTGCAAAACATATAACCTGCTAGAAACATAATAATCACAGCAATAATGATCCAATCATAGACTCTTAAGCATTTGCCTTTTTAAATCCTGCCATCAACCTTTTTCTGGCTGGGCAATGTATGTTTACAAAAGAAGCACATTCATAGATAACATGACAGAATATTAGACTGAGTATAAGACCTAAATTCTGTATATAATGAGATACATGTGCCATTTTTCCTGTTCATCTTCTTACCCCGCCTAGCTGATGTACAGCTCTCTGCTGTACTTACCCTTACTTATAGCCTACAGAAATCCCATCAATCCACTGAGCAGAGCAGTTCAATGTCTCTAAGCAAAGTACTTCCTGCAGAGACACTATAACTCAACTCATTTATAACATAAATTGACAGCAAGTTGGAGACTCGCAGTCCTTAGAGCATCTCCCAAACCCATCATTGTAAATTCACAGGAGCGCGATTTGAATTTTCCATACCGTCTCATTTTTAATCCACCCTAAAGTCAACAAAGTACGGTGACCGCTGTATATCTCTCGGCCCCTGGTTCCTCTGAGAACCCTAAACATGTATTTACTTACGCATTCTCTCTCTCTCTCTCTCTCTTAGCTTGTGCTGAGGGCACATATGGTGTTCAGTGTAACAGTGTGTGTGTTTGTAAGAATGGGGGCCGCTGTGACCCAGTGACGGGGAAGTGCTTGTGTCCTCCAGGGGTCCAAGGTCTGCACTGTGAAAACGGTACAGCACACACGCTTTGTCTTGTCTTCACTTTTAACTGTGTTTTTTTAACATCTTCCAATTCTCATGGCTTGTGATGTTTCCTCTTTCTTCTCTACATGCAGTGTCATATTTCATTATTCATAGAAATATCTTTTTACTTTTGTAATGCTAACTTTTCCTGTCGACTCATGTTGACTCGTGTTGAAAAGAGAGGAATATAAGAAGAGGTATTTCTTTCCCCCTCTCTTTTCTAGTATTTTCTGGGCTGCTGCTTGTTTGATAGTCTACAAGTGTCTCAGTCCAATTATAACACAATATATGTCATTTTTAGAAGTAAAGTTTTTTCAAAGGCAATGTTTTTAGGTTAAAAAATTAGAGTGAATTTTCTTTTGGTCCTGAAACTTTTTGGAAAGAAAGTAATACTTTTATTCAGCAAGGACACATTAAATTGATCAAAAGTGACAGTAAAGACATTTAAAATGTTAAAATAGGATTTTTTTTTTTTATAAATACTGTTCTTTTGAGTTTTCTATTTATCAAAGGATTGCAGGTTTCACAAAAATACTAAGCAGTGCAGCAGTTAGTATAGCAGTTATTTTAAATTGTATTAATATTTAAATTTGACTGTTCTTACTGTATTTTTGAGCATAAGAGACTATAAAAATATTAAAACAAGAATACAATAATACAATAATCTTTTTGTCCACTTTGTTGGCTCCTTTATTATCAGTATGATCAAAAAAAGTCACAAAAGTGTCTGCTAAATGAATAAATGTATAAATAAATAGCAAGCATGATCCCAGACTAGCTGGAGCCCTTGGGTTTAAGTTCCTTCAACTTTTCTTCTTCTCTGTTTGCCCTTGGCCTTTTCTTGTCTTCATCACGTCATCCATCAACTGCTCGTCTCTGATTAGAGCTGGTCAGATAATTCGTAACATTTCTTGTGATGTAACGTGCTTTATGGAAATCCAGACGAACATTGTGGAATTTGCAGTACACGAGATCCAGGGGGCGGAGTCAGATCCAGATTTAAGGGGTGGAGTTGGGTAGGTTTAGGGGTGGGTTTAGGGATCAGGGGGTGGAGCTGGGTAGGATTAGGGCTGGGTTTAGGGATCAGGGGGAGGAGTTGGGTAGGTTTAGGGGTGGGTTTAGGGATCAGGGGGTGGAGCTGGGTAGGTTTAGGGATGGGTTTAGGGATCAGGGGGAGGAGTTGGGTAGGTTTAGGGGTGGGTTTAGGGATCAGGGGGAGGAGTTGGGTAGGTTTAGGGATGGGTTTAGGGATCAGGGGGAGGAGTTGGGTAGGTTTAGGGGTGGGTTTAGGGATCAGGGGGAGGAGTTGGGTAGGTTTAGGGATCAGGGGGTGGAGCTGGGTAGGTTTAGGGCTAGGTTTAGGGATCAGGGGGTGGAGCTGGGTAGGTTTAGGGATCAGGGGGTGGAGCTGGGTAGGTTTAGGGGTGGGTTTAGGGATCAGGGGTGGAGCTGGGTAGGTTTAGGGATCAGGGGGTGGAGCTGGGTAGGTTTAGGTATGTAAGGTGGGAGGAATTGGATCTGGATCCGACTCCTCCCCGTGGATTTCATGTTCTTCAGTGAGGACCATCTCGGAATTTCACTGATGTACCGTGTGTGATGTCATCAGGTTGTCCGCAGGGTTTCTATGGGAGGTTCTGTCGAAGGAGGTGTAACTGCCCCAATAATGGACACTGCCATCGTCTGTATGGGGGTTGCCTTTGCACACCTGGAAAATATGGCAAATTCTGCCACCTGCGTAAGTATTTATTATGCTAGGATAGTGTATTACAGTAAAAAACGGTTACTTATCTCCTTTCAGTTATTTTGAGGTGTAGTTAAATAGTGTTTCTCCACATTAGCATGTCCCAAATGGACCCATGGTGCGGGTTGCTCGGAGGAATGCAAATGTTCACAGGAAAACTCTCTCTCTTGCGATCGCCTAAAAGGCACCTGCATTTGTAGACCTGGCTACCATGGCGAGCACTGCCTGGCAGGTAGGTGATGTTTCTACAGCATTAGAACCATTGTGTCAGACAAGTACATGGAGATGTATGTCGTGTTCATGTATAGAATGTGATGGCGGTTTCTTTGGCGATGGCTGCCGTGAGCGATGTAATTGCTCTGATGGGGAGCCGTGTGACTCTAAAACCGGAGAGTGTCAGAAGATGTGCCCACCCGGATACCATGGAGAGAAATGCCAGCTGGGTAAGACCCAGTCATACACCGATCTGTGTTCAGAAGTGAACACTGACCTGTTACTGTATACTGATACTGTACAGTTCGTACTCTACCATTCAAAAGTTTGGGGTCACATTTTGTTTATTTGAATGAAATTAATACTTTTATTCCGCAAGGATGCACTAAATTGATCAAAAAGTAACAGTAAAGACGTCTATAATTATATTTCAAATAAATGCTCTTTTGAACTTTATATGCATCAAAGAATCCTGAAAAAAGTACCATGATTTAAAAAAATATTAATCAGCACAACTGTTTTCAACGTTGATAATAATAAATGTTTCCTGAGCAGCAAATCAGCATATTACAATAATTGCTGAAGGATCATGTGACACTGAAGAGTTAATGATGCTGAAAATCCAGTTTTATCATCACAATTTAAAGTATATTAAAATAGAAAGCTGTTATTTTAAATTTAAATATTATTTCACATTTTACTGTATTTTGACAACTTTTACTGTTCAAAGTATATGTATCGTAAACTACTTTTATTTTGTATGCCTTAGCAGCATACAGAATACTGTATCCCACTAAGCAATGCGGTTTAAGCTGAGTTTGAAATAGCATACCACAACTCTCACTACTCTTACAATAAACGTAAAGTAATAACAGTTGCAATTTTAGAATCTCTTTATTGAAGTTATGATTTCATCTGATAATTAAAGTAAAAATTCTAAATATTTTTTAAGACATGATAACTGGAAACTACTTACTGAATTAAAGACAAGACAGACACCCCAGGTCAATAAGGTACAAACAATTAACTAAAAGGATGTGACCATACTTCACCAGTTTTAAATATGCAAACAAGGCATTACCTAATTAAATATGCACTAATTTGCATTCATTGACAGATACAGAAACTGAATAGATTTACTAAATGTATTTTATGTAAATCAGAAAGGGGCTGCTAACTTTTCAAATGGGACAATAATGGCTTTGCATCGCCCTCTAGTGATTGTCAGATGTCGGTGCACAGAACTTATTTAATGGCTCAGTTATTTTAATAGCTCAATAATGTCTGCATCAGAGATCAACTGTGAACAATCAATCATCAGACAATATGTCCAGTTTAAATCCCAAGGAGCAGATGCACTAAACACTCAGACGTGAAGACACACACTGACAGCTGTAAGTGGCAGTAATTTATCGTGCCGTGTGTCAATTCAGCTCAGCCTCAGTAGCTTTGTATTAAAGAGTGAGTCACGGAATAAATGTTTTATGTAGCTAGATTTATGCTTTACATCTCCGTTATATTATGAAAATGATATATTAACACACACACACACTGTGTGTGTGGATATAAATGGGATTTCCCTCTGTTCGCTGAAGAGAGAAATGAATGAATTCGGAAAGAGCGTCATGCTTTAATAACATATTTGAAGTGTCTGTTTTAGTTATAAGTCTTTCTTGATCACTTAGCTACACACATTTTGTAGTCTTAATGGCTACAACAGATCGTAGCTCGGTCTTAATGTTAAAACGGGCCCTTTTATCCAATCCTCAGGGGTGATTGGGTAAATGAAGTGAGGTTGAGGGAGAGCGCTTTACAGTTTCTAGGACAAGAAAAAGAGAGAGCGAGTGAATTCAGACAGGATAGACTAGACAGACAATGTTTGAACTGTAATGGTTCCTGTCTCTTTCTCGCTCTCAATCTTGTTCTCAGTGTGTGAAGCTGGCTATACCATAATAATAGTATTAATGACAATAATAAATAAAATAATAAAAAAGACTTTCAACAGGACAATAATAAATATAGCCTACAAATTGCATTCTCAAATCTCAATTATGTATGTTTTGATTGGTTCACATTAATAACAAACATCCTCACTCTGTAGTGTGCAAGGCAGGTTTTTGGGGCGTAGGCTGTGCCAATGTGTGCCAGTGTGGCAGTAATGCAGTGACCTGTGAGGCCAGCAGTGGGCGCTGTGTGTGTGAGGCGGGATACACTGGAGATCAGTGTGAGGAGAGTAAGTCTGTTCTGTTTCTTTTTCATTCTCCTTCTCTCTCCTTGTTTCAGAGTCTTATTCTGGTATTTACATGTTGTACCATATTTAAATGGTTCAGGTACAAATGTTAAATAATTAAGATGCAAATACTGCCACCTTGTGTCAAAATAATAAAACTACATATACTACTCTATTGGAGTATTCAAAATGTAGGAAACAGTAGAAAAGGTATTTCATACACACAGTACCTACAATATTAGGCTAAATTAAAGAAGAGTATGCGGTGTGTGAGATATTGTATCCCACAATGTAGTGGAGTTGATTTGACCTTCAATGTGCAAATAATGTGTGAAAGTAATTACAAAGAAAGTTTTCTATATTTTTACCATGATTTTTTGTCTTCTCATTTGATCTGACTGAGAGAAGCTAAGACATTTCTACAGTTGTGGCCAAAAGTATTAGCAATGAAATACATTTTGTTTCGCACAATTTGCTGCTTCAGTATTTGTAGATTATTTGTTCACATTCCTATTGTATACTGGAAAACAATGATAAGCATTTCATAAGTTTTAAAGGCTTTCAAAAATATTTAATAAATTCAAAGAGTCGATATTTACAGTGTTGACCCTTCTTCTTCAAAACCTCTGCAGTTCATTCTGGTATATCAGCTTCACATAACTAAACCCTGACTGACTGATCACTTATTAGTGCTCAGAGTTGATCACAATTCGTGGACTTCTGGTTGTCCACTTTCATTTTATTACGATTGACCACAGGTTCTCTATGGCATTAAGATCCAGGGAGTTGACAGGCCACGGATCCAAAATGTCAATTTTCCAGATTTTCCAGATGTCCCAAACAGTCGGAAGGGGGCTTCATCAGAGAAAATAACTTTGCACCAGTCTTCTGTTGTCCAATCCTTGTACTTCTGCAGTCTTTCAGTCTGTGGTTGATGTTTTTCTTGGAGAGAAGTGGCTTCTTGACACCAGGTCATTGACATCCAAAAGTCTCGACCTCACTTGTAGTTTCACACACACCCACTGCCGACATTGAGCAGCTCCGGTGACATGATTCTGTATCTGACTCCTCTGGAAGAGCTGCTCTTGCTGGACAGTCTGGGACGTCCTGAATCCTTCGTTCCTGCAGTTGAACTTGATGATCTGATAAATGGTTCTTTCATGTGCGATATTCTTTGCAGCAATCTCCTTGCACGTGTGGCCATCTTGATGCAAATCAATAGTGGCTGCATGTCTTTCATTGGAGGTAACCGATGCTAACACAAGAACACAATGACACACCCTCCTTTTATAGAAATCAGTCTGCTCTTATAATCCAATCAGAATGATAGAGTGATTTTACCTGACTAGTACTCATTCACACTTTCCCATGTGCTGATGATATGATTAGTGAAATGATGTTAGCTGGTCATTTTGTGCCAGGGCCAAAAAACAAACAAACAAAAAAACAGTGACATTTGGGTTACAAATGGTAACAACATTTTTTGGGGGCCATTGAAGCTTTTTGCAATTATTACCTCTGATCACTCTACACACCATAACCTAGAAACAATGTGAATCAACACCACAACAACTGAAGCAGCGAACTTTGTGAAACACAAAACGGTAAATTCTGTTCATGTGTTCTGAATCTGCATTTCCTATGATGCTTCATCATCATCATCAGAGTGTCCCGAGGGCCAGTATGGAACCGAGTGTAACCGAGTGTGTGAGTGTGAGAATGGTGCCGGATGTGACCACGTCAGCGGAGCTTGTACCTGTACCGCCGGCTGGGTGGGATCACACTGTGAAAAGAGTGAGTAACAAACAAATGCATTCAAATTCAGAAAGATTTACATGTACAGTGGTGTGAAAAAGTGTTTGCCCCTTGGTAAATATGAACAAAGATGGCTGTAAAAAATAAATCTGCATTGTTAATCCTTTTGATATTTTATTTTAAAAATTAGCAAAAATCTAACCTTTCATTGAAGTAAAAGAATTGAAAGTTGGGGGGAAAATCACATTATTAATCTGACCATAGAACCCGTCCCGTTTGAAGTTCCAGTAGTGTCAGTTACTTTTCAAACGTTCTATGGTCAGATGAAACAAAAAAAAGAGCTTTTTGGCAGCAAACACTTAAGATGGGTTTGGTGCACACAGGGATAAAAAAGTACCCCATGTGTAGAATGAAATACTCTGCTGTATCTTTAATGTTGTGGGCCTAATTTTCTGCCAGAGGTCCTGGACATCTTGTTCAGATATATGGCATCATGGATTCGTTCAAATACCAATAGATAAAAAATCAAAACCTGACAGCCTCTGCTAGAAATCTTATAATGGGCCGTGGTTGGATCTTCCAACAGGACAGTGATCCAAAAACAAGCATCAAAATCAAAACAAAAATGTGTCACTGAGCACAAAACCAAGCATCTGCAATGGCCAGCCCAGTCCCTGACCTGAACCCTATAGAAAATGAGTGGGCTGAACTGAAGAGAAAAAGCATCAACATGGATCTGGGAATCTGAAGGATCTGGAGAGATTCTGTATGGAGGAATGGTCTCTGATCTCTTGTCAGGTGTTCTCCAAACTCATCAGGCATTATAGGAGAAGACTCAGAGCTGTTATCTTGGAAAAAGGAGGTTGCAAAAAGTATTTAATAAAAGGGGGCAAATAATTGTTCCCAACGTGTTTTGGAGAAAAACATTTATTTCATAATGTGATTTTCCCCCCAACTTTCAATTCTTTTACTTCAATGAAAGGTTCGATTTTTGCTAATTTTTAAAATAAAATATCAAAAGGATTAACAATGCAGATTTATTTTTTACAGCCATCTTTGTTCATATTTACCAAGGGGCAAACACTTTTTCACACCACTGTACATACCACAAATATCACATTTATGTAATCACCAGAGTTGTCAGTACAACGTTTTTGTCAATGCATATTATTTTGTATTTTCCTAGCCATTTATCTTTCTCCACCGTAAAGAGTGTTTTCATACCCCTAATGCACTGGGGCCTCTTCTTCACCAGGGAAAAAGGAAGTCTCAATCAGTCTTGGAGGGCAACCCACCCATCATGCAATCTGAGTGTGTGTAAAACGGAATGTTTTTGATTCCCATTTTCTCATTGAAACACTCACTCATCACACAGTCAGGCAACTTTTTGTTAAGTTTGTTTGGTGTGTCATAATGACATCAATGCAGGAAACTGAAATCATATGTTTAAAAAATATCTAGTTAATAAGATCTAGAAGCATGTAAGAAGGTTTTGTCCTCCATGACCTGTCGTATCTGCCTTCTAGTGGTTAATCTGAGCCACTGACAAAACATCTCACAAACACACACACACACACACACACACACACACACACACACACACACACACACACACACACACACACACACACACACACACACACAGACACACCCTGCTGGATCCATGACAGCATCCTCTGCTTAATGAGACAGCCACATGCAGCTGGTGCACTTTATGAGAAAACCACAATGCACAGACATACACACAGTGCCAAACATAGACGCTAGACTCCTATCTTAACTAAAAACTAAAAACTAAAAACTAAAAAAAAAAAAAAAATCCAGCAAAAACCCTGCACATGTAAACACACACATACGCATATAAGATCCATGGACAGGCATCTGGCTCATACCTTAATGGGTTCCGTGTATGTATTTTTTGCACGTTTCTTTTTTGTAGCACCGCACAGCCCACAGCTGAATCTACAGCAGAGTTTTCAGCCTAGATTACATATGGTGAGATAAAAGATTGTGTGCCGCAGAATATTGGCAACTATTGAGTTGGCCTAGCGGACTGAAATAAATAACACACCTATTGTTCAACCAGTGTAGTCTATTTCAGGAACAAATGAGTTGGTCTATTTGTAGTGAATCAAAAATATACAGTACAGCACAACCGGTGTAGTCTGATTCATGTACAAGTGACTCTTTAAACCAGATCACATCCTGTAGATGTTTTTTAAACGTATGATTTTAGTGTCCGTGCATTGAGGCAATTATGCATTATGCAAATGTTGTTAGTGTGTTTCTGTATTGCTCGACTGTATGTGATGGGTGTTTCAATGAGCGAACAGGAATCAAATACGGTACACTTTTCCAAACAATACGAGGCACAGTCTGATTCACAAATGAGTGACTCTTATGAGCCGATCCTTTTTTAGAGAATAAAAAACATTTAATGGAACCAGTGTAGACAAATTCATGGACAAATTACTTTTAAATCAGTTTTTTTTTTAATGGATCAAAAACAGGCAGCACAACGAATGTAGTGTAATTCACAAACAAATGACTCTTTCACCCAGTTCTTTTTTAGTGAATCAAAAACATACAACTTAATCAGTGTAGTCTAATTCACAAACAAATGACTCTTTTCAACCAGTTCTTTTTAGCCAAATTGGAAACGTACTGGGCGATCAGTGTAGTCTGATTCACAAACACTTTTGAACTGTTTCTTTGTGAATCAATCAGTTTGTGTGGTCCAATTAATCTTTGGAACCTTTTTAGTGAATCAAAAATATACAACATAAAATATGATGACTTTGCTAAGCCAATTCTTTTAGTGTATCAAAAACACTACAGCAGAACCAGTGTCTTCCTAATCACAAAAAGTTTTGTAGAGAAAGGAAGTAAGCCAAAATAACTTCTTGTATCCATGTGATGTGGTTGAGGGTGCTGCAAACTATCATTCATATGATAACCAGGGCTGACAGAACGGATCTAGATTCCGCACAGCAGGGGAAAAGAGTAGTAAACCTGTCTAAAATCAATTGAAGCCAACAAAGGAGATTTGGACGGGGCAAAACCAGGTCTAGAGGACCATTAGCGTTCCATCTCCATCTGTATCAACTCAACCACCATTGATTTAGATGCTTAAAAGCAGATTGTTTTAGTTTATAGTGGACTTTTACATTCACAGATTTCATCTTTAATAAATCAGGCCCTGACTATAGAGATCAGGTCTCAGTATAGGCCCACAATTCCACCCGTCCGTCTTGGGACGTTTTCAACTCGGTAGTTCATCTGGATGTAGCCAGCAGTTCCACTCATGTTCCATAGGCTCAGATGTCTTCCATGCTTCTTAATCATACAAACCGACTGAAGAACAGCAGACTCTCTCTCTCTCACACACACACACACACACACACACACACACGTGTGGCGGGTCCTTAGCGAGCTCTTGAGTGCTATCATCGGTCTCCATCTCTGAGGGCCTCATCCGTGAAACACATTTTACCGGCTGCAGTCCCATCACAACCATCCGCTGCCGTTACACGCACACGCGCTTTACAAGATCTTATCAGGCTGATGGAATACTAGAGCGATCTCTTGTGATCGCGCATGTCTGCGTGCCATATGCGCCGTCGTTGTATGGATGTCTGTCTACACTTGTGTTCATACAGAGAGATTGCCATTTCATTTGCTTGTGCGTGTGTGCGAATGAAAGGCAGTAGAGTAAAGCCTGTACAAAGTTTTTGTCTCGTAACTAAATGAACTAAGCCCTTATTTTATTTTACTAACTAAGAAAACTGCTTCATTAAAACATTAGACACCATTTTAGCCAGGTGCACTAGATTTGATGTCTTATGGGTGTTTTGCATGACGTGTGAGGTGAAAAACCTGGGCTAAAAAAAACCCATCCAGTTTCACTTAGAAATATGTCACAATTAAAGAAATAAAATGGTTTGCAAATGCTTTTTCTTGTTAATTAGCATTCATGATTCAAATATTAGCTTACTTAGCTAAACCATTATTTTATTTTATATATATATATATATATATATATATATATATATAAAAGCAACCCTGGCTAAGAAAGCTGCTTCATTAAAGCATTGAACACCATTTTGGCCAGGTGCACAAATTTTTTTATGGGAGTTTTGCATGAAGTGTGATGAAAACCCTGAGCTTTTGGTGAAAAAATAGCAGGTTCAGGGAATATTTGCACAGGAGGCATATTTCTGTACCCAGACAGTGAACCTGTGGGCTCTGCAGGTGTCCTAGTTTCCTCGAAATGTCCGTCTGTCTGTCTTTCTCACACACACGTTGACTTTGTTGTGGTGAGGATGTGCCGCACATGTGGCGAATGAGATCACGCAATCAATGCTGACGAGGGCTGTTCACACGCTGAGCATTCAGCAGGTAATGAGACATGAAAAAGAGAGATGAGCAGGATGAAGGGATGAAAGATGGATAATTCCACGCGGATACTAGTAAAATAGTAACCTAATTATATTCGAATCAGAATTCTGACACTCTGTTGGCTCTCTGATGCCTCTGGGGGGGATCTATGAGCATGGATTTCCAGTGATGGACCACACATTATAACACACACACACACACACAGAGAGACGCTGCTGACTCAAATCTTCTCTCCTCCTTAGGATGTCCTGTTGGGTTTTACGGGGAGGACTGTGCGCAGATGTGCCAGTGCGGGAATGAGGCCCAGTGTCACCACATCACAGGCGTCTGCCGCTGCACCCCTGGCTGGGCACCACCGCAATGCATTCTGGGTAAGCCGCCCACATCATTAAAACGGGGTGTGATTGGAGGCTCATCTCCGGCTGAACGCCGCATCCTCGCACAGAAATAACCCTACAATCGCTCACCCAAACACAGTTTATCAGCTCGCAGACACAGTCGATGGAGTTTTTAAAGCATGTGTTTGTTTGTGTATGTGTGTGTGAATAAAGAGAGGGAAAAGCTCCCCGGTGAGCTCCAGAAAGGGTAAATGCATCCATGTTTACTGTGGAAGGATGCTTTTTAGGAGTGTTCCGTTTGTGTGTCTGTCAGTATTTTATTGGGGTAAGATGCTTTTTTAAGAGCGTTCTGCGGAACATTGGTTTATACCATCCGTCTTCTCATGCGATCTCCCGTCAGTAGTTTAATAGATCAGGGGCCCAATAAAGATTTATCTCTCTTTCTGTTTCACTCTCCCTCTCTTTTTAATGAAGTGAGGTTTGTGTTAAAGATCCCTCTCTCAGATGTTGTATTTTTACGTCTGGCTTTCCCATGCTATTTGACATGCTTTGCAGGGAAATCTCGACTGTGATGAAACTTCGAGTGATGTTATTATTTAGCTTTGTGGCCCTCTTTTTTGAAAGGGTGCAAATCATTATTTAGATTTTCAAAATTTCCTGCCATTTTTGTCTGCTAAAGCAAATGCATTCAGGCCATATAAAAACCACTTACAGACATCAAATGAAAAGTTTAAAAATAGTGTAGATATGGTTATCTGGACACATAAGGGCTTTTTACACTTCACAGGTTCATATTTCCCTTTGGGTTATCTTGTGTCACACTGTACTATACCCTGCTACACTTTATAATAATACATTTCATTTATAAGATGTATTATATAAGTTCACTACCGTTCAAAAGTTTGTTTTTTTCAGCTAGGTGCAATGTTTTATGTTGCAAATAAATGCTGTTATTTCGAACTTTATTTTTTATTTTAAATTTTCATTGATTTCTGAAGGATCATGTGACACTGAAGACTGTAGTAATGATGCTGAAAATACAGCTTTGATCATAGGAATAAATTACATTTTAAAATATATTCAAATAGAAAACAGTTGTTTTAAATTGTAATGACATTTCACTATATTACTGTTTTTACTGTATTTTTGATTAAATAAATTCAGCCTTGGTAAGCATTAAATAATAAATCTTACCAATCCCAAACTTTTGAACGGTAGTGTATTAGTAGCTGATTTACAATCAAATGTGAATATGAATGAAAAACGAATAAATTACATTTTTGTCACATATCTTTTTGAATCGACATACTAAAAGTTCACATTCAGTTTCTTCACTGAATATAAATGCATGAGTTAATGAAGACAAACATTTTTGCATTTTGCAAAGTACTGCATATTTAGATTAGTAAAAGTTTGATTTGTTTAATACATGTGTTTGTGTTGTAGCTTGTCCAGCAGGTATATTTGGTACCAACTGCAGTCAATCATGTGACTGCCACAACGGAGGGTCATGTGACCCAGTGAGCGGCCAGTGCCGGTGCACACCTGGGTGGACAGGAACCAGCTGCCAACAGAGTGAGTTAAAACATGTTTTATGTGTAATTTCCATAGACATGATGATTTATATGCTGTACAAGTTATATCTTTTATCCCCTAACCCTAAACACAACCTTCACAGAAAACTTTCTGCATTGTTCCACATGCATGGTCAAAAATTACTGGTATTACTATCTATTTGGTCCCCAATGTCAGGAAAACAAGGACCACGCATACATACACACACTAAAATGTAAAACACGTATGTACTCATATTTAATGTATTATTATTATTGAATGTGCACAAATAGACAGTCAACAAACAAACAAACACAAAAAACACATTCACACATGCTTCAACACCCAAAGACCCTATATACTCATAAACACATCTGTCTTTCTCTCTCACAGACTCACTCAGAGTGCTTTATTTGGCTGTAGTTAGTAAGATGTAAGTGATTATAGTGATTTATAGTGAGGAGTTTGTAAGCACTGATAGCCGCGATTCACATGTCATCACACAAATTACTGTATTCTGTCTCCATTACACACTGGAATGTTCACATGGGTGAACGCGGGCCGCTCACTCCACAATCCATCTGCTTTCTCTCTCACTGTCTGTATGTTGTGTGCATAGCCTGTGCATCTGGATGGTTTGGTAGAAACTGTGAGCAAAGATGCATCTGTCCAGTGGGCGTGGCCTGTGGTCATGTGACAGGCAGATGTGGATGTCCTGCAGGGTACACTGTGAACAGCTGTGAGACGAGTAAGACTCTATTTCATGTTACACTGATTCTTAAGACAGTTTTTAAAATAGCAACACATTCTACCTCTAAATCTCCCTGTAAGACTATAACTCAGTATATAACTTCATATATATTAAACAGTCACTTATGTAATTTATTCCTTTGATCTAAGCTGTATTTTCAGTCTTCAAATCTATACTAGTCTTCAGTGTCACATGATCCTTCAGAAATCACTCTAACTCTGTATTTAATACATGATTTTAGGTGTAAATCTAAAATTATATTGTAGACTCCGTTAATTAATTAGTGATAGATTATAATAACACAAATTTAATGAAAAAAAAAAAAAGCAGTCAAATTGTACTCAAACACAGAGAATGTTTGAAAATGTTGCCTGTTTTGTTGAGGTACTGAAGAATCAGTGATCTGTCCATTTATACATCCATATGACCAGCTTAATCAAAACGAATGGAGGACAAGACAAACATCCATTTTCAATTTAAGACAATCCATTTTTATTTTTTATTTTACAGCAACATTTTGTTGCATTCAAAACTACACTAAACAAACCTACAAACCGCCCCACACAAACTTTTGCCTCTTATTACACACGCTGGGGTTTTGCTCCCCGACTCTCTTTCAACACCCCCCGTTTCTCTCACTCTCTCTTTCTCTCTCTCTGTGGATGTGAGACATCTGATAAAGGTTAGCGCTGAGCGGCCAACTCAAACAGCAGGCTTTGTTTTGTCTGTGTAAGGATAAGAAGTCTGGAACAGACATGAACACACACACACACACACACACACACACACACACACACACAAACACTGCAGTAGACACGGCTAATGACAACAGTCTAATTACTCTCTTTAGTCTGGAGTCTTAGCTTATCTCTTACACATGCCGGTGGGGTGAATACACACACACATACACACACACACACACACACACACACACACACACACACACACACACACACACACACACACGCGCACACACACACACACACACGCGCACACACACACACACACGTGCACACACACACACACACACACACACACACACACACAGACACACACACACACACACTCTGTATTATGGCCCTTGCACACCGAGTCCAAAGTTTTCGTTTGCGTTTTTTCGTATTCGTGATTCGGTGGCTCTGAATTGTCCAAACACCATTCAAAGTACTTGCTGCGGATGCGAAAAACGCAGAAAAACGAACCTGATTCGATTTTTTTTTATGACGGACAAAAGTTTCGGAGGCAGTGTGCAAGCGTGATTGACATAACGTGAGGTCGTATTTATTTTTTTACGTGCGAAAATTTCGGACGCGAATTTCGGACTCGGTGTGCAATGGCCTTTAGTCTTGACATTAAGGATCATCTGATGGCCTGAGGCCAGTGTGAGAGACTTTCAGGCCAGTTCTGTGTTTTCACCACATTATGAATGTGTATATACATGTACATGTGTATATTTTTAGATAAGATTAAAATGTTACTGTGCTATATATAGTGTATACTGTACACTATATTATGCAAATATGATAAATAGGACAAATTTTTGGCTGTGTATAATAACAAAACATTGTTATATATATATATATATATATATATATATATATATATATATATATATAACTGTAAATATATGTATTTCCATATAATCATGTTTCAGTGTGTGTGAAATGCATTTGTGTGTCAAATTCTTTGTAACGGACGCACACCCATAAACACAATCATAAGCCCTGTCTTCTGTCAGATACCCTAGACATATGTGAATGTGTATAAATGTAAGCATGTTTGAATGACGTTACGTGAAATGTCTAGCCTCCCCTTCGTATCATGTCATATCATATCATATCTCCTTCCTGTCTGAGGCCTGATGCCTTTTCAGGAATGTGTCTAGACAACTGGACATTTCTGTGGAAAACTCACCCATACTCCTAAAGTCATCCCTGTATGTATTGTGTCGTGTTCTAATGTTCTCTCTTTCTCAGTGTGTCCTCAGGGCAGGTTCGGCCTGAACTGTTCTCAAGTGTGCACTTGTTCTGGAGATCAGTACAGCTGTCATCACGTCACGGGAAAATGCAGCTGTCTACCTGGATACTATGGCAACCGCTGTCATCTCAGTAAGACGTTTTCCTCAAATCTCTACTGTTTGACCTAATAAAGTTGTTTTCATAGTTGTTCAACCAAACCAACAGCTCATCTGCAAGCTGAGCTAATAGAAAACGGTTATATAATCATATTGCACACTACCATACAAAAGTTTGGGGTCAGAAATATTTTTTTCTTTGTAAGCAATGAATAGCAATGTCACATTAAATGGATCAAAAGTGACAGTAAATCATTTTCTAATAATAATGTTACAAAAGATTTCTTACTGAATCTGACTGACCCCAATTTTTCTGTATGTTATTGTGTAGTTGCATACGTATAATTACAATTTATATACATGTACTTTGTTTTATAAGTGTGCTAAAATCTACCTGTATTTAGTGTAGAAAACCTCTAAATTCCAGGGTGCTTTAGAGGAACTCAACTAAACGAGACATAAATGCATAGTTAACATAAATGACAACTACTGGACTGGACTGTGTATATCAAAGATACACTCCAGTGTTCTCTCTCCTGCTCCTCACAGGGTGTCGAGAGGGCACCTACGGCCCCTACTGTAAGAAGAGGTGCAGATGTGCTAACGGAGGCCGATGTGACTTCAGGACTGGCTCTTGCATCTGCCAGCCAGGATACCTGGGACCCAACTGCAGCACCAGTGAGATGCTGAGGCTCAATCGATGGCTATGGTTAATCATTGGTCTATGCATTCTGCATTTCTAGATAATATTTTCTGTCTTTCTCTCTCAGGTTGTCCCAGAGGTCACTACGGGAAAGACTGTGCTCAGGTGTGTTTGTGTGGAGAGAGAGGACAGTGCCACCCAGAGACTGGGAGGTGTAACTGCGCCTCTGGAAGAACAGGACCGTCCTGCGAACAAGGTATCTCTGTGGATAGCTGTGTTATTTTAATGGGATTTATTTATTATTATAGTATTTATTATTATTTGAATGAGCCTTTTATTTTTATATTTTCATTTTAGTTAAAGTTTTAGTAGTTGTGTTGTGCTTTTTTTTTTTTTTTAATCATTTTATTTAATATTTCTGTTTATCATTCATTTATTTTTATTTCAGTTTTAGTTATTGTAATTTTATTACTTCATCTTATTTTATTTCAGTTAGCTGCGGTTAGCTAACATCTTTAAGTTTAAGTTTTCCATCTAATATTTTTATTTTTATTTCAGATTTATTTCAAATAACGAAAACTATTAAAAAATTTTTTTTTTTGTTTAACAGCAACACTTGTTTTCTCCTCTTTTATTTTTCCTCTTATTTGCTTTTCTTCACCACTTATCTCGCCAACTTCTCCAACCTTTCAGTCATTCATTTCTTATTTTTTCCTGTCTTCACCCATCCATGATCCCTCCCTCCCAAACTTGGGATGTGAAAGCCATTAGTGTTATGATGACTTCATAAGCAAAACAACACCGAAATATATTGCATCTCACAGTCTTGCACTTATAGGCCTGATTTTCTCCCAGGGCTTATTTACAATATTTAGTTAACAAATTTCTCCAGTTTCCTGCGTGAGGGAATTTGATCGCAGCACCCCTTTTCCTGAAGAACAGAAGCGAGAGATCAGATTCCTAATCTTCGTGTTTCATCACTCATCAGCTGGAATGGAACGGGACTTTCCAGGAGGGATTTTCTTAGCCTCCTTGAAAACGCCGGCACAGAACATCTCGCAGACGTGCCACTGCTTACGTTCGCCATGTTTAATGTTTACAGATGACTATAAGTAGCTGGTTCTCTGTGTTCCGTGTCGGCGGATCTGTTGGCGAGGAAACAAATAAATAAGCAAGCGAATCAAAGCGATCGGCATATTGTTTTCCCAATCTAAATTACCCAAAGAAACATGATTGCTCTTTAGCTGCGCTGCCAAATCGGACCCACTTTACCATTGCACTAATGATCTAGAGCTTAAGTAAACTTGTGTGTGGCGTGGTGTGTGTGTTTGTGCACGTGTGTGTGTGTGTGTGTGGCTGTTTGTAATCGAGCGATTGCATGTGTGGCTAGTTCTTTAAATGCATTTTGAGGGATGAGAGGGCCTGGGCTAATTGTAGTAATTGAGAAATTCAGAGTTTATTTGAAAATAATGCCATCTGTGCTCTTGTTGTTACTGGAAGTTTCCGTCTGGACCAGGACATAGTTAATAGATACAAAATGTTGGTGTTTTGCTTTAAGGAAAGTCTGCTACATATTTGTCCTGGTATAGCACAGTATAACAATGAACACACACACTGACAGAAATAACAATACCATCTTAATGACTAATCGGATGAAAAGTTAAAACTATTAAAATATTCATCTGATTTCATACACTGATTTAGATGGAATTTGGGTTCTCTGGAGAGTTTCTGATGTCTGGATGTGGCATATGTGATATAATGTTATGTATATATGATTAATAGAAGAAAGTAAAGGTACACTGTTGCTTTTGGCCCTCTTAAAAAAACAAAATTGCATGTATTTTGCAGAAGAACATTGTTTTGGTTGTGCTTGACTGTGCTGATGAATATGGTCATCTTACGTCTCATAAAACAGTCACTACTACTGTAGGCTTAAGAGATATAACTAGTTTAGATGGAAAGCATCTCAAGCTGACTAGCTGAAGATGTAACTGCAGCTTTACCCATTAATACACACGGTACTAACTATTTACGGATATGAGGAGACACGCATGTGCAATTTTCAGTGAAAACCATCCTATAAAAAAATCGGGTCTATAAAAACTTGGCTTACCATAGTGAATCAAGGTAAGACAAAGAAGAAGAAGGATTGATTATGCATTGATTCATTATTTACATTTAGTTCATTTTGAACAAAAAAAGTTACCTTTAAATAAATCTTAAATGGTAGTGAACTCCTGCGAATCACAAATGTACCATCCTGAATCGAATACGGCTTTAGTTGACTAATGAACATGAATTGTCGACAATTGTACTTTTTTTTTCAGTCATGCACTGTAGCTCAGGATAAAAATAAATAAATTCACTAAGATCAACAGGCCAAAGTTTTTTCTTTTCTTTGCTGTACAAGAATAAGTATGGTTTCAGGCTAAAATGAGATATACAGTGGAAATTAAGTGTTGACAGTATAATGTATTGCTGGATGAGGATTAATCAGTGCTTGGTAAACCATCCTCATGTGGTTCAAATTGAAGACAGATCCATGCGCCTCGCTGAAAACACAGAGCGTACAGATATAGTCAAGACATCCTGTGTAATGTGCTACATAATAAATCAACACTTTTATCTCATATTGATGCACAGCTTTTTAATATTTATGTTTGCTGTTAAATGTGTAATTGTCCTTTATGCAGCATGTCCTAGGGGGCGCTATGGAGTGCAGTGTCGGAGTTTCTGTACGTGTGCGAACGGAGGAGTGTGTGACCCTGTTAATGGGATGTGTAGATGTGGGGTGGGATGGACCGGACAACACTGTGAAAAAGGTGAACAAGCACAAAAATACACGAACAATGTGTAAGTTAGTACCAGACAGCAACATAGCGTCGGCCCAGATCTGGTACACGTGGAATACACACGTACCCGATGTGGGCCAGATCCGGGCCGACACTATGTTGCTGTCTGGGTCATGGAATTGCATCCTAACATAACCAGGAATAAAATAAACACTTTGAAGTGTGTAATGGCACTTTTGATTCAGAATGCATTCAATTTTGGTAGAAGGATGATCAATTCACCTGAATACTTTTGTGTGCATTTGATAGATTGTGTCTCAGGTCACTATGGTGTGAACTGTGAGCAAGAGTGTGTGTGTCAGAATAACGGAACATGTGATCGCTTTACGGGATGCTGCTCTTGCCCGTCTGGATACTACGGTCCCGCCTGCCAACACAGTGAGTGACAGACTTATCATTTTTACTGTTAGAATGAATCATGTTTGCTGCACTTCTGAACAAGAAATATGATATGAAATGATTCCATATTCCAGGATGCCCTGCTGGGTTTTTTGGCAAGCTCTGTGCACAATCATGTGACTGTAAACATGGGCACCTGTGTGATCACGTGACCGGACAATGCATGTGTCATCCAGGTTACCATGGGGAACAGTGTGAAAAACGTAAGTAATCTCAACTTTAAAACATGTACATTATCAGCACGAAATTATACAGGGTACTTCATCTCAGACTTAAAGCTACAATTCATGACTTACTTTCTATAGTGGAACACGAAAGTGAATTTTGTTAAGAAAGCAGTCTATTCTCAACATAATCAAAGTGAATTAAAGCACCAAAATAATAAAAAAGCACTATTAAAATATCATAAAACTGTATCCCAAGTCATCTGAACCCAAATAACATAGATGGCTAACAGACTGCAATTATGTCATCATTCAATGAAAATCTTGACCTTCATTCAAGCTCTTTTTACACGTTCATGAGTGTCTATTTTGGATCTTTTGAATGAATACTGTTTTGACTCGCTGACTTACTGGAAAGGAATATTATTAGTGAATAATGACTTGAATAAGGTTGGTTCGTCACGCAGAGCTATCATATGACTTCAAAAGAAGTCTGATTTATATGGAAAAAATTGTATGATACAGTCCTGTGCTTCAGAAACCCTTCACCTTCCCCAGCTCCACATGTATAGATCTGCTATACGGGTTCATTCGTGCATGTTACATGTGCAGCTGCAGCGTGCTCACAGCAATGTCTGTGAATGTATTGGCAGTAGCAAGTCTCTGCTCTTGCTCTGCAGCAGTACCGAAAAGACCAAATACATTAACATGGCCATATCTTTTACCATGCCAATCTCTCAGAGAGTTGTCATGACAGAAATATGAAATATGTGCTGTGAGCTCATATGTGCAGTTTGAAGGTCTCTCTGACTGTGTGTTTGTATGTCAGGTTGTGACGCTGGGCGTTTTGGGCATGATTGTGCAGAACTCTGTGAGTGTGATGGGGCGCCCTGTGATCCGACCACTGGACAGTGTCTCTGTCCACCGGGAAAGACAGGAGAACACTGCGAGAAAGGTACACACAAACATCTTATGCAAACTCTCACAAACCTTACTTCAAACTTCAACAGTCATCTTCTCTCTTTCAGTTTGTGACAGCAGGTTTTATGGTCCAGGCTGTTCTTTCCTGTGTCAGTGTGCACACAGAGGCCAGTGTGACCAGCGCACTGGTCACTGCTCATGTCCTCTCACCTGGCTGGGACCCACCTGTGAGGAAGGTGAGGGTGTGTGTGTATGTGTGTTAGTTTACTTAGCTGTACTTTAGGAATAAAATTGTTCCCAGATGTTAGCAAAATCTGATCAAGTATAATCTACTATTCAAATTAGGGCTGTTGCAAATTTTGACCTGTTGATTCAGTAAGTAATAATATATATTATTATTATATAAATTAGTCCACATGTAACAGTAGAAGTGTATGGTATGTCTTTATTTAGTTAAGTAAACGTGTGTGTGCGAGTCAGCTGTATAGTCTTTCTCTTTCTTTTATCTCTCTCCATCTCAGCATCTTTCTCTCTTTATTCCTGTCAGTCACGACACAAACCTGACCGTTTCTGAAAGCGTGTGTGACAGTGTGTGTGTCAGCCTCAGTTTGATGGACCCCTGAGCTGTTAAGGGCCTCCTGTCTGTCTGTGTAACGGCGCCTCTCTCTGACAGTTATTTTAAGTGAATCACAGCAGGACTTTTCTCAGTGTGTGTGTGTGTGTGTGTGTGTCACAGTGTGGTTACTGTATGTTGTCCATCCACAAAACCTCTAAACCTGTACATCCCCTAAAGATCCTATTTTTGAGACTGTTAGGATATGTTCTCATCTCCCTCATAACTTTTCTTTTTGTTTATTGTACTTATTTAAAACATATATATTTTATGGAGGACTTTAGTTGAACTGCATGTTCTGTGATCAATCAGCCAGTGGGGATAAAATTAGCATATTTGAGGAGGATATATCAGTGAAAATTCAGAAATAAATAAATATGGAATGAAAAAATAAATGATAAATACTTTACATAAATATAAAACTATATAAATAAACTAATTATTACTAATTTAATTAATACATTAGTAAATTAATAAATAAATTTGACTAAATTGCATGAAAATTTTAATGCAACTTCTCCATTGAATAATGTATTTATTTCTGCATTTATGTACAGTGCATATTTATTATTCACATTTATTTAATGCAGTATAAATATGTATTTATCATTTACATTTGTATATGATATTGTATTTGTATTTATTTATTTTGTGCCGTATACATATTTATTTGTCATTCACATTTTTTCATTGCAATTATGACTACGACACTTGGAATTTAAAGAGTGTGTGATTCTTAAAATGTATATTGTTTTAAAAAATTGGTGCTGAATATATTATATTAGTTTTATTACCAATAATTGTAACCATGTCTGAAAGCGTCGCATGGACTGCGTTCAGTGCCAAACCACACCCTTTAACTGTGACTAGTTTCACAATATGGCACATCCTCTTATTACCTAAAAGAATTAACCAACAATGATAGAAAAGAAATCAAAAGCATTCAGTACAGATGTGGCAATAATCACTTTCTGTCTTTCTCTCAGGTGCTTCTATAGATCATGTGTCCTCTCGCGTACAGAAGAGGCGACGGCGTGTTTCACACTCCTAGTCCACGAGCACACACACTCTCCTCTGTGATCCCTCCAGAAGGCGAGTGGCATGGGTGAATGAGTGTGTGAGGATCTATGTGACTTGTTATTATTGGGTTTTCCGCCAGACGAGCAAGCCACAGGAGAATTAGTACGAGGAAGCAATGCCGAGGAAAACACAGTCACACACAAACATCCCCTCTGGATGCACACAAGACCACTGACAGGCTGTCAATGATTGTGTGTGTATGAGTGTCTTTGGAGAAGGGACACATTGTGGCTATGAACTAGTGTTTTAATGGGAATATCACACACACACAATGGTGGACTAGTTTGATGCGACTTAAAAACGCTTGTTTTGTGAGCTCTGTGTGTGTATGTTTGTGCATACACTCACTAAGTCCCACATCAGACAGTCAAGCCACACCATCCGATCGGCCAAACACCCACCGAGCCACAAACCCAGACCGAACTTCTCTATTACGGGATCAGAGTGAAGCCTCAACCGCTCATTTCTATAGTACATACCACAAATACACCACTAAAGTGGCACATCAGAATACAGCAACACTCAATGGGATTACAGCCTTCCATACATACCATACACAGTCTAAAATTGACCTTGTAAATGTACACCAACTCTAAATTTAAAGTTTTTTTTTTATGACATTGTCTATAAAATCCTCTTTTATGTTGTATTTTTAAAGTAATATGTAGCATGAATCGGGAACATTTCTGCTATAGATATCCTTTTCAAATCCATCTGGTTGGCTCCTGTGAGTGTGATGTATGTCCTGCGATGTGATTCCTGTGACAGCCTGACTAAATATTCACAGCATTGTCACCCATCATCGTGCCATCTGAGGTAAATTGTTAAAGCGGAGCTGTCCGACAGGATTTGGACACAATCTGATGCTTGTAAACTGAACGGACAGTTTCTCCGAAAGACGTCTTACGTGCCAAACAAATCTAATCTTTATAAATTACGGTTCTTAGCGCTCACTCAACAATCTTTTACTGTAAAAAAAAAAAAAAATGCTGTAAAAAGTTTTGTCCCTCTGATCTGACTTTTTTCCTCTCAGGATGTTGTCAGATTTTGTTGTATTGGTTCATAACCTTTTAATTAAATATGTTTGTACAGAAAATGTGTGTTTTAACTATACTGTAAAGCTTTACACTGGAAAATAATGTTCTTACTTTTTCTTATTTGTGTCCTGTTCTGCAGTAAATATCCACACATTCTTAATTCAAGATACAGTATATTTACTTGAAAAGCAAAATTAAGTGAGTTTAGAAAAATAACTGCCAGTGGGGTCTTGAAAAATGATCTTGTTTCCCGTTGAATTGAGTTTATTAGCAGATTTTCCCCTTGTTTTAAGCATAAACTCACTTGTTTTTTTGTTTGTTTTTTCATTCATTTTTGCTTCTCAAGTAAAAGTATTTCGTATAGATATAGAAATATTTTTTGTTTAAAGATCTAAACATCGGTGTCAAGCGCGCACATGCTATTATTTTTGATCACCCAAGTGAAACGTTGTTTGTAGGACAAGGATATGTAGGAAGTGGGACATTGTGGATAGCATGTTCCTCTGCACCTCTCAGATGGGAGGGTCAAACGTATCAGAGGTCACCTGCCTACACCTGTCAGCCCACCTGAGTGGAACAGGCCCACAACATGTGTGTGTGTGTTTGTCTCTGTCACTGGGACCATCCCTGTAGCATTTCTCAAGTGCAGCGGACCGTCACTGCAGGTGGGAGAGCCAGGCGAGGACCCCTACGCCCTGACGCGCGCTGCCCGGCGTGAGTGATGGAAGCTCGGGGGCTGTCGGTGGATGGAGCCCTTGAGTCTGATGGATGGGACGGGGCTCCGCTGACCGCATCGTGTTGTGACAGCCTACAGATGTTCTCCAATAATGTTTATCAGCCCGAGCCTCCAGCAATGGATGACACACACCTGTTTCCAGTCAAACAGGGCTCTAGAGGCCATCCATCCACACACACACACACACACCTGAGTCCAGTCAAACAGATCGCCGTAGCCCATCTATTCACGGTCTGGGTGGCCGTGATGCTGTACACCAGCTTTGATCAGCGGACGGGTGGCACATATATAGACAATCGACTGGACAAAGGTCCATCTTGTCTGTCAGGGTCACTTAGAGCCATACGGCACAAAGCCAGCAGACTTCTTATTTAGCTGTTGCTTATTGCTTCTTCACGGTTTTGTAGTCTTGGGCGAAATGTTGAAGGAGGCGAATGCAATTTTGCTGGGATGGCGTTAAGATAGATTTAGCTTTACTGCCCTGGCCTCGGTGCTTGCAGTTACCAATCTGTGTGTTCAATAAAAAGTATAATTAAACTGAGGCATGCAGATAAATATGAACTGTGATTAAAATATCTTCTTAAAATGACTGTCTTGCAAAGCAAAGAATTGGCGCCGGTGGTTTGTTAGACACTGCCAGGCATAAAACATGCCCTGTGTCAGTTTTATCTCTGTTCGTTTTGATGATATTTTAAACAAGTTTTTTTTTTTTTTTTTGTGCATGAACGTTATACAATTAGGCTACACAACCCAGGCTTGTGTGACACATAATAAACAAAGACAAGTTTTGCGTTTTGAAAGATGGCCAGATCAGTGGTTTTGTGATGAAAGAACCCATTGAAGAGGTCAGATCAGTTGCGATCTGACGGGACCTTTAGCACGGAAATCACGCGTCCAGCACCAGCGAAGCGACGCTATCACCGAAGCGACGTCTTTTCGCACCGAAGAGATTAGGCATTCTCTTTCTGCGCTTGCCCCGTTCCCGGAGGACCGTGACTTTTTGAACCGGCGATAAAACTGAAGAGAGGCCGAGGGAAATCAACTCAATGGGGTCTCGCACCATTTGGGCCACTTGTTGGACTGAAACAACAAATCCTTAAATGCCAAGAGCTGTTCTGGAGATGAGTATCAGCAAACTCCCACACTTAGGCCCTGTCCCAAATGGAACCCTAAGCACGCGCGGTCTTCCTCTGAGTCCGCACTTTCGTGACGTAATGCCGCTTTGACTGTCGGGAAGAAGTCTGCTGCGGAGCCCGTGGCTGCGTTCCAGTCCAAAATTGCATGCCCTTCACTCGCTAACTTCCCTCCTTACGTTGCACGAGTGCCCACTACTGGTGGAAACCGCAATGAGCTGAACTGGAACGTCCTAAACCCTTGATAACTTGGAATCAGCTGTGGAGTTTATTTATTATTTGCTTTTTTATCCTTTAAGAATTTGTTTAATGCAGCATCCACATGTATATAGGTGTGTTTGGGTTGTTTTAAATAAAAATATATATATAATTAATATATCATAGAGTGGTTTGTTATGGTTGTGATTTGACGATCTGTGGTTACGTCACAATCGTACTGCATTGTGGGACATATAGGTGCCTGAAGTGTACATATGAAGTAGACTCGCTCCCTCGGTCTAAGTCGAGGGAACGAGTGTCTGTCCATATAAACTTCCCTCGTCCACTTCGCGAAGTGGAACGCACTTCAAAATGGCGGCAGGGATTCCCCCAAGGGGAAGTGCTTAGGGAAGTTCGCAAGTGCATGTCTAAGGCCTAGTCCCAAATGGCGCACTTCATGCGGACTTTCGGTCTCGTGGACTTAAATTGCGCGTGCTCGCCGAGTCTACGAGTCCGTAGGCCGTCCCATTTAGCATTTTAACGCTCTGAAGTGTGCTCAGCAGCGCCCCCTTTGGCCCAATCCCAAATGGCACACTTCATGTGCACTTTCGGTCTTGTGGACTTACAATGGCTGCCGCGTGCGCGTGTCCGTTAAGTCCGTGAGACCGCAGTGTGTCCCATTTGTCATTTTTAGATCTCAGAAGGGTGCTCGCGAGCGCCCCCTCTGCGGTCGATTTGCGCCCTTGAGGCGCACTTTTGCCGAGCCCGCGCTGATGCGGACTCCACAGCAGACTTCTTCCCGACATTCAAAGCGGCGTTACGTCGCGAAAGTGCGGACTCAGAGGAAGACCGCGAGTGCTTAGGGTTCCATTTGGGACAGGGCCTTTGTACCCTTGAAGCGGTCTTGCGCGAAGCCCGCATAGATGCAGGCTCCACGCACTTTAACTACCCAGGAATCCTTGCGAAATGCCAATCAGATAACGGATGGGAGGAGATTTCGCTCACGGACTGTAAACATGGCTGAGAAGAGAATATTTAAGTGTTATTATGGTTTTTATGACATAGGCGTACATTTTACCAGTTGTTACTTACAGTTTATACAAACATTATCGACCAGTGGTTGATATCTCAAACATAATAAAAGTGCGTTAAATAATACGATCACATTATGATTCATTACATAAATAGAACCGAATGTCATGGCTTTACTGAGTCATTATTTATGAGTCAAACGTAGTATGAATTTTGAAACCTATAATTTTTTCTTAAACTCATTGTAAAAACAACAACAACCAGACCTTCTTCCTGTTTCCGGCGTGACAATCGAGTCTGTCCCAAAAATACCTCTCAATGCGCCCTCGCGGACTCGCGCTAAGGGCCCTATAGGTCTGCACTACATGACGTCACTGAAGTGTGGACTCTGAGGAAGTTCACAAGTCCGGAGTGCGCCATTTGGGACTGGGCCATTAGTGATTTTTAAAATATAATTATTATTAAGGCATGGCTATGGAAACAGAAAATAAACAATAGGCCTACAAGTATAGCTAGCTACAGTATGCTACACACAGAAACAAATGTGTAGCCATAATATATTTGTTTAAATCAGAAACAGCGAACGAATCGCGAACGAATGACTCTTGAGCCTGTTCTTATTAATGAGTCAAATAACTCCCTAATGAATTAGTTCGGTTACTGATATGAGTCACTGAACCAGATTGCTTTCGTCATGTCCGACGAAATTAACCAATAAATTACTGTTAGCCTATGTTGTAGGCTAGCCTACTTAAGAATCTTTAGACTTTAATCAGTGTGCCTATATGTGTGGTTCATGCATGCCCGATAGGCCAATTTTTCATAAAAAAAAATAATAATAATGTGAGCATTTTTTGTTCATTTAATATTTTATTTAACACGTAGACTAGTTCTCAAAGGCCTATGTGAAAAGTCAAAAATATGTGTAGCCTAAACACTTTCAGAATTTTTTTATGATAGCTAGCCTATCTGTCGTTAATTTTTCCCCCCTTTAAGGCCAATCCAGAATCGTTAACCTAAACCTTATAATTTCCATACTTAGCCTACTTGGTACTCTTAGACGCAACTCAACCGACACAGAAGGACGTGCAAATTGACCAACAAACAAAAAAGCACAGACTGAGCTGGACCCAAGAACTCATTCTGTGTGACGCCACATTAGACACTGGAAATCCCCTCGATTCAGTGAAGAAAAAAGAAAAAAAAATCAACACACAATATCTCTGTGTACAGCACTGGCATACTTTTTTCTTTTTACAGACCCCGTCATTAATCTAAATTATTCAGGGATCATTTAGCAGGTTCTGGGTGAATGTCAATGAGTAGGTCTTCGTGCAGGATAGGCATGGGTCGAGGAGGGCCACTAGGTGGCGCCCGATGCGGGACTGTGGAGTGCCGGTGGTCAAGCTAGAACCTCGGACACACTCGACGCGTCTGACGAGCCACAAACCACATCTGTTTTACTATTCGTGTGGAAGATAGGGGACACTGGGGCTAGTTGTCACACTACTTGTAGGTCAATTTGTGTATAGGCTATTGAACGTTTCCAACGTTATTGATCATGAAACAGAGATAATGAAACGATTAAGAAACAATGTAGCCTATTGGCCTAATGACATTAACACAATTACCATTAACATTGAGAAATATCCTCTTGTACAGAGTTTTGTATTTTTATGCAGGCTATTGTCTGAATATGTTTTATGTGGTTTTATTAGGCTATGTTTGTTTACCCAACAGCTTTTCACAAAATATGAAACAACACTTTCAGTTTGGATGGCAGAATGTACTAAAATTATTCAGATTTTTTTTTTTTTTATCTTCCAAACCAACATACAAAACCACTGCTAAGTGAAAAGACTTGGATTCAAACCCAGCTGAGATACCCTGTGATCCCCAGCCTTCCCTATAACTGAGCACACCTGTTTATTTAGCCTACGTAGAGTCTTCCGAATGTGGTTATAAAAAAAACTTTGATAGTGGTGTTCAATCAGACAATTGTGATTGTGTGTTAGATTGCTGTGGCACTAAGCGGTGGGTGTATCCGCACATTACTGAAAGGAAATGTGGCAGCATATTCCAACCAGTCAAAATAACTTTAGGGTTCAAATTATAGTATTAAACCCCTAACTAGTCGATGAGCAACCTTTAATTTCAGTGCGTCATGCACGGTATCTAAGGTAGGCTAAGTGAGTTTCCAAGTGCATAATTGACTTTTTATCCAATTCCAGCGTAAACGGCGCTACGTCAGGTCCACGGACCTCTGAGGCATTTTAAACAGTAAACCGTTCTCCCTAACACGTCTTGTCGTATTAAAACCATATGCATGGCGGCATCCGCCGCTCGCACTGAGTGCCCATCAATAACGCTAATGACCCGTTTCCCAGGGGATCACAACAAATACCCGAATGAAACCGCCACTCTTTAACTGGGCTGCCGCTCCTTCCGCGGCTTACGAGCTGTCACGTGTCCAGCCAGAAGAAGAAGAAAGAAGAAACCTCACTGGAGGGCATATAATCATATGGTCATCACATGGTCTTTGGTCTGTGCCAACTGTGAGACAAGTTAATCATTCACTAAAGTAAAAACTTTTTTAATCTTTTTATATCTGATCATGATCTCTAGATCTAGCTACATATGCTGTGCTGTGAGGTAAAGAACAGTAAGGGGTCATAAACAATTTTTTTGAGTTTGGGTTTTTAAAATAGCAACTTTTATTTATAAGTAGACCTAAAACGTGATATGTGGTTAACAAAAACCTCATAATGAAATTATGAACTCGATTACACATTGGCCATAATTACTCAATATTAACCAACTGTAGAACCGCAGAACCATACGTCATAGCAGTGTGAGGACAACAGCGTCAGCCTAAGGCTGAATCCCAATTCTCTGTCTTACCCCTTACCCTTCCCCTTCCCCTTAGTTTTGCACATTCACGTGAGAGGAAGGGCTATCCCAATTCTCATTTTGATCTAGGGGTAGGGCTAAGGGGAAGGGGTAGATACCCCTGAAGACCAAGAATTTTCACAAGCTTACTTGAAACCAAGGGGTACCCAGAATGCACTGCGCAACCGGCAACAATGGCGGGCATACCATCCATAGTGTCCCATAAATGTAAGTATTTTCGGCTTAAATGATTGATAAAAAAATTATGACAGTCTTGTTTTGTGCTCTACACAGTTATGTACATATATATGTATGTATTTGTATATATGTACATATATATATTTGCAACTATGTTTTTTATTGAAACATAAGTCTGATGCCGGAAGTGGACGGAGTTCATGTTTAACTATGGGAACACACGGTAGAACAAGGAAAAGAAGAAGAGAAGAAGGTAAAAAGTTCTATCTTTGATGGATGCAACATACTTGCAACATACTTATACGCTTATACAAAACGGCTCTAAGTATTTTGTAAGTTAATATTCAACAATACTATTGATAACTTTTTTACAACAATAATCAATTAATCAACAATGAATTTACTTAAGCTGGATTATGACACTATTTTGTTCCAGATCTGCAGAGACAAACTTTGTTGCATTATTTTCCTAGAAACATGCTGCCGTTGATGCAGGTGCCACCCAAAGCACAAGAGACTGAAATCAGCGACAAGGTATGTTTTTATCGTATCAAACGGGCACATGAAAGAGCATCATTTCAAAACATGAATTTACATGCATCCTGATTAAAACACAATGTATTGTTGAGGACACTTCCAATCTCTCCAGGGACAACAAATGGAAATTAGCTAGCAGCTAAATGTGGTGCAACCATCTCTTCTCTTGTGAGAATAATTTCTTTTAAATTAAGTAAATATTTCATTCCTTTTTTGTACTCCTCTCTCATGAAGGAACCACAGATAGTCAAAGACCTCAGGACCGCAGTTGGATGGCTGCGGAAAAACTGCCACTCATTCAGAGGTTTTGTGGAAGAGCCAAGGTATCTGAACTTAAAGAAGGAAGACCAGGAAAAGATGATCTGGAACGGGCCAAAGAGGCTTTCATGTTTCGGTTCCAGTTTAAAGAAGACAAGGACGTTTTTCTTTGCAAGTGTTATGATGAAAGGCACCTCAGGATTAACTCCATTTGTATGGAGTTTTGATTTATTTTATTTATTTTTCTCTTGAGAATTATTGTTAAATGTGTGCTTACATAACTTTTTTTCTTTGGTTTGATTTTGTTTTATATAATTTATGTATTATTTAGTTAGATTTTGTATTTTTATTTAATTACTATTATTAATTTGGAGCAGGTACAGCTAGTGTGTGATTCTTTTGATATTTCAAAGGGAAAAAACTCATTATATTTAAATTAATCATTATTTTGTTTTTTTTCAGTCCATCATATAATTGTTGTGTATGGTCTATGAAAAAAATTGTTGGTTGAGTACTATTTGATATATATATATATATATATATATATATATATATATATATATATATATATCTTAAATATATATTTTCAATTAATCGTTAAAAAAAAAGTCTTTATAATAACGGTTTAAAACGTTCCAAAACACGGAAGTAGCGTAATGCTTTGCTACGCCCACTTCCGGCATCAGACTGTTAGGCTGGCGCTGTCGTCCTCACACTGCTATGACGTATGGTTCTGCGGTTCTGCAGTTAGACCTATCACCCTTTATTCAATACTTTTTGCAAGGACTGGCCGAGATGGTGCTGTTCTCTGCGGGTACATGAGCGCTGAACGGTGGATTTGCCAGGAGTGATACAAACGGTGAAACGGTTAGAGTGCTGATACTGGGTTAATATCGTACGGCTGGAAAAGGCTCTCAGCCAATCAGATTCGAAAACCAGAAAGAACTTTGGTATAAACAAATATATAAGTATTTTGAGAGAGACCGACTCGGTTATGTGATTCATGGAAATAGGTGGAGCTAAAGAGCTATTTTTTCACTTTCAGCTTTTACGACTTTCTGATTGGTGGAATTGTCTTTACGCCATCATGGTTAATGTAGTTTTTTCCCCCCCACAAATTCTGCTGTTAAACACGATTGTTTTAAAAATAAACTAAAATAATGAGGGCTGACGGCTTCAACAGAAACAAATTCCATCGATTAACAAACCTGTAGCTCACAGTATGCTGTCTTTACAGGTGCACAATTTATCCTTAATTCCAGTTTAATTTTTTTTTATAGTTTATGTTATTGTTGTAGTTATCGTCCTTGGTGTGAACGGCTCTTAAGAATCAACCATGTTTTAAACGATTTCTGAGAAACGCTGTCGAAAGTGGATCAGACCGTGCCCCAAAAAACACTTGTAGCCAATCAGCAGTAGGGGGCGTAAACACTCATGAGGAGGGAGGTTCTGTGTTGCATAAAGTGTTTGTAAATTTGGGGGCGGAGCTATCAAGATAGGGGTGTGATCCTTTTGGGTAGGGGCGTGTTTGTTTTGGGGATTTCAAATATAAACAGCTTTTCTCATAAATCACTTACTGCACCTTTAAGAACACAGTCACTCATGGCTTATTGTTGTAAGAGAAATCCCTTAAAGATGGTCCTCTCTATATGTCCATCATGTATGAAAGGCACACAGTGTCATCTGTACCAGCCCACACCTAAGCACAGCGGGCGCCGTTTCTTCTGGCAAGGGGGCAAGTAGCAGTGCCAAGTTAATCAGGGAGAGAGTGCCAGCAGTGTCACACCCTGCACTCAGGGTTCATGATAGATGTCCCGACCCGGGCTGCCGTGCCACTGTGGGGTGGTGGCAGAGTGTATGGGCATGTTTCAGTCCACATAAAAGAGAGGGGCCCGTGTTTGAACACACACATGAGAGTGGGATGTCGTTTGTGTGTGTGTGGCTGTTCTGTACCTATGCCAAAAGACTCATTAGTTCATTAGATCGATCCATACACTGTATGAGAGCAATGGGAAATCCCACCATTAAACGCAACCACTCCCTTGAGAAGGACCAATGTGACCATGTGTGTTCGGGAGGGGCTCACACACACACACACTCATATTGACAGTGTTGAGATGGTGCCCTGCACAAGCCACGGCCTGTGATCTTTCACGCCGTCGCACGCACACACATGACAGACTTACACGGCAAACAGCTGGTCAGTAATGGTCCATGTTGGCCACTTTTCGTCCTCTGTAGACCCATTAACACCTTCACCCTACTACAGCACCCACAAACCCCTATCCAGCCAACTTCATCAGAGTGGGACGACCTGCTGTGACCTCATCAGAGCTGGCTGACCCATGATGACCTCATCAAAGCAGGACGCCCCACTGAGCTCAGAGACTGACAGCTTGCACTGACCAAAAGCGGGTCATCAATTATCAATGAGTGTGACACCGATTTTACTGTGTACCTTACATTTCAGTTTCGACTTAAATATGGGAAACTTTGGTCTCTGAAACACTTTACTGTACAAAAAGGTCCCATTAGGTCCAATGCATTATCTAACATCAACTAATGAATGAGCAATACATTTTGTTACAGTATTTATTAGTGATTGGTAACGGTAGTTAACAAAAATACAACTGTTCATAGTTAGTTTACGTTAGCTCACGCAGGTCCATTAAATCATGTTAACACATACAACTAATGTCGAAGTAAATGATGAAATTAATATTAAGATGAATAAATGCTTTAATAGTATTTTCCATTGTTCGTTCATGGTAACTAAAATAGCTAACTTATTGTGAAGTGTTACCTTGTTGGATCAGTGTGAACCTACGGAGCATTTATAAGGGGACATGGTGATGAAATAATTATGACATGGGTTGTAAAAATCATTTCAATGCATTCCTCAAAGGAACTTTGCATTCTCCTCGCAAAAACAAAAATAAAATGTTTCCTCCCATCTCATTTTTTTTACGATTAGGGGTTCCATGAAGCAGCCTTAAAGGGATAGGTCACCCAAAATATGATAATTCTGTGATCATTTTCTCACCTTCATGTTGTTCCAAACACAAACGAAGATTTTTTTTTGTCCATATAATGAAAGTCAATGGGGTCCAAAATAACATCGGACCCTGTTGACCTTTACTGAATGGACATGTTTCTAAATATCTTCTTGCGTTCTGCAGAAGAAAGAAAATTAGACAGGTTTGGAACAATAATATGAGTAAATTATGAATTTTTTTTTTTTGAGGGGGAGGGTTTAGAGACTTCATTTCAGTGTTTTGTCTTTTCTTTGCAGTGTCGCTATAACCCGGGACAACAAAATCGGGATTATCTTGAGTGAAAATGGCAGGAAACACAAAAGAGGTCTTAACTAATTTTCCCAAGCAAATCCCACCCTGCCTCTCATCACATACAAACACACAAAGACTCGATCCCAGACCAGCAGTCATCACCCCTCTGTCTGCAATGGCATTCACACACTACAAATCAGAAAGAGAGAAAAAGAATAACAGGGCGAGGAAAGGACAGAAGGAAAAGAATAGATGGACTGGAAGAGAGAGTGATAAAAATGGCATCCCTCTGGAAATGTAAAAAGAAAGACAATGGGGAATATGATTAGGAAGGAAAGAGGGAGAATTATGAGGGTGAGAACGAGGGATTCTGACCGGGTTGGCTGGAGAAGTTGGATCCCGTTTAAACAATGAGAGAGAGATGTCAGTCGAATGTTGTTTCTCATTGAGAGTTTGAGCGATGAGCCAGGTCATCACATCTCTCCACCTCATCCATCATTTCCCTCAAACAAACGAGTGCAGTGCGCATTCTTGCCTCCCTCCTCTCTCTCTCTCAGACTCTCGCTGGCTGTGGGACAGTGGGCCTGTGTGAGAGTGATGACCGGGGATCAGACTCGCGCTGTGTCTGTCTGCCAGTGTGTGTGAACGACATTTTTATGCGTCTCGGTGTGAAATAATACGAGTGGGTGTGTGAGAGAGCTGGTATCAAAAGGGTTTTATGCTGTTCTCAAGAAAGATGTGCTGAACGTTGAGCGTTTATCGCCTGTGCGAAATCAACTTTTGCTCTGTAAAATAAAAACTGCTGTCACAATGCAAACAATCTTGGTCCAACAAATAGGCCTCGTTTTCTTTATGCATATATTATATATGACCTTGACGTGTCAACCTGAAAGAGATGAAGGGAGACAGAGACATTTGGAGAGTGCACAGTACGCCCACACAGGAGTTTTTTTTTTTATTTCTCAGTAACTCCTCCCACAGTATTGAATTATAATGCAATACAGTTACATTGTAGAAAGCATTAAAACAGAAGTACCTCAACTCACTGATTACTTTTAAAAATGGGATTATAAACATCGACAAAAAAACAAACAAACAAACAAACAAACAAAGTGAAATAGGAAAGATCTGGTCCTTCACCTCGTGAGGATAAACAAAATCTGGCTTTTCTCAAAGGTTTGGCACAAGAAATCAACATGGACCCAAACGTCACACAAGCTTGCAGACAACCATAGAAAATGTCAGGTACAGCTTGGACCAATCATGCGTTTTAAGAAGAAATAATATCAGCTGTTTTTATTCTTCTTTCCTTTTTTTCCCCCTTCGATTTTCTCGATTTTTTTTTAATATTTTACAGTTGAATCAATAAATTGTCATACAAAAAACCTAGTAATATCTATATCATTTACCAGTTTTATTAGAAGTATAAGCTGTGATGGAACGTTTAATACTATCTGGCATTCAGACTTCTACAAACCCCAGTAGTCTCTCGTCCCCCAAACTTTTCAGTGAGAAATTCTTCATTTCAACACAAGGGGGCGCTTGAGAGCAGTGCTATTCAGTAAACAAACTACAGTTTGCAGAGAAATAAATACAACTTTCAAGATACACAGCAATAACATTGAGACATCAACCAAGAAAAAACAAAAGTGAGACAAAAACAAAAAAAACAAACAACAAGGGAAATAAAACCCACAAGAAACCCATGATTGTCTATAAATGAAAGACACACGAGGACGGTGAAGCTAAAGACTAGCATTCAGGCTATTTAGTGGTATCGTTCGCCAACTAATGGAAAAGGTTACCGTGGAAAACGATAAAATGCCCTTTACGCGAATTCTACAGATTCAGTTCTTACACTAGTTTTTCTCAATTTAGAAAAAAAAGTTGCTAGCATTTTTTTTTTTTACAACCACTCTTCCAAAATTAAAAAAGAAACGACTTAAAAAGAGCGTCTGTTTTCCGCACAAACTGGCGGGAAAGTGGGTTGAAGGTAATGCAGTGCTTTAATTGGACAGAACTTGAAAATAGTCACTGTCTCGCTCCTTACTCCCTTTTTTTAACAAGCAGCGTCAGTGAGAGGTCTAAAGGTCACACCTTTTATCTGTTTACGTTTTTAAATTCACAAACTTCTGGAGAATATCTTAAAAGAGAAACACTAAACCCCACGACCCCTCGCATAAGTTTGTGAAATAAACTGTTAAAATGCTTGAAAAACACGCATGATTGTGATTTGTGTGTCTGTATTTGTGTTTGTGTGTGTGATGTTGTTAATTCTACATATATTGACAGGCCGGCAGGCGGTTGTGCCTGAATAATCTGCCATCACATCTGTCTTTGTGGAAGACTCTTATCTGTTACTCTTAGTAACTATGGTTTTAGTGGACAAAACTCACAAACATGACACCGACGTTTCATTAGCAATCTCAAAAACTGTTCACCAGCTGCCACTGCTGTGCAAAACATTGGAACTTGACAGAATAAATACAATTATTATTACGTATTACTACTATTGTCATCATCGTCTTCATCATCACCATCGAAATTACTGACACTACTGTCATTCCTACTACCTGTACTTGAAGTCAATCAAACATTCAATCGATAATTTGTTCATGTACATGGGATCTTGGTGCGTATGGCATGAGGATTTGGGCACTTGTGCAGGTGTGTGTGTGTGTGTGTGTGTATGTGGACCGGTAGTGTAACACACTGTTAAGTTAGGTCACATGGTTACACGGAGGTGTCATACGTGGCTGAGAGACTGAATGGCACTGGGTTCTGCAGCGCGGGCCAAACTGTGCCACATCGGGGCATTATGGGTAGACGAATGGAGTGGATCCTTATCAGCTAGAGACAGCATCATAGCATATGCCTATAAACAAGAGAGATATACAGTTACAAATACACAAACTATGTTCATGGAAAATCTGATACTCAATTTGACCACTGTGTGTGATCACTTGACTGGTGATATACCTGTGACTTAGACTTCCTGTACAGAGGCTGCTTAATGCCTTCTTGCAGGTGGGCGGGGCCAAAGCTGCCGACGTCACTGTCGCTAAGATCCCCGTCCTCCATGCTGAAGTGACGGATGTGATCCAGCGTGGAGAAACTGCTGTGATCTTCATCATCCTCATCAAACCTGAAAACGATGCAGAGATTCGTTTTTACAACCAAAAAACGAATGGATATAACAAGTCCTTCGAGGTGTTTTTTTTGTACGCGTACCTTTGTGGTGACGATTTGCTGTTCTCTAGATCATCTGGTCCCTCGAAATCGATGTCATCGTTTATGATGTCATGGTCCAGACTGCTATTCACGCCATCCTCGCTGGGTTTCCTGGCGCAGTCGCTGTTCTCCGCCTCCTCTTCCTCTGCTCCGAGCTCCTCCCCTTCTTCTTCGTCCAGGTCACGTGACCCCTGGCCAGGCAGGGCTTTGTCGGCATCAAAATGACTGCCGTTGAGCCTATGGAGACCGGAGAGAATCGTTTGTAATGACGTTATGCAGGCATGAGTTTTTGACTGATACGCCAATCCCTGATTACAGAAAGAAAATCATTTAACGCTGAAACCTAGTTCTGTTTGTCTCGAAAAAATAAACCACCTTAAAAAGCAGAACCACATGCCCACGCTTTCTAAATGAGAGGAAATGCTCAAAGAAAGAGGGCGAGTGTGTTGGAGAAAGAGACTGTTTGTCATCAGTTACGAGGGCCCCTGGTTGGCAGAAACGAGCCGCCCATCGGCGGGGCACTTAGACAGCAGGCCTCTGCACTTCCTCTCACTTATTTTCAGCTCTCTTTCTCACTCAAACAGCTCACATCTCCTCTTTCCCTAGTTTATTTTCTTCTTTATCTCCAATTCATCTAATAGGCCAAATATTTAGCTGACAGTCCATTTGGTGAGTGGAGAGAAGGAGCTGCCAAAGCAGCCATTTCCCCACAGAGACAGAGGCCAGCTATCCAAACTCACACACACACACACACACACACACACACACACACACACACACACGCACACACACACGCACACACACACACACACACACACACACACACACGCACACACACGCCAGCCAGCCAAAGGAGACACATTAAGGCTGAATCACTCGTTTTGTCCTGATTCTACTCTTTCCTCAACTTAAAAATAGCAATTTCCCATCCGAACTTTAAAAACAGAGAGGAAAAATTGCAAATACAGAGAGGATAAGAAAATATAGGTTTGTGTATACAGATGTTTGCAATGAAAATTTCCCAGAGAAAGATTCCATCTAATCGAGAGATCTCAATAAGAGAATATCTATTAAAGGGGCTATTTGTGAGAATTTTCATGCATTTATCACTTTTTTATTGGCAGTGTGTGAACAGCTTGTAACGAAACTTCCTAGATTTTCTTTGAAAGCCTGTAGACTCAGGACTCAGTTTTTTTGTTTGGAAAATCAAATGGATGTGATGTTTACGCCCGACAACCTCTGTTCCGTTCTATGACACATGAAACGAATGCTTATACAATGTTCAGGATGATGCTGAAAGAGCCATTCTGTACTGTAATGTCAATGTGTCATGCAATGAAAAGAGATTAACCCAAACTATAGTCTCACATAGCCAGATCTGTATTTTATAGTCTCAACATACTTTATAACCAAACTATCATAATAGTGTAATTTTATTATGTCTGTCGACATGATGCTGGTGCTGATGCAAACATCCACATTGCTATGATCAGCTTTCTTAACAGCTGTTTTCTCACCACTGCCATTTTTGTTGTGTGTTTATTCTGTTATTGAGAGAAAAGTGTGCAGCACATCTTTACATATTCATCTAGCGTCGCTCTCAGCAGTGTTGAGTGTTTGTCTGGATGTTCGTTAACATTATATCACTATAAAGATATTTCCAACTTATTTTTATTTCTAAGCAAAGAATAAAAAAAACACTTTAGGGTCTGGAATCAAGTTCAGTCTCTTGTACGCTACGTGTGCACGATAGCGAAGTTGCTGGCTGCAGTTCACTTAATGGCCACCAGTGTCACTAATAACAGTGTTTAAAGAATGAGCCAGAAATTATGGATCAGAGAAAATATTAATGCTATAATATATAAATAATATATAAAAATTAAAATAGCAATACATTTCATCTTGGAAGGATTTGATAAGAAATATTTGCATTCATATTATCTATCGTTCCATCCACCCATTTGCATCCATCTGCAAATAAAGTCTAATTTTATCTTCCAGGAGACATTTTAGGTCAGCTATCCAAATTGATATTATAGCTCAATATTGTGATGGTATGTTAACAATCTTTAGATGAAATCTGAGACAAAGTAGATACTTAAATTAAACTATTTTTTGTCTGCAGAGCTATAAAAGAGCAACATCTGAGCAATAACATTTTCCTCTAGGCTTCATCTCTCACCTCCGTTCTTTCCTCGGATTAGTGTAACTGTGCGAGGGTTAACCCTTTTCACATCTCGGATAATCCCAGAAATCACCTCCTCTCATCACTCTGCACCCCGCTAATACCGCGAGAACGAGAGAGAGGCAACGCTAGCGTGATGATGAAAACAGATCGCCTAATTAGAGAGAGCTGTGATAATTTGTGGAGGATAAAGTATCTATCAGGAGCAGTCACTCTGACAGGAAACATTCAGCGACCTCTGACCTCCTCTCCCACACCTACTTCCTGTTCACAAAACACATGTTGGGACCAGATGTGGGACGCGCGCAAACACACACACTGTCGATGTTGTAATGACTCTAGGATCCTTTAAATGAAACAATGCAGAAATCAAAAAACCTAAGATCTTTATCTGACTCAATCTGTCACACACACATACACACGGATGACCAGGTCAAACATTTAAACCGTCATCCAACCTGATGATCATTGCTGGGAAATGATCAGCGATAATTATCATATGCAGATGGCAAAATTCATGTACGCACACGCAGCCAAAAGTCAACAGCGTTTTGCACGCGCTCGCAATCGTCCAATCAGTAATCACGTCCTTCTGGAGACCTGCCCCAATCTTTGCTCTTAAAAACCGCAGGCGACAGGGTAATGATTAACAACCATACAGAATATATGTACACACACATATACGTTCACATGTGCGGTTAATACACACTGCGATACCAGTCCGTTCCTTTCATGTGATGGTATTCACTCAGAGGTGAGGGTTAATGAATAAGGCATGAGAAGTGTTGTGTTCAGTAATGTTTGTGTATAATAACCTCCATTCTGCCGCAGGCAACTAGCGCCAACTGATGACTGACAGCCTAATGGACGCTCCGTTTGTGGGTGAGTTTGCTTGTGTGTGTGTGTGTGTGAACCCGCACATGACTGAGTGTAGTTTTCGGCAAGACACCGATTGGAAGTTTGAGTTTTTATGTGAATACCTAAAATTGAACATAAAAAATGTGTCTAACTTCTGACATACATTGAATTTAAACTATAAATAAATAAATAAATGAAAATGACTGAAATAAATAAATTAATTAATTAATATTTTAATTTAAAAATAATAATAAAAATAATAAATAAGCCGATGTGAAGATCGATTTGAACCTGCGCCACTTGTACAAGCTCAATGTTTGAGCACATTCACTGACCACTAAGCCCAGGCTCTGATGAAAAACAAGGCGTTTTTGCGTTTGAAAGTTAAAGTCTATATATGAACACTGTATGTATTCGTGTACCAGAGGAAGAAGATGGTGTTTACCCTTCCTCGGAGTGTGACGGAGATGTGGCGTTCCGTGCCGTGTTACTGATGAAGTTTCGTATTTCGTTAAAATACGAATCCTCCTTGTCCTCCAAGATGGCACTGCCACTGTCCAGCTCTGAACGCGGCGACGACATCGCCGTGCCTACACATAAAAACAACATTTATTAAATAAAAACATTATGACAATTAACAGTTGCTTACAAATGCAAATAAAAAAATGCTAAACAATATAAACATATATATATATGTGTGTGTATACCTGATAAATTACCATTCTCATGTTTTTTGAGGTGCCGGTCCAGGTTGGTTTGTTGCCCGAAGCAGCGGTCACACAGGTGGCATTTGAAGGGTTTCTCTTTGTTATGGATGTTCCGGATGTGGCGCTGAAGATTCGATGAAATACTGAAGGAACGATCACAGTACTTACATCTGCGGACACACAGACACATATGTACATAATTAGACAATACAATATACAGACACGAGAAATCAAACTCTCTCGCTTTATCTGTCTCGCACACACGCGGGGTGATTGAGTGGTCATGAACTCTTTGTCTCTAATCTTTGGCCAACTCAGTAACACTCAAACTCTCTCGTCCACATCCTCCCTCTGCCTTGAAAACGTCTGCATGTGCCAAGTCTCTTCACGCAGAATTATCCCGTATGATTACGCGATCGTATCTTCCCCTCGACCGTGGAGTTGTGCGCTAAACTGCGTCTCCCAGGAACCGGTTATCTCTCCCTCGCTCTCTCCGTCTCGCCCCCCTCCAAAAGCAACAGAAAAAATAGAAATTAAATTGTAGTTAAAGGCTGATCACCGGCTCGTTTAAAGCGCTGCCAGCACGAGGAGATTGAGGCTATCTGGAAAGTAACACAGCCCTGTACAAACCTCCCCTGTGGTCAGACGGACCACAAACGCAGTGTGTGCGCACGCCTGTTTCTGTGCAGTATTTTAATACTCCCTGAAAGAGTCTGAGGCCCAAACACGGGCCTAATTACCCAGCTGCCTTTGCTGGCCCACAGCTGTACGGCACTCATCGCCTCTATTATTCATACATACTTCTTTCAGTCTCCTTGTCTGTCTGTCCTTCACCCTCATTGACTTCACCTCACTCTTTCCCAATGACAATAACTGCACATTTCGAAGAATAAATGACAAAAATCACATTCACTATAGAGATTTCCATGATATTTTGGGATTTTATTCAATTCCATGACTTTTTCCTGTCCTAGAAATCACAAATTGAATCTCCATCATAGTTCCAAGTATTCACTGACAGAACATTTAGTCTTCTGTGGTGAATATAAGAACAGTTCACCTCAAAAGCAACCACTTTCTTACCTCAACAATATCTCAAACTGTCCTTGATCTTTGATGACACACTCTCTATATATATTGTGTACAGATTATAGTGACATTAATGAAAAACACTGAAACAGAAATGACATTCTTCTGCCAGTATATTTCAATATAGCTTCTTGGTGCATTAATCCATGGCAACAAATGGCCATTCCACGAAAAAATACATCCGTAACATAAATCCGAATGGGTATCATTTCTGGAGTATATGGACCCGTGGTATTACCCATGTCTGGTCAGTAATACTCCCGGATTCATCGAAATTCTGCGGTGTATACAGTAGAAGACTGGTCCATATACACCTCTTTTCGTGTAGTGCTACATGCTATTTGCTGAGTTCAGAGTACGTGAATAATCGATTACATCAAACTGTATACATTAGTGTGTGTGTACGTGTGTGAGAGAGAGTGTCACCTGTAAGGCTGCTCTCCTGTGTGTGTCCGTAGATGTCTTGTAAGGTTGGCCGAGCGTGGGAATATCTTGCCACAGTATCTATAGGGGAAGGAAACAGATCTCCAGGAACAATACTCAGCAATACACACACACAAACAGGCTTCCCAAAAACACCCTGCATTCCATGCTCAGAGCTGTCAACACTCCTTAAACATCAAACACATGTTTACTGAAACATCTTATTAATGAAACAAACAAAAAGTTATTATAAATATGATCACTATAATAAATAATATAATAAATACCAGTAATATACTAAATATCATTTATTATACTTTAGTTGATCCTATTTAAGGGTGTCACAAAATACCGGTATTGGTGAAAAAAATGTATATTTTGTTTAGTTTCTATACAATTTGCTTAGTTGTTTGTTTACTTACTCTTTAGTGTTTTTAGATTATTTTGTTTGATAAGCTAAAACTCACTTAATTGTATTGTTCTTTTTTTATTATCAGAAAACAAGACAGAATATCTCATGTCATTTTACTTATCTAGTAAATGCTTCTTGATTTAAGAATTTGTAAATATTTGGACAGGAAACAAGACAAAAATTCTAAGCATTTAAGAAAAGCATTTTCTGCAGTGTAAAATGTATGTTTCTAATGTAACCTCCCTTTAAATACTTTGGTCAGTTCAAGAATAATTTATGCAATTTCATATTATTGATTTGAAAGAATTAAATGAGCAGTTTCATGTCTATGTCTATCCTTGTATTGTTCAACTGGTTTCATTAAGAAAGTAATTAGTAATAAGTAATGTTATACTTTTTTAGAGAGAGTAATTAGTACAGTTATCTAATTACACTGTTGAGGATGTAATAAGTAGCTAGTAATTAAT
The DNA here is from genome assembly GCA_031834385.1 of Semotilus atromaculatus. Classification (NCBI taxonomy): domain Eukaryota; kingdom Metazoa; phylum Chordata; class Actinopteri; order Cypriniformes; family Leuciscidae; genus Semotilus; species Semotilus atromaculatus. The sequence goes on from JAULUF010000015.1 coordinate 19,537,039, forward strand.
TACTTTTTTAGAGTACCTTACCCAACACTTTGTGTGTGTGTGTGAGAGTGTGTGTGTGTGTGTGTGTGTGTAAATATATATATATATTTTTGTTTTTGTTTGTTTTGTTTCACTCATGGTATTTAAAAGGTAGATAATTGAGGTGTTTTTATTTTAATAAGACATGGTCATAATGTTCAAAGAGGAAGTTGATGTTCATCATCCTGGTTACCTGCAGGTGTAGCGCTCTTTGCCCTTGCGTAACAGAGTCTCAGGAAGGGTGGTGGGTGGAGCCCGGAAGTCGAACATGGAGGGAACGGAACGCATGATGTCACCGCCGTCTGGCTTCAAAGAGCCGAAGGATTCCAGCTTTTCGGCCATGTTTTCAATCGCTGACATCTGCGAGAGACAGAGAACAGTTTTATTACCTCATTGTGAGGTCTTTAAGGACACACATATCCACTGTGTTACCCGCATTTATTGACATGCAGTTGCGTTCTGCCACAGATGTGTGTGGGAAAAACGCTGACCGTGAACTTTCACTATCGGATAACAGTGTGAAATGCTTTCACTGATCTGTAATGTCCAATTTTGGCGCACAAACACAAATAACAATGCACGTTATAAGATGGACCACACATGTGCGCACACACACACACACACACACACACACACACACACAGAGAGAGAGATTCATGTGGATAAGAACGGCTGCCAATTTACTAATTAAGCCTAACAATTGCTTTCATCAGAAATGGACACACTCTCAAAGGGGAAGGAGCTACATGTGTGTGTCAGCCAGAGAATGAGAACAACATAAGGCCTGCGCGTGTGTGTGTGTGTTTGTGTGTGTGTGAGCCACACTGAAGAGCAGGAGTGATTCATGTCCTATGTTGGCCATAAAGCATTCAGTGCACAATATGAGCAGACAGCACATTCGTCAATATGAAAGATGTTGACATTACTGATCAAGGCTGAGACAGCAGTAATAATGATATCATAGGAAGGAGAGGGAGGGGACGGAGGTGAGGGAGGGGGGGTGGGGGGTCCCTGTAGGCGAGCGGGCCTATCAACCACAGCGCAACAGTGAGGGCTTTCAGAGAGCACCGCGGATTTGCATTATTTCATTTGTGTATTGAATTTTCCCCTTTACTTATTTCAGGTTTTGGTGACAAATCAGTCCTGATTCACAGTGAAAGACATACATGACACACACACACATACAGACTTGAATACATAAACACACAAAAAAGTCTGTTTCCTACAGTAGAGAAGTTTAAAGAAAGAAATAAAGTTTATTTTAGAACCAATGGAGAGCCAATGAGGGCTTGTGTATCCTGCTTGATCTCAACAAGGTCTCAAATTGCGCTTATTCTCATTTCTCATCAAGTTCCTCCAAGACCAAGTAATCTGAGTTCTGTGTTATTGTAGGAATGAATGAAATAGACAAAAGGCTGTTGACATACAAGTAAAATGAAACTAATGTGGATGGTATTGCTTAGGCAATTTTGGAAAAAATTCCTCTTGGAGATATTGGAGATGTTTTGCAGTGTTTTCTTGTAAAAATCGAAGAAAGACAGGGGATAAATCTTTACATTTACAAGTATTATGTGAAAGGAGAGGACAAAGAATGGGGCACTGAAAGAGAGAGAAAGATCAACACGCAAGATAATTTGGACGTTTGATGAGGAATGACAGCTGGGAGTTAAAGTTCTCCATTGGAACGTCAGGATCACATCCTCCGGGAGGATGTGAAGTGTCAGACCTGTTTGACACCAACTCTCTCTCCCTCTCTCCATAAATCACAGACAGTGAGGAGGGATAGAAGTGTATCTAATAAACTACTGTCATATATCTAGATGATGTCCTGTCTGTCTCAACTAATGCTCGGCTACACTCTATTAGCATCTCGAACTCAACAAAACCTTGTCATTTTTCACTTATCAAGCCAGACCACTAAATCACAACACTTGGAGTAAACACATTTTTAACTAGTTATCTAATTATCTAAATGAGTGCATACACTATATAAATATAAATATATGTATATATAAGCATATAAGTACTCTTGTATTCTGTCATAAAGTAAATATAATGAAATTTATTAACCTATTTTCCCTTTAGTTTTGACAGATTTACTGTATCTTCGGTGAACATTTGTCACCATTGGAGGATTATCTCTTCAGTATCTTTACTGTTTCTCTGCACAATGAGATTGAATGCGGACCAAATAAAGATTGTAATCATGTCTCCTTCTTTGACTTTTCTCCCGATAACAATACCCTAGTAATTTCATGTGACTCCATTAGATTTTCAGAAGAGATATCGACAATGTCTCAAACTGTGCTTATATTTGCCAAACTAGCAAAGTCTGCAATCAAAAGTTGATTTTAATATGAGCTCCAACATGATCTGCACTATGCTATCAACATTAATTTTTTATAGCTCTATGATTTTACAGCATGTCAGCAATTGTCACATTTGTGTCTATTTTCATTTCTCCTTAGGGATTTTAGGAGAAACATCTGAGACAACGTTACACAAACCATAGCAAACTCCATTAAGACTTCTCAGCTACGAAAGAGGAATAAAAACTTCCTCCGGGCCAGAGGTTTGGTCTAAGTAAAAAAAATAAAATAAAAATCACATTCACACATGCATATTTTGTAGTCATTTTGATTGGTCCATATTACCATAGATTGCTATCTCTATGATTGCTGTAACAACTAAGTCCAAAGAAATCTGTGATCGGCAAGGAATGGACTTCCTGGATGGTTAAGTAGCCTTCACCCTCTCCATCTCTCTCGCTGTGGTAGGGCAGCTGTTGAGTTGCCCATTCTCAGTAGTGTGTGTCTGAGAGGCCCTTCATTAGTAAGAGCTTTTTCAATTGTTGATCTTATCAGGGTACCAGATGTCTTGGGTCTGGAAACCCCCTCTTGTGCTATCACACACGCTCAGAGAGGGGTCCCAGAGAGACTGTTACCCCTCCAGTGATGCGATGCCGTACGGGGAGTGTCGCCACCCCAAATCAGAGCCGTGGTCTGTTACTCTCTCTATGTAAATAATCAAATTCACTGCATTATCAGTGGCAGCCATCAGAAATAACAACTGTTCTGTCTGGTTAACACACACACTGGCACACAAGAGCGGAGACATGAGTGCACCAAATGACACAAACATAGCAGATTCATTCACACGGGCACAGTCAAAAGACATCCTTCCAATGGTCAACCAGAGTGCGTTTCATTTGAAGAGTAGTTGTGTGTTTTCATATATTTAGAAGATCAAATGTGCTGTTTTATTGTACTTAAATCCAAAAAACGAATCAATCTGTTGCCATGCACTGAACAAATAACGCAAAAAAGTGCAAATGAATGAATGTTTACAGACAAAACAATTATCTTCTCTGAATGGAATTGACTTTGGACCAGATTTAGCTGTTTTAGGTATGATTTGAGCCACTTTTCCACCATCGGGCCAAACCGTTTTCTTTGCTTAACCGTTCCCTTCCGTGCCGATCCGGCCCCGCCGGTGCGGATATGGTTTTATTTTCCATTGTGGTGCTGATAACAGAGCTTTTACATACATTTGATCATTAATATGTTTACGTTGCTCAAATAGCACACTTAGCCAGCTACAGAGAACCTGTTAGCCAGGCAAAAGACAAGTGACCAATCCTGAGTTGCGAGGTCACTACACACATTCAGCCAGCACAGTTCGGCACGGTTAGCCAACCATGATGAGAATTCCGTGCTGAGAACGGTTTGTAATCGTTTGTAAGCCGTGCCGAGCAAATCTCAAGTGGAAATTTAAATGGAGCCATTCCTTATTGTTCCTAGAATCTTTCGGCTCGGCGGTGGAAATGCAGCTTTGGTCCATGCATTTGTTTGTTTGAGTCATGCATTACACATGCTAATAGTGAGCGCCAGTGTACATGTACATGTAACAACAGGGTGATTTGTATGAAATTATTAAGCATGTGAGTGTGTGTGTGTGTGAGTGGTGGAAGCACATGAATGACTTGGTTTGGAGTAACTTACCCATGTTCTCTGATCAGGCATGCGAAACTGGGGGCAGGACAGAAGGGAAACAGCATATCAAAATCAAGAATCAGACTGATTGTGTGTGATTATGCAATGTGATGTTTAGTAAAGGTTAACACCCCACACTTATAGAATTTTATTTGATTTTATTTTATCCAGTGGTTGTCTAATTCTTTTTACTATAATTTTTTCTTCTTCTGGTGGAATGGAAGACAATTATGGAAGAAAATAGAACATACATTATTTCATAAAATGTTCTGAAGACTAATGATAAATAAAAACGATTTATTTAATAAATATTGTAAAATATGAATATAATACAACAACAATAATAACAATAATATTTGTATCAGAATTATTAACTAATTAAAATGCAACTGGCGTGCTCTGACTATTAAAGCATTGAACCTTTAATATAAATGATTTCTTCGTCCCCCCCCAATGTTTGTATTGTGCTCTACTGCCTAGCATCAAACTAATACAGTAAACTGCATTTCCCATAATACGTCTGTGCTGTCAATAGTATCCCTGGTGCTGATTAGAGAGTCCAGAGAGCATAGTGCAGTAAAGTGGATGCTGATAGGTCACCTCGTTAGGCAGTGTGTCAGGGACATGTGGATATTATCTCACACAGACACAAAGCATACACAGGGAATAAATCAGGCCAATGAAACAGCCCATAAAACACTGTCCTGAAACAGCCAGTAAAACACTACACCAGTAAGCGTCTATGTGTGCGTTTCAGGGTCTTTATGTGTACCAGACGTGTGTGTGGGTTTATATGAGAACTATGTATTACTTTTACAGAACACTGATAGCGAACACACAATGACATAGAGCAGACAGGTTACTTAATACACACAAATGAGGTTACATAGACACTCAGGCACAAAACCACAGGCTTATACTCTGACAAAATCACTCATTACACACACACACACACACACACACACCATCCAGGGATATGGGTCAGTGTCTGGCAGTTTAACAGGGTATCATATTGTGACATCATAATCAAAGACACCCACACAGAGACGTGTCACAAAGCTCCCACCCTGCCTGCATCTCACATCTGGACCTGATCACTCAGTAAAAGAACCACACGGAGGAACATAGGAGTCGCTATGCTAATGCTAAAACACTGGGGCCCTGTAAAGCTACTGCCAACATACTGTAGCTATTATGTCAATACTCGCATCACAAGGAGTTATTTGGTCAATACTGGAAATTGCTTTCAATTGGATAAGTAATGTTATGTTAGCATTTAAAATTGCTTTGAATTTGGTTTATGTACTGAACTGATTTTAAAGCTGTAAGCGATTTCTGCATCTGAAATACACTAAACTGAAATTTGTCATTACAGTAAAATAATGGGATATACAGGATTAATGTTTCCCAAACACTTCTCATTTACACAAATATAAACATCTAGACTTTCAATGGTACTTTTTATCAGGTAATTGTAACAAGATCAGGTAAAAAAACAAGATGCTTGCAGTTTTTACAGTGGAATTTACGCACCACCTTTTTTGTTAACATTGGTGGGAACTAACAGATGAGAAGCTTTAAAGTCATAGTGCACATACAGTCCTTTTTATCTGCTTTTGAGTCTGGAACAGCTTACATTAACACTGACTGCAGTAGCACAGAAAGAGCCAATTGAAAATAGGCTAATGATTTGTGCAGGACTATGGGGATTAGATAATAAAATAAAATAAAGTCAGCAGTGGGAAAATATTCTGACAAATCTCACCTGTGGGTGGAAGAGAAATCCAGGAGCCGGCCGCATATACTTGTCCTTGAGGACTTCGAATGGATCGTTCATCTTTCTCTTCTCAACCCTGCTGATGTTAAATTTCTATCAGTTCTCATAGCGAGTTTAACCGGACTAAATCTATGCCATTACTCTAACACAGTAGAAAGCACATGTGATTGACAGTACCTGTAAATGGGATCCATGAAGAAAGGCGTAGGTCTTGCGTGTTGGAGGGATGGGTCGGCTTTGGGTGGCTCTGGTTCCACCCTCTCTTCTCCAAAGACAGGGTTCTTTTTTAACTCTTCCCCTCTTACGCTCTTTCCTCGACTTCGCCCACCAAGACTGAGGTCCAGCGGCTGATCCTGGTTGGTTGATTGTACATGTGAGGCTTCTGGTTTCAAAGGGCCGCATGTGGCCGCAAGACGTTCTTCCTTCCGCTTGGTGGTGAGGTCAAAAGGTGATTCAGCATTTCTGCCCTTAAGTTTTTTACCCTCAACTGGAGGGCTTTCTGGCTCCCCTTTGTGGCCTGGAGGTCTGAGTTGCTCCCTTTCAGGGAAAGGATAGACTGATGGAGAGAAGGCAGGAAAGAATGATAGAGGGAACATGGAAGGGTATGGCAATGCCCCAACTTTTTTGTCTTGCAGGCCTGCAAGTCCAGTAGAACCAAAGTACTTCTCAGCAATGGAGGCAATTGCCTTGATCGAGTCATTAACGGCGCCGGAAACAGCCGTTTGCTCATCCAAAGATGGTTGGACGAGCCCTGGCACAGGGAAGTCTTTTCCATTATTGGTGTTACTACTACTACTGGAGCTAACAAGAGTTGGGCTTTGGGCATTGCTGAACCCACTGGATTTCCTTTTCGGCCCTTTCCCATTTTCCCGCACTCTTTCCCGGTCGCTTTCTGCTTCACTTTCCAACTCTGAACCCGAAGTGCTCTCCAGCTCACTCCCACTCGGAGTGCTGACGTCGTCCAGATCACTACTCTCCGACTGGTCGCTCATCTTCCCGGCGTGTCTTGGCTTGGAGACGGATCCTTCTCTCTGACGCTCCATGCTCTCGCCCTCCCCGTTGAACGAATCCTTGCGTAAACTCTTCAAGAGGTCATGTGACCCAGGGATGGGTGAGGACACCAGTGGACTCTTCCGTAGTTCAGTGCTCGGAGGGCCATTAATGGGTGATGTGGATGGGATTAGAGGGGGCCGGTGATAAAGTCCCGATGGGAAAAGTCCTGGAAAACTGAATGGGAATGCTGGAGGGCCTGCTGGGAATGTCAGCCCACCATGGTGCCGGTTTGTCCCGAAATAGTCTGCTAAACCAGGACTCCCATGGCTCATTCCAGCCAGTGCGGACTTGTCCAGGCCAGGGGTGCCAGGGAGGGCCATGCCTTGGGCAAATAACCCTCCTGCAGCAGCAGCGAAATGGTTTTTACCCTCGCAGAAGCGCCGATGCTTGTTTAGGGATGATGTGGTGCTAAACATCTGGCCACAGTCTTTGCACTTGATCTGAGTGCGACAGTCTGCGTGCATGCGCTTGTGGCGGCACAGATTGGAGAACTGCGTGTAAGATTTGTGGCAGACCTCACCTAGAGACAGTGAGACATGGACATACGGCTTAAAAGGACGGTTTTGGCTTATCGCACACATCCATTAAAAAACAAACAAAAATGCAGGATAAGCAAGGATGGCAGATAAAAGAATGCAATGTCACACGCAGGTGCACACACACACATACACACAGACAAGGACATCACAATGGCTCTATTTTAAGCGTGAGAAGGAAACAGAGTTGAATGAATCCTCTCCCGCAGGTCCGTTCCCATGGACCAAGCGACGTCTCTGTCTATCATACACACACACACACACACACACACACACACACACACACCTCACATCGTTACACATTATTCAATCTTCACACAACATTCTTGAAAACTCATGATGGATCCTAAACTCTTGTTCATGTCATTGTACACACACTTCGTCCTAATGACAGTGTATACAGTTAAATCCCTAACACACACTCTGAAAGTAATAAAATCACCCTATACATTACCAATCTAACACCTCTAGTGTGAAATGAAGCCTTTTAACCACCCGGATTTCTCATCATAATCACATATCTTATTGCAAACGTGACATTTTTTCTAAATTTATGGAAGCTAGGGAGTCTAGCAGGGGGGTTTTGCTAATCCCTGTCAGATTGCATGAGGTGTGAGGTTCTACCGCGGGATGTGTTTATGGAGTCGGCCACTCACAGAGACTGATCAAGAGATGGGAAGTAAATATTAGTGCAAGGTAAAAGGAAGACTTAAAGATAAAGGAAAGAAAATTATTACTCGCCCTCATGTTGTTCCAAACTTATATGACTTTCTTTCTTCTGCAGAATACAAAAGAAGATATTCTGAAGAACTCTTTTAGTCCATTCAGTGAAAGTTAGTGGGGTTCAAAACAACATTGGACCCCATTGACTTTCACTGTATGGTAAAAAAGAAAGAAATGCTTTCAAGTTTGAACCAACAACAGGATGAGTAAAAAAATTATACACACATACTTACAAGCTTGGATATTGTACATTCAGGAAGCAAAGCAGACACACACATCGCTTTATAATTGTGAACAACTGGACACACTCGGATGAACAGGTGTGAAATCTGGGGCGTGTGTGAGGGAAGATCTGTGGGCACTTCAGAGTGCTATGTTTTGTCAGGTCTTAATAAACCGTAACAAAATATTATAAACACATTCCGCAGTGGTGAACAGCCAGTAGTAAAATAAATGTGCATGAGTGTTTGTGTAAAAGAGAGATTTTTCTCTTGTAGTTTAACATAATTAGCTATATTTTTGTCAATGTTTGTCTCAGTAACAAATGCAGAAGGAAGTATATGAACACATACATGCAAACCAAGGCACATGAGTGAGTTTATAGCTCTGTTTTAAAAAACATGAAACCCTATAAGTGACTCATTTGGAATGCTGAAACGGAGTACAATTTGATTGAATGATATTTTATTAATACTTTTCAGTTTTGAATGAAATAAAGGTATATTATTAATTATTATAAACATAAGGCTATGGAGGCAGCTGACTAGAGAGCATATCTGTGCCTATGTACGAATCAAAGTGCATGTGTGTGGTGTATTCGGTGTGTGTGTTGTTGCGAGGTCATTAAGTGTTGTTAGCTGTGCTTGTTCAAATGCTGATTGCTGTAAATGGCTGTGTGCTAGTCTCTGTATGAGCTGGGCTGCATGTGGTAGTGATTACCAAGCTAGTTACTGTCTGATATGTGGTGGTGGTGGTGGTGGGGGTGGTGGGGGGACAACGTCTACACGATCTGTGTGGGATCAGCACTCCGAGGGTCAATGCAAGAAGTTCAATTGGGCAAAGTTCAGAGGTAGAAGTACGGTTTAAGACGTTTAAAGCGCTATGAGGGAAAGTGAGGTATTTATGCAGGATGAGATTAAGAATTCAAGTCTGGAGGTCAAAGGTCATGCACTGGCATTGCAGAGCTGGTTTACTGACAAGCAATTGTAAGAAATTCTAGGGTAAACATGCATTGAGTGTAACAAAAGATTAAAAACTGATAGGATTATAAGAACGTGACTTTGTTGGTATGTAGAACTATAGTCAGTAGCATTTACTCTAGATTTGACCAGAGAATCAAAAGAGTCAGGTGTTGGAAAGTGAACCATTCAGTCATCACACACCACAGCACAAATGGAGTGTTACACATGAACAGAGACACACACGTACAGTACAAACACACACAGTCAGTAAATACAGTGCATCAAACATCCTAGCCTGCAAAAAAAGTAGTTTTAGGTTATAGCAAATTAACACAGAATCACACATTTGTATTGAATAAAAAATAATATTAATGTTAATTATATATAAATATTAACTAATAATATAAAACAATTTAACATTATTAATAATAATAATACTATTCATAATAATTAGTATACTGTATAATATTAGTATACTTGTTGGTTATTTGATTCTCAGTACCCTGTGTCAAAGACAACATGAGAACAAAATTACCCCCATTTTATTTAATAATGCACATTCCTGGTCTTACTGTGCATGATTCATTAGTGAATGGTTTTATAAAGAAAAGAAACGTAATCTCTGAAACAGCTTCGCTTCTCTGACTGCCACTTTTCACAATCTAATTCCTTCCTTATGAATAAAAAACAGAACTTTTTTTTCTGCCTGAATATTGTTTTTCTGTGAAATGTGTCATTTTGGAAGTAAAATGGGAGTAAATGCTGTTTCATTTTGACTTTAAAAAGTGCAAGATCAGGATGATCTGACATCAACATAAGTGCTGGAAAACCCAGGCCAGCAGGAGAGCTCCACCAGTCTTTTGAAAAAAACAAGATTTCAAAAAACGTTTGATAGATGCTTTTATTTAAAGTGCATTGAAGGTATAGTTGTCTTTAACTATGCGACTATAAAAAGTGGAGTGGAGCTATCTAGAATCCGGAATCAAACATTCAGACTTTGGCAGGAATTTCAAAAGGATGCTGGAGCTCTCCAGCTCTGCAGTGTGGTGTTCAGAGTAGAAAGCATGCAGACTTACATATGAAGGGTCTGAGTGACTTACATATGAAGGGCTTGACGGAAGAGTGGATGTGTTTGTGTTGTTTAAGGCCTGAGGAGGTGGCGAAGGTCTTGCCGCAGTCAGGGCAGGCGTGAGCTCGAGCCCCCACGTGCTGAGAGCGGATGTGCCTCTGCAAGTTACTGGGGTCTGTGAACACCTGCTGGGTAGAGAGAGAGAAATACAGGGAGGAAGTTTACATACACAGCCTATAGATATTGGACTCTGGATCTCAACTGGTTTTGCTTCAGGATGCAGATACTGTACAAAAGTAAACAAAAACATCTTTGTAAACATCTATAGGTTCATGCTCTAAAATACAGTAGCCTTTGACTGGACGTACAACCTTTGACGTATCACAACAAAGAATGTCCACCTCCATTTTATACTTTGATAAGCCTATTTATTTTGCTATCCTCCTAACTATGCATAATTTTACGGTTAGTTGCTTTTTATTATTTGCATTTAGCATAATTTTTTTCCCATGATGCAATGACTGACTTTGAGGTAACAGATTTGGGAAAAGTGAGCTACAGTAAGAGACACCTGTGTTTGCACAAATGTCTTTGCTAATGTCTGGACTCTACCTTTGAGCAGTTTTCACATTCGTAGTGCTTGCCGTTGTCATGTGACATCTGGTGGCGAATCAGGTTTGATTTCCAGTTGAAGGCCTTCGGGCACTGATCACACTTATACTCTCTCTCGTCGGAGTGAGACAGAGAGTGAGTGTCCAGACTGAGGGAAAAAGAGAAAAACAGATTAATTAGATTAGATTTCAACAGGTTTGGGTTAAAAATCGGGAGGGGGCTAAATCTCTTTAGAGACATCCCCGGGATGTTCTCAAAAGTTAAAAGTCTAAAAAAAGTAAAAGTAAACGAAAATAATGTTTGGGGAATGGTTAGAGTAGTCTGTAATCAGTTAGCTTCATATACAGTTGAAATGTAGCTTATACTGTTACAATATTTGTGTAGGGAACACATGCAATAAAATAAAAATTGTACTATAAAAATAGCAGTATAAAAATACCTCTGTGCATCAGGGAAGACCTGTTCGCACTCCTTACACTCCTGTGGTGAGCGGGGTAAGTTTAGAGGGAGAGAGTGTAGGTGCAGCGGGTCGAGATCTGCATCGTCTCCGGCGCTGGGCAGACCCTGTTTAGACAGCTTGAAGCCGGAGGAAGGCGGGGGACCGCATGCATGCTTCTGATGGTCCAACAGCTCTGAACCAGACTCAAAGTTTAGGTCACAGTCCTCACAGCGGTATTGACGCTCCTCTGCAGGACAACACAAAAAGTGAGTTAGCGAGTGTATTCGTGTGCGTGTGTGTTTATGTGTGAATTAGTGCAAAATCACCGTGTATGTCTGGAGCCATGGTCTCACATGAAAACTCCTCAGCCTTCATGAACAGTAAGAGTTCCTCACCCGGCCGGACCTCTCGGACCACACGGTAAAAGATCTAGAGAGAGAGACAGACGTTACACAGATGGGACAAAACACTGATACACTACTTTTTGAAAGAAAGCAATACTATTATTCAGCAAGGATGCATTAATTATTTGATCCATTTCAAATAAACGCTGCTCTTTTGAACTTTCTATTCATCAAAGAATCCTAAAAATGTTTTCCATAAAAATATTAAGCAGCATATTTTACGAGCATGTGAAATAAATAAATGATGATTTAAAATGACAACACATTTTGATGGACAAACAATGATGGGAAACAGAGCTCGAGTTTGTGTGTGTGTATGGGTTTGAAAGAGATGGTGTTAAGCGATCCGAACGGAGACCTATCTGTTTGACACACACACACTTCCTGCGTGAACACAATAGGTAGTGGGAGAAACAGTTATTTGGATGGTGTTATTTTTGGCAAGCCTTGAAGGCATTAGACGGCTCACTTCCTGTGCAGTCCGGTGGTGACATTTGAGCATTCTTATTAGAGATGTCACACAATCAAACAGACACACAACAACTTCTGATAATATGATTATGGCAATAGTGAGTTGGAAACCTCTCAGAAAAGCCACAGTCATTATGTGTGTGTGTATACACAAGACCCAGCAGGCCATGGGGGACACGGAGGGACCGAATCACGCTCTATTGTTTAACAGGAGAATACAGGGAACTAGCAGAACCCTCAAGACGACATGAGAACAGAGTCTCTCACACACACTTTCACAGCCCGTCTACCCCTTCTGGTGCCTTCCTGCAGATCTCTGATATCTTGTACTTGTAATGTCACAACCGACCCTGTTTCTTTGCGTGTATGTGTGTTTTTATCACACACATTCGCGCACAAAGGCAGGGAGCAAAGGGCCACAATAATATTGTGAGTATGAGACAATGGCAGAGCTGTTCAAATGTGGTGTGAGGGGCTGTGGGGTGAATGATACGGGCACACACACACACACACACACACACACACACACACACACACACACACTCATACAACTTGTTGGCCGGGGACGTAGCGAACCAGCCAAGCTCAGAGATCAGGGGAGTCACTCCTGGCAACCCCTCCTGGGCCCTGGCCTGGATCCTCAGTGCCAACCTGCAGATCTTTTCAGATGCCACTGAAGAGTGTGTGTGTGTTTGGCTGCGTGCACAAACACACACTCACATACTATGTTCTGAGGATGAATGTGTCTTATCAGGAGGATTTGTGAGTGGTAACCAAACAGAAGGTAATATATCAAGATGAGGGATACAGTGTCACTATAGCTAGACAAAACTGACTCCAGAAGAAACCACTAGATGTGACAAATCCACTCTGGATGTTCCCAAAGGGAAATGAAGAAAATATTAACTGATACAGATGTGTTAGATTTATATAATGAATGTACTACAAGTAAATAAATAAATAAAGTTTCCAAAGGTAAAATAAATAAATACTTTCAGAACATGCTAAACGTTTTCTTTTGTCGTTACCAAAACCTCCTCCATTCTTCCACTAATTCCTTACAATTAAACAAAAATAAAAGAAATCAATTCATAAAATGAATATAACAAAATGAAGAAGAGCTATATTAGTCAAGACACCTTCAAAGCAGCGAGCAAAGATGAGCTTAATGATGTCCATCACATATGCAGAGTGATATCTAAAAGTTATTTTATTTCTTATTTTATGAAATTTTCATAAATGTTATTGTTATTTTATGACTCCGTCAGTTTCAAACAAGCAGATGCGATGTGACCAGTTTTCCTGTTTGTTCATGTGATGTTCAACATAAAGCCTATTAGATAACTAGGTAAACATGTCTGGGTTAGAATGTCACTTAGGTTAACTAACTGATAAGAGAAGGTTGTAAACTTGTAAGCTTTCAGTGGCTTACAATAACAGATTAAGTCAATTGAGTCTACCTTAAACAAACACACACAAGAGTCAACAAACCAGGCCTATCCCATACCTAGACCTCAATCTACATGGATATTTAATATGATCCTTGTCAATCTTTGACCCATACAAAGAAGTCAAAGTCAGGTCAAAGAAGACAAATCCGTAAGGGTTTATCCTCAGGTCTTATCACTGCAAGACTTTAAGAGACACAGGCACTTGCACTATGAGGGCACTCAGAAGTGCACTAGATAATCGTTACCTTGACTTCAGCGATTACTGAAGCAAACAGCACAAGACTTTCCTCTCTCTTGTGTTCCAAGTAAGAGAGGTCACTTCATTTACAAGCACCACACACACACATATACACTCGCATAGCTTGCCTCTATTGTGTAAGTGTCTATGAGAAACGGATGTTAGTCGACTGATGTCCTGATAAACAGGTCCATTAGATCCTTCGTTCAGCACTGTAGGAATGAAAAACACTCTCACACCGACCAACGCCTCACACTAAAATCCCCCTTTCCCTTTCCCCAGGTCCAGTGAAAAGGTGACGAGTGATAAGCTGGAATAATCGGCCAATCAGCATTCCTTGTGTCCAAGTCGATCAATATCTGTCCAGCCATGGATTTTGTTCCTGTTAATTGTTCTAGGTAATACTTCAACTAAGAAGAGTTAAGCATTAAAAAGCTAAATCTAAATGATTTAGATCAATCTTTTTCCTCAATTTTAAATCAAATATAATTGTTAAATAGCTAAATCAAAACCAATCTGGTAGTTTGTCCTGTTTATTGTTCTAGGTGACATATTAAGGAATATTTTAAGAGTGTGATTTTGAAAAAGAAGAGCACATTCTTTCACCTTCACGTAAACAGAATTTACTATTCTTTCTGAAAACTGATAACAGTCTTTTGTATCTCTCTCTCCAGGTTTTGTCGCTATAAGGAGGTACAGCGTGATTATAAAAACATGTGGGTTGCCGGAAGCCATAAAGTCTAAGCTGAGCTCTTTGTTATGACAAGGTGTCATAGTTTAACAATTATGGCCCATATCATAATGCTGTGTCTGAACAGGTTCTCTTCCTCCGTTTCTCTCTCTCTTCTAGTTTCTCTTTATGTAACCCTTTAGAAAAGTGAAATATTTGGAAAATCTAGACCTCCCAGCCATCATATTGTCTTGCTCTCTCACTCATGTGCTGGTCAAACATCAAAAACACACTTGAGATTGAGAAACGTTTTGATTAGATTCTTCAAGTGGATCTCATTTTGTAAAGCTGAATATGGAAAAGTACAATTGGCCTGTTTAACATCTGAATGCATCCTCATCATACGTCATTTCACTTGAAAAGACCGACTGGTGCTTCAAGAGCCCTTTGTTATCTGCAGATAGGCAAATGGTAAGTTAATTTCATAATGACTGTGTCCACTGAATATCTCACAGTGTGATTTGGATGCCTAGAAGAGTGTGATCTCACCAAGATAATCCTGATAGTAACTGATTGCATGATTATTCATCCTTGCTGTGTAGTGGTTCAAGAAAGGATAACATAACTTCAATTCAACCCAATCCAGCTAAACGTTCAACTTCAATGTCTCTAGTCCGGATCAACTCGCTCTAAATTTAATCCAGTCCATCTCTTTACTCGTCGCAATTCATTCCAGTCATGTTCAGTTTGCTTGAACTAATCTTAAATTGAATCTAGCAACTCAGTTTGCCTCATCTTATTTTTTTCCAGTCCAAGTCAACTCAATGAAAACAGGTTTAATCCAGCTCAACTCAGCTCATCTTAATTGAATCCAGCTCAAATTCACCTAACCCTATTTTTACTCAATTTAATCCAGCACAACTCAACACAATTTAATCTCAATTCAATTCAGACCAACTCAGTTTACAATTTAATTGAGTCCAGTCAAACTCAGTTCAGTATAACTGACTATAACTTTAATCCAGTGTATCTTAATCCAACTTGATCACTCAATTTCTGCTCAAAATATGGACAAAAAAGCGTTTAATTTTTAAAGGTGATCAATTTAAACATGCAAAACCGGACAAACTAACCTCACATAATTGGTTCAACCATTAAAGAAAATAAAAGGTAAACAGTAAGATTTTGTAGTGTGTAAAATACTGAAGTGTGACTCATTTCTCCCTCTCTTTTTGAGAGTCTCTGTCTTTCACTCCACAAGGATTCAGGAATTTGTCGTCCCTCATATCCGAGTGCAAAGATACAAAATGTGTGATTATCATCATGCTTGACCGAGAGAGTGTGTGTGGGTGTGTGTGTGATCCTGGCCTGTGGTCCTTCACGCTGCAGCCAAGATACAAAAGACCAAAACACAAAAACAGAGTGACACACACGTAGAACGAGAATGCAGAAGGAATCTGCTATTAAAGATAGCAGAAACACCTTTAAACACTTCATTATGTTGGCCATGCAGGTGCTCAGTGTGTGTGTGTGTGTGTTCTCCACGTACCTGCTCATGTATCTGGCAGGCTGTGAGGTTGTGTTGGTGGGTGGATGGAGAGATCTGGACGTGCCTTAGCCAGCTCCTGCTATCACATACACTCCCATCCAAACCTGTCTGCTCGCCCTGACAGAGAAAGAGAACGAGAGATCAGTCTTTGATCTTGAACTTTTAAAGATTACTGTGCAGTGACTAAAATCTCATGCCACCCACTGAGGCTACACAGATAAGTCAAACTTATCGAAACACACACACACACACACACACACACACACACACACACACACACACACACACACTTTCTCTAAAACACTCATACAGGCTCTGACAACATCTTTGCACACTTCACTTCTCTCTCTCTCACAGACTCTTCAGCTTTACTGTCTAGTCATCAAGCTAATGTCACAAACAAAACAAAATTCTTAACTTCATCTTAAACATCATCTAGTGGATCTGCTCACTGACGTCTGTTCAAGTAAGTTTTACACATCAACACCACAGTCATTTTTTGAGGACTGTACAATGCAGTGTTGTTTTGTGAAATGGGCATAATTTTATTTTAAATACATACAAATTTCATTTTCAGCACATATCCATGTCAAACATGTGAAAGGTTTTACTATTTAAATACAAATTTAGATGCATTAAATGGAAAATAGAAAATCTTAAAATGTTCTAAACAGACTTGCATGCAAACAAAATGATTTCGCAAAGACAAAAAATATTTTATAAAGACAGACTTCCAAGTCAGCACTACACTTTCTGCCAAAAATCTCGAAACAGAATAACGGTCTTATCTTTCCAGAGCTGCCAAAGAGTTCACTTTCTCTCTCTCTCTTTCCATGATGTGAAACAAATATGAAAACGGAGAAAAAAAGCGACAGTTACTTTTTAATTGCAAACGAAACATTTCTTTAATATTTTGTCCCTGAGTTTATGTCATTTAAGGTCAAATAAATCAAGTGGATCAACACTGATCCTCTCATACACTTCACACACTAAAAAAAAAAAAAAAATTATAGGAACAAACAATTTGGGTAAAAAATTTATATATAGATAAAAACAAAACGTCAGAAAAAAATGCAGGCTAGGCTATAGCAAAAGTGTATTTATCTAGTCTAGAAATTTACTGTTAAAATAATGTTATTTTTTTTAGAAAATTAAAAGTTTTTATTTCACACTAAACTCGTAAAACTAGAAACATTTGTTAGTTATAATTAATTTCATTTTTTATATTCTATTGTCTTGTGATGACAAGAACCCATCTGCTGCTTTCATGGAACAAAATTCGTTTGACGAATGCACACAATTGTTTCAAATAAAAAGTGAAATATCGCTACGAAAATAAGTTTACTCAAATGCAACTAGAAGAAAAGTCAATAAAATGTTACTCAGAAAAATACCCCCAAAATACTACAAAAATACAAAACGTGAAGACCAAGAAAAAAGCTAAAGATCTTAGCGACACACACAAGCAAGGCGTTTAAGCGTTACGCTTCAGAGAAAATAACCGAAGCCCTTCGTTTCGATACAATTAAAAAAGTTCAAAGGTGAAGGATGAATGGACTTTTATTTGACCATTAATTCGCGGCTTGTCAGAGAGAAACGTTGATATAAGGACATAAACC
The DNA here is from genome assembly GCA_031834385.1 of Semotilus atromaculatus. Lineage (NCBI taxonomy): Eukaryota > Metazoa > Chordata > Actinopteri > Cypriniformes > Leuciscidae > Semotilus > Semotilus atromaculatus. Next base: position 19,554,841 of record JAULUF010000015.1, read on the forward strand.
GCCTACCTTAAGAACCCCACGGAAATCTCACTGGGAAGAATGAGTCAAAGAAACGCCACCAAAAAACTCACAACAGCCCCGAATGAAGCTTGTACGCGCCCGTTGTGTTTTGCGGCATGTATCCCGTGTCTCTCGCTGAAGAGAAAAAAAATCACCGCCTCTTTCCTCTCGTTTAGCTCTTATCAAGTGGACGACACGCTAAATTTCCCCGCGGACAAGAACTTTGTCCAACTTCAGTCCGTTCTTCCCACGGTTGAAAGTCCCCAGGTGTTGATCTGTCTGACTGGCGGTTTTAATCACTGTCCCTTTTTCTGGCATCGGATCGCGAGCGCAAGAGTGTGAACAAGAAACAAGGAGGAGGAATCGTCCACCTTCAGTGATCCGAACGTGTAGGAGTGTCTCTGTCTGTCCCGTTCAAGTGGATCCTCTCTTGTCCCATGCGAGGGAGATGCGCTGAGGAGGAGGAGGTGGAGGAGGAGGAGGAGGAGGAGGAGGGGGGACCTGTCTCGCGTGTCCACCGGTCGGAAGTTGCGGGATGCTCCCCCGCGGTCGCGAAGAGGCGAGGTCAGCGCGAGGTCGGGACGGGGCTGCTCGTGGATAGACCCGAATTTCCCCGCTTTGATGAAGCCATCCAGCAATCATGAAATCAGCGGCGTTTTTCTCTCCCAGCTTGCTATGCTCGCGGGGGAAGGACACGAGAACGAGGGAGGCTCGTGCAAGTGCAAGTGCAGTGAGGTGTAACTCTGTTCCAGTGTTCTCTTTAAAGCTAAATGACGTATAACTAACATTACGACTAATTTGAGAAAAAAAACATTTATGTTTAGCTTCAGTAAACACAAAAATACTATAGCCTACTTTAACTCTTCAAATGTAGGCTTTTTTTCTTCTTCTTTTCCCCCTCATGCACATTACACCTGCTCCCAGTCACTAGCCCACGAAAATCCTCACACATTTCTTCTCATAGGCTACACACAACCCAACGATTTAAAAAAGTTTTTTTTTATGAGCAGGACAATTATTTCCTACCATTTCAACAGCATCTCTGCTAAATTAAATGCGTTAAATAAAGAATTGTTTATGTTAGCCTACTATTTGTTTTAGCATACTATATCAAACATATATAGCCTATATATAAAAAAAATATAGATAGATAATGTCTTAAAAATAAAGGTTCATCAAGTGGTAACACTATTCGATAAACCATTCACCTTTACCAGAGTTTCTAAATAACTTTAAAACCTTAAAAAAACTTCTTATCACACCCTTATTTTTTAAGAGTGAGAAATAGACATTTTCTTGGAGTCCTGCGCATGTAAGAAGCACAGTCCATTGACGGGACCCTAATGACTCTGATGAAGATGAATATGCCTCCCTGGCCTATCTTTGACATTGAACTCAAGGTCCAGATAATGTCCATTGTTAAATGAAATCGCAGGGCAGACGCGGAGGAAGGACAGGAAAAATCATGTGTAAATACGGCGGCCCTCGCCAAAGATTCCCATAGACCCGCGCTCCTTGAGAACCGCAAAGAGACCCCGGTCCGCCGCGCATCGATTTCCTGCCATTCCTCGACTTGTCCATTGTTGGAAGCCTTTTTAATTTAGCCATAAATTGGGAAAGCTCAAGCTATGAGCTGTTCTATTTTCTCCCTGTCAGGATGAGGGATTTGGTTTATGATGCATTGTGTATTAAATACAAGTAATCTGGGAAAGTGATTGCCTGGCCTCGCCGGGGTCTGATGGAGGCTGGTGATAGAGGCTCCTCAGCTCAATTGTTCTGAAAAGAAGGAAGCGATAGCAGATAAACAAAAGGGCCGGTGGTATCTGTAGCCTACCAAGCCAGGGGTAACACGGGGTAAGAGAGCCACGGGGCAGGGGCAACTCCTGAAGAGTCACTTCTCGTCCGTCCCAGTAGATGGCGTAGTGATCCGAGTTTAAACAGGGGAGGGAAACTTTCCGCTTTCCTCAGGAATGAAGTTGCATTTTTTTTTTTTTTTGCATTGGTGACACGTTGTTTAATGTCATATGTGTAGGGAGAAACCTGCAGGCAGTATTTGAATGGGCACAAATGTTTAATTCGATATATTCGTGAAGTCGAGAGACTGTATTATTTAGAGAACTGCCCGCCTCTCGCTCTCTCTGGAGGGAAGCGCATCAGTCAAGCGCGGAGCTGTGGAGAAACCGAGACCGGGAGTCATTTCTTTTCACGGCTGGGAAATTGCTGCACACTACGCCGTACACATTAAGGCGTCCAATTGCTAGATGGAACATGAAAGATTCAGTTGTATTGCCTCCAAATAGAAAATCGCAGGAACGACCTACAATGCAACTCGACGCTTAACCATGATTGAATTCAATAAAACAGAATTTAATCCGACCCTATATGAATTTATTAAATAAAAGCACTGTCATTTAGATAGTAGCTAGATTTTTTTTTTGTTTGGGTGTTTGTTTAAACTAGCATGTTACAGCTGACTGCATATGGATCAATGACAAATAGCTAAAGATAGGATGATATTATATTATAAATCAAATCAAGTTTAAAACGTGCTAAGTTAAATTTTTAAGTGCAATCAACTTGGATGTTTAAGTTGAATCTTGTATAACTTATAAAAAAAAAGTTGAAAATTGCTTAACTTATTTTGATGACTTAAAGCGTAAAAACTTATGTTGTTATAACTTATTGATCATAGCCTATTTTTTACAGTGTAAAAATTAATCTTTGACTGAATATGCTATGGCTATTAAAAACATCATGAATCATGTTTTAAACATGAATCATGTGATCAAACAATGCGTGCATTTTCATATTTATTTTTTAAAAGGTGATATTAAAAATTAATTGAATCGACGACGTAAAGTGTAAAGTGGTCCTCTCATGGTTTTCTGCACACAAGACAACAAAATGGCTTCCTGCATGTTGGATACGCCACAAACAATTTGTTTCATTTGAAGTAGATTTTTAGAAGCTATTAATAACATTTAAAAAACAAAAATGCTATAGCCTACAGATTATTAAAAACAACAACAACAACAACAACAACAACAACTGATTGTTCCAAGCTACTTGTAGCTTATTGCCTAAACTCCCCCCCCCCCCCCCCCCCCTTTCTGGACAGTTACACCACCTAACATTTTTTACTTTATACACACATTGTCTGTATTAGGCTACATCATTTAAAACGCGTTTTTGATCGCCCTAATCGATCAGGATAAATAGCGTCACTTCAGACTGTGACGATTAGCCTACAATAAACAGCCTACTACAAAACATGTTGTGTTCGGAGGATTTCATAAGATTTTAAATGTTTGGCGTTTTATATGCATTCATAAACACTTTGAACAGAATAACATTTTTTTTTTTTGAGAAACTGCTTTCAAGCTGCGTCAAAATATTTCTATGACTAAGCTACATTTGTTTTTATTTGTTTGTTTGTTCTGAAATACTTTAAAGCGGCATCTTGTATTTTTGTTTCGCTCCATAAAATCTGCTCAAGTTTGGATGCAGCCAACGCTTGTACCGTTCCCCTTCTTTCAGACGCAATGCTTTGTCAGTCTGCAGGCAGGCAGCGCTACAGCTCGGGTTTGTTTATTTGCAGTGGACAGGCTCTAGACTGCGCGCATTAAGCCGTTAGCTGAAGCTTTTGCGGAGGGGAATCCCAGATGGGCGAGAAACTGACGCCGAGAAGGAGCTGCTCCCCGCGGTCTCCCTCGGCCCCGGAGCCGCGCTCTAATGGAAACACTGTGTACGAGGTGCATTCCTGCACATCCTAACGGGAAAGAGGGGGGGAATATCGCAGCCAAATCCACATGAAATAGTTCAACCATTCATCGAGATAGACCTCCCATTGACAGGAGCGAAAAGCTGCATTAAGCTTGCACTCCTCCCTGCAGACGCTGGACTCCACAACCAGCTATTAATTTAAAGTGCGGGGCCACTCAATCAATGGGCTCAAGCAAAACTCATTTAAAACTGCTCCAACCGACCAATTTAGAGCCCGGGGCTGAGACTCCTTACCACTTAGTCATCTTTTGTTTGCCTCTAATAGCTTGAAAATCTAATGAAAAAAGCTATATAATGTTCTTAAAGGTGGCTAGGTAGAGCTTCATAAATTTTAAATAGCTACTAATGCTAAATAAAAAGAACAACGTCATCACCAACAACATTAATTACATTTTGCACAATGGGTCAATAAAAAAAAATGCAATTCATATGGACAATGACTTGCACCTCTTCTATGATGCACATGTTTAACGTTTCTGATTTAAAATTCATCTTGATCTTTTTTTTTGTGAGGTTTAAAGTAAAAAATGTGTAGGTGATGTAACTGTTTGGACAATGTAATTTTTTTATTTTGTTTATGGCAAATCAAAGCGTGAATCATCCAGCAGGAAGCCATGTTGTATGTCATGTGACAAGAAAAACACAACATAGAGAGGAGCTCTTTGACTGCATGCCAAAGTCATTAAGTTTTTAGTACACTGTAATCAATTAACAATACAATCAACTTGGATGTTTAAGTAATTTCAACTTAAATTACATTAAACTGCCCTTAAAAATTAGTTGAATCTTGTATAACATAAAAAAAGATCAAAATTGCTTAACTTGTTTGGTGAGTTAAGGCAATGTAAAAACATATGTTGTCATAACTTATAGATCATATCATATTTTATAGTGTAATGTACCATTTCGACCTTTCATAAAAGGCATGTTTTGTTCATGTCAAATGGAGTTATAAAACAACTTTATGACTCAAAAATTGCCATGAAAAACATATTTTCAAATGTAACACCTAAAACTCGCATGCAGTATTTTAGTACTTTTAATAGCTAGTTGACATTTCAAAATCATCAATCAATAAATCAAGATCTTTGATGAAAGTGGTATAAATGTTTTTCTAAAATGTATGAAACCAACATGGATACAAATATTACTTATTTTTTTTCAGTGCATTTTTTGTGTGCAAAAAAATTAACAAACAAATAAGATCAAGTCTAAAATGCACAAGATGATGTATTAAGCGTGGCACAACTGTCAGTACAATTCTGCAAGTTTTGACATTTAAAAAAAATATTGCATGCGTGGCACACACAAAACTGCCACTCTTCTCCATCTGTATCCCAAAATAAAACACTCTTGAGGGGCTTTGAGAGCTCTCTTTCCTAACACCAACCAATTAACATTAAGAGAAGGGAGGAAATGAAAGTGGAAAAATGTAAATAAAAAATTTCCTCGGATCTGGAAGTAGGCCCGTAGAGCGTGTGTTAATCTCCACCTCGGTAATTTGGTTCTCTGAGAGAGGTACCGCATCCCCGCTGCTGCGCCCTGCGTGCCATAAATCACAGCTTTATGTGGACGGGGTCAGAGCGCCCCCTTCCTCCGAGGTGCCCTGGCTAAGTCCGCGCGCCTGCGCCGTGTTTACCCTCTCACCTGGTCCCTGGCTCGCTTCTAATTATTTCAGATTATTTTCATTCGCCAGGGTCACAGAGAAAGAGAGAGAGTGTGTGTTTCTGCCGTCTATTTCAGGAGTGAGCCCTATGAGTTGTGTTGAATTAGTACCCCATCATCTTGGCCCTGTCTGTGCAGTCTCACCCGTCGTGGCCCCCGTGGGCCCTGGGGCCCATCTGTGTGACGAGGGGCCTATGTTTCATCTCCACACATTCAGCCAAGAGAAAACAAAACTGGCTGAGCTCCCAAAACTTCCACCTACACACTGAATAATTGAGTCTTTATATATGTGTGGAACAAACAGCTACCACGGATGACAAAACTGATTGTTTAAATGCAGTACGCACCACTTTACAGCACCATCATACATTTCGGTTAGTACAAGCATAATTGATGTTTTGGATATGAAACGAGTTCGTGTAAGCGGCGGGATCCGTTGCGCCAGACCGTCGGGTGTGAAACAGATAGATTGTGTTCTCTGGCTAACATGAAGTTAATTGCTTTGACAGCAGGAATGACAAGACGTGACTCGGACGCAATAACACAGGCGGGCCTAAAACAGAACCAGTAGTCTGCAGTACAATGCGCCATTCAAACCGTGAGACTTATAAGGGCCACGGGGGGATCCCTTTTTTTTTCTTTCTCAGGAAACATAGGTGGGAAGTGCCGGACTTGTATTCACACTGCCGAGTTTCGGGGTTGAGAAGTCTCTCTCCTGAAGTGTGGCCTCAGGCACCGCGTGGCACACGGCCGACCGTTGGAATGTGCCACCTCGGGGGGATGGGGGGAGAGGAGGGGTTTATGATACGGGGCTGCGGTAATCACAGATACTTCCCTTTCGTTTCCACACACACACACATACATGGCCCACACTGTATGCCGGCCGTAGGGTGCAATAAAGTCCACAGCAGTGTCAGAGGTAACGTTTTTAAAACATAAATTAGGTGAGGCGGGAGAAGGACGAGTGAATCTTAAACACAATGGGACACTCTGGAAATTTCATTTCATAAACTTCCTTTACCACAGTATCTCTACACTCATATAGACATCTCAGGGCTTTGACAGGAATGTTATTGGACTCTGTAGGGAGAGCAATTTGCTTCTTAACCCTACTGTATGATATTTGATATTGAACATTTCTAAAGACTAAATTATCAACACAATAAAATATTTGTGCAATACATAAAACCTGCCCTCTGAGTGGTAATTCCATACTTTTTAGCAAGTAAAAGGCCTTCTAAAAACCTTCGTGTGATAGATGTCTTTTTGCTTTGAAACCTTTTAAAAGTGCAAGAATAACTTTTTATATTGTTAGTAATATTTCAAGATGAACATTTACTTGGTTTACTGGTTAAACTGGTTAATTTTACTGAAAAATCATGTTAAAATGTGAGTATCAAATGTTGAGGAACGATTATTTGTACGCAGAACCTGATTTCATCAAGTGCAACATGTTCCTGGATCAACATCTTTGTTGATCCTGAAACAACATTCAAATCAACCAATCAGATTTGAGGGACCAGTTTACGGTTTATGTCAAGTTTAGGTTTACAACCAGGGTTTGGTGTTTCTACATCAGTGTTATTCACCTGTCATTTCCCTCTGATTTTAGGGATAATTTATGGGCAGGGTTAGGTTTAGGGGTGGGGATATGGTTAGGAATAACTAAAATAATAATACTATTATTTCATATGCCAGGCTTTACAGGGTTAAAGGCCTGTAGACATCACTATTTTAATGCTAACGTAGAACGTACCACCTCTGGTCCGAGGCGGGGGTGTAGAGCATTCATTACGTTTATTGAGCTCTCTGAGAGCCTTTGATGTGTGATGCACTTGAGAGGGAGCAGCGAGCTCTCCCGTACGGCGTGTCCAATTTAAAGCCTAATATTTAATATTTGAGAGATAGGCCAATCTGGTGTGCTTACCGGCAGGAGGACCAGACACGCACACACTCACATACACCTTCGTAATAAGAAATTAGATACCACAAAAAAGCCTCATTACATCCACAGGCCGTCGCTCGGTGTCTTAAACCGAGCGGGAAATGAAATTCCTGTGGAGCAACGGCGGCCATTAAAACAGTCAGGTCCACGTTTTAATAATCACGCATGTAAGAGGCACTTAGCGCGCTACGCAATCTTTTCAATGCCACCTTTTAAACTGATGTCATTAGTGCTGGAAAAAGCCTTTAAAAACTGATTTCTTTCCTCCTCCCGCAAACGCAGGTGTTTCCGAGGCGACCTGGCGCACACGTGTTACTGATGTGCTTCTTCATTTTGGCTGCCACCATAATGCGTTCGCACCTTTTTAATTACGAGCAAAAGTCAAACAAGGTGACAAATCGCGAGCACTAAAAGATCGTCAAATAGAAGCCAATTTGTTAGCATGTTTTGCCGGTCTTGGAAATGGAATTTCGATATTTCAAAAAGCCAAATGGGATTATGGGTGGATAATGTAAATCATAGCCTATTATTGTAACATTATGTTTCTTTGATTTCCTCTCACTTACCTGTGATGCTCATTGTAGGCTTGAGGAAAAGAATAAAAGACCAATTTCCTCTCCAGGCCTGTGATCTTTTCCCCTGATTGGATTCCTATAGGCTTTTGCGCATGGACGACTTTTACTGAGGACTTCTCCGAAGGCTGTGTTTGAGAGTTTATCTAAGGAGCGTTTAAAAGGAAATGGACACCCTTAGGTTTAATTGCACGCAGAACCAACAGAACGCTACATTTCAAAGAGGATAAAAAGACAACTCGGCCTAATTAACTTGTCGCAGTGAGATTTGGTTACTCCTATTTAGAGCTCCGCTGGTTTTCAGTAGCTTCAAAGGGGAGTGAAGTTAGAGTCGGTTTATATTTAACCCAAGATGCTAAAGCGCTGCGACACAATGTGCTTGCGTTTATGAGTTAGTTTGTAAATTAAATGTATGCAGGAACACAAACAAGTGTTTGAGAAGATTCGATTCTCATGCTTAAGTCAGCATGTGTGTGTACCAGGAGCTGATTGACTTGTCAGACATCAGCGTCAATAGTGCAGGTTTATTCAATTCCAGCCCAATCATGAAGGTGTCACATGCTTTTGGGCGGCGTGCGGGCACCGGGCAGGCCTGGCCTGATAAATCTGCTTTTATGAGGGCCAGTTATAGCTTTTATGGCTGAATGTTGGTGAGACTGATTCAGTGATCAATCATGTGTGTGTGTGTGTGTATGTGTGTGTGTGTGCGCGTGTGTGTGTGTGTGTGTGTGTGTTTGAGAGAGAGAGAGAGAGCGAATAAGACAACGGTGAGCGGACACGCACACACACAGGTACAGGTGGATCGATGCTTATTGTGAGTTTGGGGTGATGGAACACTACTGGAATATGACTAGATCATCTCTCTCTCCCCTTTTATTTCCCTCTTTCCTCTCTCCATCCCTCCAATATTTCACTCTTCCATCTTTTCTCTTGGCATAACTCTTCATTCATCTTTCATCGCATTCTCTGCATTACTCACAATGCCAAAGCTCTTTCCTCTGCTCTTTCCTTCCATCCCTCTCTCTCTAGTCTTCACTGTGATGATGTCCTAATGCAAGAAGTGTCAGCGAACTTAACATAAACACGCTCTCCTTACATAAACTAACATTGATACATTTCTCTCCCTCTCTCTTGTGCATGAACAACATCTGTATCGCCATGAAATATCGATCAGCACAGAAAGGCACACACTTTTACATGTACAAACACACTGACCATAACAAAGACGGTAGTTTCCCTAAAGTTGTCAGCAGACAGAGTTTGACACAAAGGCTGGAGAGAGAGAGAGAGAGAGAGAGAGAGGGAGAGAGAGAGAGAGAGAGAGAGAGAGAGAGAGAGAGAGAAACAGAGAAAGAGAGAGAGAGAGAGAGGCCCTGCAGACGGTGAGACAGGAAACGGCTACTGATTACACACATATTCTCTTCTCATTAACACACACACACACACACACACACACACACACACACACACACACACACACACACACACACACACACACACACACACACAGACACAGACACAGACACAGACTGTGCATTCACACAGACTGTGCACTGTAAGAAAAAGTTGCTGCCTTCAATTTTTAAGCACAATCAACTTGGATGTTTAAGCCATTTCAACTTAAATTACATGAAATAACAGCAATGTAAAAACACATGTTGTCATATCTTATTGATCATACATTTTTTTCAGTGCATATATATTTAAGGAAATGTCCACCAGACACATTATTAGCTTGAAAATCTTATACAGCCAATCCTAGTTTATTATTATTCATTACTAGAAGTGTTAATCGTTAGGAAATAAATTATTCTCATTTCACTTTTCTAGTTTTTCTAGTAGATACTGGTTTCTAAATTAATTGATTACTTAGTAGTACTTTTAAATAAATTATTATGAAGTATTAAGTAAGTCTCATATTCTATAATATTACATAATATAATAATATTACTATTTCAAAAAAACTGTTGTATTTTAATATATTTTGAAATGTAATTTATTCCTATGTTGGCAAATCTGAATTCTCAGCACCCATTACATGATCACATGATTCCGTGTCACATGATCCGTCATAAATTATTCTAATATGCTGATTTGCTGCTTAAGAAACATTTCTTTTTATTTTCAAAGTAATCAAAATCGCCTGCAATAAGCAAACAGTACAAAGTACAGCATACCACAAGCCAAAGTGCACATGCCTCTAAAAATATCTCACAAATATCCATAAATTTCCCGGTGTTAAGCTTCCCTTCACCCCGAAAGCCTAAATGTGTCCAAACGTAAATCCCGTCAGTTACCCAGCGCCCCTGCTCTATCTGTGAGGAGCTGTTTATAAGGAGTGAAAGTTGGTGATTATGAAGATGTGGAGTGTGTGTACACAGAGCACAGATCAGCGCACACTAAACATCCGTTTGTTTGACAAGAGAGCTGTCGTCTCTCTTTTAACTGTCCCACTCTCTCCTTCACTCCATCGCCTTCTTGAGTTCCCCACTTACCGTTTTCCTTCAATCTCTCCTCCAAGTATTCTGACTCTAGTTCTCAAACTTTCGTACTTCCTTCTTACATTCTTTCTTTATTGTCTTCTTTCCTTCCTCTTTTCCTTTTTGACTACTTCCTTTTAGACTTACAGTTAATTCTTTATCTCGTGTACTTCTTTCTTTTCTTTCTTCCTTTTCATTCTTTCCATTCTTCCTTTTTCTTTCATTCATTCATTCTTCCTTCCTTCTATTCTTTCTCCCTGCCTTGCTAAAGGGAAGTTCATGCCATCCTTCCATACTTCCTTCTGCCCTCATTCCTTTTCTCTCTTCCTTCATTCATCTTTCCATTCTTCTCCCTTTTTTCCTTCTTCCTTCCTTGATTCTTTCTGAACTCCCTTGAACTTCCTTGCTTCCTTTTTCTTACCCCCTTCTTTTGTTCTTTCTTTCCATACTTTCTCCCTTATTTCCTGTCTTGCTTCTTTCTTTCCTACTTCACTCCTTTTCTTTCTTCCTTCTTTCCTTGCTTCCTCACTCCCCTTTTCTTTCCTTCCTTCCTTCCTTAACGGAAGTTCATTCCATCATTCAATACTTCCCCTTTTCTTCCTTCTTCTCTCATTCCTTTCCTCTCATCTTTCCTTTCTTCTTCCTTATTTCCTCCTTCCTTGCTTACTTCTTTCAGAACCTGTAACTTCTTTTCATGCCTGCTTTTTCTTTGTCCTTTCTTTCCATACTTCTTTCCTATATGTCTTGTTCCCTTCCTTCCTACTTCACTCCTTTTCTTTTTTCATTTTTCCTTGCCTCTTTTTTCTTTCCTTACTGTCTTCTTTCCTTCCTCCTTCACTCCTTTTCTTTCTCCCTTCTTTCCTTGCTTCCTCATACCTCTTTTCCTTTTTTCCTCACTCCCTGTTCTTTTGCTTCCATCCTTTCTTTCACAGGTTCTAAAAGAACAGCAGTGAACACATGGATGAATCTGGAATAGGGCTCATGTTTATGATGTCATAATAAAGAGGAGAGGTTTATAAAGCGGTGTGTGTTTGCGATGCACTCAGGGGCAGCTGTGAGGTGTGTGAGGGTTGGCTCATGTTTATGATGTACTTATGTCTGCTGGTCGCAGGTTTATGATGTATGCTGCAGATGTACAGAGCTTTAAAGTTTACCGCAGGCTTTAAGACCAGGTGTTATGTGGTCAAAAGGGAGAAAAAGTATTGTGTTTGGATTGCATCTGTATAAAATACGAATGTGTGTCAGCGTGTAGGTGCACGTGTGTGAATGCATATGTGGATTTAATGATAGTACTTATGGGGTTCTCTAACAGCAAAGCAAGAGGGGGCTTGTCTATTCATTGGATAACAATGAAGGTTTAATTGCCAATACATTTGACAGTAAACAGTTAAAGATAGAATTAAATGGCATTCCGCACACATTTAACTTCCGTTAACATTTTCACCTGACAGATGATAAAGTGGCCAAAAAAGTACCTTAGATTTAGCCATGCTAAAAAAAAAGATTTTTAAAATGTTTTTGAAATAAGTCTTTTATGCGTTTAAAAAAAAAAAAAAAAAAAAAAAAAAAGTAAAAACAGTACTATTGTGAAATATTATTACTATTTAAAATAACTGTTTTCTCTTTTAATATATTTTTAAGTGGAATTTATGTGATGGTAAAGCTGTATATCGCCAAGGCCGATATATCGGCCGATATTTGGCTTTTTTTAAATATCGGCATCGGCCGATTCGTTTTTCTGATTAGCTGATGTGTTGGAAGCGTGACTTTTATTTTGACGGCGCTGCAGAATTTTATTTTGACGGGCGGCGCTGAGAGGACAAGATCACACAGCGCTCACTCACATTCTCCGTCTTCATTAGTTTACGATCTCTGTCAGTCATATTTAATACTTTGTTAGACAGAACTGGTGGCTACAGAACTGGTAAACCAAGAAAGTAAATGGTATGTGAAAAAATAATGCGTTTGCATGTATATTATTTGTAACAGAAAAGGCAAACAATCAGGCTAAAATACTTTCTCATTTACCGTCAACATTCAGCAAATGCGCATCTCCATAATTTAAACAAATCTCTGAATATCTAATAAACATTTAATTTCACAAACCTTGCAGATTTAATCGAATCAATTTTCCTGGTATCTTTAAATGGTCCAGTCTCATTCTATTAAACAAATTTAAAGAATCAAACCAAACACAAAACAAATGTTGTTATTACTCTTATAACGCTCTCATATTTTCTCACCTCTCTCTTATATTTTCGGGTCAGGGTTAAAATACAAAAACATTCCCTGCACCTGAACATACACTCTCACATATAAATACATGCTTACATGCATAATGAGGAAAACTGCAGTGGAATATTGTATGTCATTATGTGCATGTGAAGCCTGAGGCTGTCTGCGACACAGTGTGATGTGTGTGTCCAGCGCTTTTAGAGTGTAATCTAAGCGCTGATCAAATGCATGAGTGTGTGTGTGTGTGTGTGTAAGAGCTCTTAATAGAACCCTGTCGCAGGGCTGCCAGAGTGAGAAACAAGCAGGGTAATGGATGACTGGAACCTCAGCTCCCAGAATTCCCTCTGGTGACCCTCGCCGGCCAGCCATGCCGCCTACGGCAACTCCACATAAAAAGGGAAGCGGAGAGGAAAGGAGAGAAAAAGAGAACGAAGGAGCGGGGGGAAAGAAAAAAAAAAGAGAAAATGTGAACTTGATGGGAATGAAAGAGAGAAACAAGAGATATGTTGACAGTGAAATTGCCAAAAGGTCTTAAAGCATGACAAAAACATTTATGAAAAGAGATAAATGTTAAAGAGAGAGACAATGGGATACAAAAAGGGGTAAATAGTGTGTAAAGGAGATAATGTTGTGCTGGTAGTGTATGTGAGCATGTATGTGTTTGTGATTGATGACAGTGTGTGTTACTAAGAGGGGACCCATCACATGTGATCACATAAACACTTATTCAGTGTTTGTGGAGCTTGACGAGGCTGCACACAGCTCTATGTGTGTGTGTGATTGATGAGAGAGTGTGTGGGTAAGTGATCTTTGAGCCTGACATGACCGAACGCTGCTTTGTGTCGTCACCGATATCACAAGAGCGAAAACACACACCATTAATCAAGCTTAATTAACTTACACACAAAACTCTTTCAGTAAACCTGAGCACAGTTAAGTCCGTTTAAAGAGTGAGTACATTTCGAAAGGCAAGATGTGTGTGTATGCGTTAGTCATTCGGGAAATGGACTTCACTCTCTCAGTTTCTATGTTCAATTTTCATTGGCTTTCTCTTGTTCAGGCGGTCTTATATTTAGGGAGGGAAATTAACATGTTTTTTGAGTTTGCAGTGATGGGCAATTAAAGGAATATATAATTTTATTTAATTAAAGAAGAACATATAAAAAACATTAATGTGCATGTCTTATTGGCTGTTTTTGGCCAACTCAAAATTAAATTAGCTAGTAAAAATCTAAGTAGCAGGTAAAATTGGACATTTCTGCACAAAACCGGGCAGCTTTGCATTGGCAAAATGTTTATTTCCCACTCTGATCATAACACTTAACATTCAGCGTGATTTGCCTCAACAAGGATAGTAAAACCTGAAATTAACTACACTGTCAGGACCAGCAAACACTTAATAAACATACTAAATGATGAAAATCTAAAAATGTTTGTATGAGGGAAAGATTTAAAGCAAGGGGATCGAAAATATCATTAGCTCAGCATACAAACAATAGAAGTCAAATGAAAGTCTCCATCATAACTTAAGAATAAATATCTCATGTGCTTCTGTCTAACTCTCTGACCCCGTTTCGCTCCTCCTCGATATTTTTTATATCTCCGCGGATGAGTTGATATCAAAATAACGATGAGCCACGGAGAAATGCAGAATTTGCATCTGGGGAGAGTGATCAGTAAATGATGCATGTAAATCCACATAATAAACTCAAATCCCTCAAACAGACCTCTTAAAGACATTACCATCCCCTACACACACACACACACACACACACACACACACACACACACACACACACACACACACACACACACACACACACAATATAGAGTCTGAGCATTCAGTAAGCAGCTGTTTTAAAGTGAACAGAGTGTGAGAAAAAGTTCATCATTGCATATTAAAAATGCCATATTGTGTCATTCAATTCTAATGTTAGTCAGGTTTCTTGCACCAAAATTCTTCTAGAATTAAACAGGGTGTTTTTGATACTATACCTTTAAAACTTCTATATGTAAAAAGTGTGTTTTTACCATAAAGTTCAAATTACTAGTAATTTTTGTTATTATTAAGGGTGCGTTTACAAGAAAACAATGTACTAAATCTAAAAACTTTTTCCTTTGCGTTTTTTGCACACAGGCGACAACATTGTCAAAATGATCCCGTTCACACTGATCCACAGAAATGACTAATAACACTATATTCTGCTACCAGGCCAGTAGTTGGCGATGTTACGTCGTAAAGAAACACTATGCGCCTGTAGACTGAACACGTAATACATATGCGTATAACGTCACTGTTTTCACAAATTTGCATTAAAAACAGATACGATAACGTTTGTTATCAAAAGTTTGTATTTTCAGACCAAAACGCTGTTGTCGTGTAAATAAATGGCAGAACTTATTTGTTCTTTTTTTATTAAATTTTTTCAAAGTTTTCTGTTTTTAGTGTAAAGCGGTCGAGTGTAAACAGCCCCTTAAAT